>CM052284.1:136742-299585 GCA_028455765.1 Lasioglossum oenotherae | reverse complement strand
CTCTCTCTCTCTCTCTCTCTCTCTCTTTCTACTTCCCACATAAAATGAAAACTCACCGTCTGCCACCATCTGTCGCGACTGTTGATGGATAAATTGGGTCAATCGGTTTCCGATCCTAATCCCACCTGCGACGCATCATGCTTATTTACCGTGCCAAGTCGGAGCAAGCCGCAGGAAATCACGAGCATCAAAATAAACAAAAACTGATCCCTGTCATTCGCTTGGCAATATCTTATAATTACCCCGTCACACATTTCGTTCTTATACAGACATACAGTGGGCAAATCGGTCGAGAGTGGCACGTACACAAATTAATACGTTTTAGATTAGAACAATCAATTTCTGTTTATTAATAGTTTTCTTTTTATGGAATATGCCAAATTGATATTCTACTGCCAATATAGTAACATCTAGTATTCTAGATTCTAGTATTCTAGTATTATAGTAACATCTAGTATTTTTTATACCGGGATTAATTTATTTACTATGCAAATCTTCACTTATTTACGAATAAATGTACATTTTAATTAAATTAGCATTTCTATGAACTTACAGCTGTAGCAAAACCGATCACACACACTTTAAATCGGAATAACTTTGTTACGAATGGACCAAACAACTTTAATTTCCCTCTAAGGCTAGAAGAATTAGTTTAGTAAATGATGTCTAAAAAATATGTTGAGAAAACGCATTAAGTCGGAATTGTGAAAAACAATAGCAAACATTGATTTTTACGATCTTTTTAGCTGGGCCAATAACGAAAATTGAAAAGGTGTGTTTGCTATATCTGGAACTAGAAAATTTTTTACTGTACAACCCATTGATTAATTATACTAGGTTCTATAGTAAAAATTGTCTGGTCATATTAATAAATTATAATTCCAGAGGCTAGGGACTAACTTATTCAAATGTAGCTAATTAAATATTATTTTATAGAGTAACACAATTTGCTAAATATATTGAGAATTTGACGTATTACTGAAATTTCGAATAATGTTTCTGGGTGGTTGTAACAATATGTGCCGCAGTATGAATAGTCTACTATGCGAGGGGCCACTGTCATGTAATAACTCGACACCTTTCGCCAGTAGTCCTTGGCGTTTGCTCGAATTGAAGGCTTCAGCTTTTTCAAGGAGCAATCTCACTGTAACTAGCGCTGTTCACTGTAGAGTCCCTGGTGATGATGAGATCTTAAGGGGCAGTCGTAAATTTTTTCTGGGGGCATAAAGAACCTTGCGCGACGACGAAGCAAGCTAAAAACTCTGGGGAACCTTGCTGTAGAACGATATGGTTACAACTTGCTTATAAATTGCAATATTCGAATTTTTCAGTTTATTATAATAAAGTTTCTGTCCCGGCAAAGTTCATTACAATGAACTTCTTATAACTGTAAAGTCTACTGTAGCAAAGTTTGTGCTTACTACAATGGAAGTACAGTACAATCAAATTTGTGTTCCAATATGATTTACATAATAAAGTTTATATTTCTATAAAGTTGCTGCGATAAAGATAGCACGCCACTAAACTGTACTGTAATGAAGTTTACGAATAATTGTGTTGATTTATTCTAAAAATGTCAACGATCTATAGGATCTTTCCAATCTTTATTAGCAAGAAATGTAGGTTCACGAGCCAGTTGTACTGTAATGGAGTTCAAGAATAATTATTGATTTATTTTTAAAATGCCAGCGATCTATAGGATTTTTTCAATCTTTATTAAAAAGAAATGGAGGTTCACGAGCCAGTTGAGCCGCCATGCTGGATTCTTCGGGTGTTAAATGCCCGACAACGTGCATAATGTAATGAAATGAGAGGTTCACAGTTTGACCTTGCACTTCCTTTTTACAGAGGCTAAAAAGCTTAAGGGCCGTCCGGTGTTTTTTGTTGCTGCTGGCTGCGATAACGAGCACAAGTGCATTTAAATGCAACCGGCACATAGACGGGACCACCATGCCACGGTCGAACGCCGAAGGGAAATATCATCTCCTCCTCACGCTGTTCAACCGAACGGAATCAGTCTTCTCCTACATGCCCAATACCCGATACAGCGGTGAGTTTACCATTGTTCTGCATTCTAATTTATCTCCCAACAGTTCAGTCCAATGCACTCCTTAACGCTGCATCCTAAGCATTATTTCCGACTTGTTCAATTTAATACCGAAGTAAAAGTGCATTTGTGAACAGACTATAAATCTATGAGTGTCGATGGCATTCTTGAACACGTGAAACACAATTTAGCATTTTTATTTAGAGTTTAAAATAGCTTCAATTATTAGTGTTATTGTAATAATATAACTTTTAATGAAAGAAACAATCTCGAAACACAAATTGTCGATATCTAAATCGTGATAATTTAACATTTGACGTACCAAACATTCGATGCAGTTAATTGGCAACAATACATAACGTGTCAATATTCATAATAATTACATTTGTTCGACTAATAATCGCTCTAATAATTTCAATATGACAATATTCATTTGTGCTTCAACTATTCCTCGGGAAAATTGTGTTTAGATATTTTTCAAATTAACATTACAATCATCTTGTTCAAGAAAACATTCGAGACATTAAAAAGAGCCAAAAATGAAATGATTACATGTAATTTTTCGAAAATCTATTTCAGTTGCTACATTTAAAATTACATCGTAAAATGCACCATTCGAAACGCTCATGACCGCCCGAAGGAGTTAACAAAAATTGCAATGGCGATGCAGCGCGGCTGTAAATCGCTGTAGAAAAATTCGGAAGTTTAAATTTAGCGTGCCGCGCCGCACCGTTTAATTTAGGCTGAGTTTCGCGGCGGGGTATATATTAAAAAACTTTGGTCCGCGCGTGGTTCGATCCTGAGAATGATTAAATGCCGCCCGCAAGGCATATTAGAAAAATTAATTCGCGCCAGATTTGACAAACGATAGCCGGCTCTAATGAACTTTGCCCGGGGGAGAAGTTCCGCGAACTTGATCCAAGTTCTGTTCAAACTTTTAATTCTCTTCGGGCCGACTTTGAATAGTTGGATGGATTCGCACTCAAGCTTACAAATTGCTTGTTTGTTTGGTGTCCACGGTGAAGGAGATTGTGCAGCTGCACTGTTACCGACTGTTAATTAATTGCAGGAATTCCGGAAACGGAAATGTACTTTGCCGAACGTGACTATAGATTTTATTCGAGTGCCATTACGGTGAACATCGTTACGCAAATATCGCCATTAACAATAAGCTGCCCTCCCCGAGCATCGTGATTCTTATTGTCAACTCGTTAACGAACGTCAGTCACTAAACATCATAATTATGTTTCTTTTAAAAATTCCATCCATTTTATAAACTTTATTATTTTTATAGATTCTATTCTATTTATAAATTCTAAAAATGTGTTGTTTTCATCTATTCAAAATTTGTTATTTTTATAAAGTGTCTGTCGAAGTATTAAATCACAAATAGGCGGTAAATGATTAATTTCCAAGTCAATTGTAAGGAGCAGGAATTAAATAAAAACGTATTTATTCTTTCGATAATTTAAATAAGCTGACGATAATGTTTCAGAATCTTTCGGAAACTATTTTAGAAATTCCAGTTAAATGTAGCTCTGCTATAGCAACTGTTTAATTATTATTTAACGAGCTATCGGATTATCTCGGATATTTATAATTCAACCGAATATGCGATACATATAATGAACGCTGCTTAATACGCTTTACTTATTGAATGCTTTTGTTTACGGATCATTTTATCGGATAACTGTTGCAATCTCTTGTTAGAGGGTTGAATAATTCCTGGCGAGATCTGAATAGAACTATCTCGACGCAGGAACGTGTCTGTCAATGCGGGACCGTAAATAATTCAACCAAGAGCCGAGGACCATATTTTAGACTTTAACGTTATCTGGATTCACGGCTGCAATTTCTGGCATTCGTGCGGAGTCACATTATCGATATATCTCGCAAACGGACGTCGTTGAACTCTGAATAGGCTCCGGCGAAGAATAGCCTTCTTTCAGGGATAATGACAGCAATTATTGAAACAACCGACGATTCCCATGCATATTACCATTTCGCGCCAGATATGGTTCAATTCTGGCCATTTTTAACGGACCACCATTTGTCACGAACACTCCGAGTCTTCAAAGTATAGCCCCCGGCCTTTTCAGCGGAAAAATCTTTGTTCGCGAACCAAACTGAAAAATCGCTGGTTAATTTCTTTATTCCGTATTGGGGACACTCGAGGTTCTGCAAAGAATGTCTAAATAAAGTCGTGTGTATCGTTTCTTTTCGATTATGATTTCTCAAATTCGAAAACTTCCGCTTCAAATCTGGATCAAGTCCTGGACGATGGATTTTCTTCTTCTTCATTTGATTTTCTTCTCTTGTTCGTCCTCAATTTTTGCTGTCCTAAATACTTTTTTTAGATGATCAAAACATACGAAGGATATTGAAAGTCGGTGTAGTTACAGTGGCTGAACTTTTGGTTTATCTCTTTCGGTCACGAATTATTTATTCCTGGGAAGAAAATCAGGGCTTCGTTAAGCAGTTGTTTGAATTACATTACGATTTTTTTTATATCAAACAAACAGCACTTTCATTCATACAACTAAAAAAATATTCGCATGTCCAACTATCGATAAACGATGTTCATCTTCAATTTTGCGTTTCTGAGAATCCGAGCTCATGGAAAAATACGAAAATACTCGATCGTTATTCGAGGAATGTGTTTTCTGGCGCAGTTCAGCGAGAACTGTTGAATACTAGAAAAAATAGCCGGCAGCGCCGCGCCACACCGGATCTCGGAGGGCCGTAGAAATTATGCTGCTGGGCTAAATGCGAGCCGGGGGCCGCGGGGTGCTCATCACTGTTCTGGAAGATAGATTTTCTTCTTCGTCACTGAATCTTCACAATCCGAAATTTTTGTAATCCAAAGATATTTTTACATACATCGGGCACGAGCTACCAGTGTACCGGTGGTCCCCCCACTATCAACTATTTCATATTGCCCCTTCTATGCTCTACAGGAGTTTGGTGGGGAGGACCCAGGAGTAGAGAGAGGAGTTGCTCAGTGGGGGAACCGGTGCACTGGTAGTGGGAAAGAGTTTCCCCGGCCTGACCTAATGGAAAATCGTGATTATTATGCGTACGTGACGCTGTCGGGAACTTGCTAAATAATTTCTGACAAACCCGGCAGGCCGCCTTACGAACGACAAATTAATCGTGCTTGTCGATAGCAGCACAATTCCCGATACGATTTAAAATTCTATTAAGAAAAAGTATCTTTCCCCTCATCGATATTCCCGGTTATGTACTCGCGCGCATCTTGAATTGCAAAGTGCCTACCCCGCGAAACCGGACACCTTCGACGTCCACGGAATCGAACAGGAAAACGAAAGACTGCTCCATAACGAAGAATTCATTGTTCCCCGGCCGGAAAGTCTATTATCCGCTGTGATTTTATCGCCTTTTCAGCGTGGACGTGTTGCAGAGTAATTTAAAACATTGTTTGAAGGTCTGGAACTCTACAGAGTTCTTAATTAGACTGTTATTTATTTGTGTTCGACTGTTATAAACTAATACTAAAATGTTATTGGCCCTGTGAATACATTTACTCAAAACATTTACTCAATATTATAAAACAGACTGCGAGAACTCTTCATGCAAAATAAAAATATTCAACATTGATTGCGAGAAACAGGAAAACCAGGTAAAAATTTTCTCCGATCATTTTATAATACATTGTAAATAATAAATGAATAACATAAATTTACTCTGCTAAATCAGAACATTACTAAAAAAGAGCAATGCCTTTACAAAAATCCATTAAAGCCCGCAGTCTACTTATAAATTATGATCTTCTATAACAAATAATATTATAAATAAAAAATGTTGATTTAAGATGAAGAATACAGTAAACCAAATTATGACAGATATTTTCGTAAATTGAAAATTGTTTGGTTGAGGAATGCAATTGTTGAAATCAAGACTCACCCGATTATACCAAGAACGTACAAACGAGCAATGGTTAGGGTTAGGAGAACCACAAGAGGATACGTATGTGGTTTCCCTTTATTTCTGTGACATGAGCAACGCACTATGCGTAGCGTTGCACTCGGTGGATTCGTTGAACTGCATCCGCGCCGAGTTCTCACCTGGCCACTGGCCAGCGCGTTACGTAACGCATTAATTCACCGACTCGTCGACATTTGCATGAGTTAGCGGCCCCCACGGGTCCGCGAGAGAGCCTTTGGCCCCGCTTAGTTTTCGATAACTGCACTCGTTTGACGATCCATCAGGTGAATCGAACTTAAATGCCTGGCACGCTTCGCGGAAGTGTCCAGATGAAACCCAGAGGTTTCTGTAATGTTTCTTTTAGGACTTTATCCATCGGAAGCCTATAAATAACGTTCTCGATCGCGCGCCGCGCTGCTGTATCGGGAAGAAGCTTAGTAATTCTCCTTTAATTAAGCATCCCAAAGGAAATTAAATTAGGTTACTCCCGATGACTTTCTGGCTCGTGTAATTGCTGCCGGAAAAGTTTAATAGCTCAACACTTGGCTGTTGCTGATCAATATTTGGGAAAACATTATTCAGGCTTGCTGAAACTTGGTAGTTCTAGGCCATGGTTCTATTTTCATATCAGTTTCCAGTATATTTTGATTGTTTCCTAACGAAGTGTACAGTTACAAGTGTATGCAATTCATTGAGAAACACTTTTACAAATGGATTGTTATCAACCCCTTGCCTTACAATATCGTGTCTGACTCGTGATGAAGATTCTAAACAGATTCTGATAAAAATGTATACAGCAATTGCAGAACATATAGGCAACAAGAAAAGTTTGAATCTCTGAAACCGTAAAATAAATCGTTAGGGCACGGTGTTAATGCATGAAGCTGGGCAACTTCTTCCCCGCTGTTGCGTCACGACCCCCACTAGCAATGTACTGGCTCTGCCTCGCGTCACTGCAAGGATAGGATAATTCCCCCCACCCGTTCCTACACTTCACAGAAGTGTGATGGGGAGCAGCCAGGAGTGGGAGAGAAGTCGCCTGTGGCCAAACACCACCGTGATGTTGCTGTGGCTCGCAAGCCGCAAGTTGTCCAGGCCCGAAATAAATCTAGGTATACATATACAATAAACACAAATTTGTCTGTTTTCGTCGGTGCCATTATTAAAGACAAAGAAGTTATAATTACTGTAACCATAAAGAAAATCCTGCGGCTTTTGGGTACAAAGCAAACGGAAGTGCTGTTTTGAAACAGAAAAAGCAAAGATTTTCTACCGCTCTATATCTAATCTAAAAATATTCTAATGTTCCCGAGTGGGAAAGCTCTATGGTAGTTTTTAGAGGAAAGTTCCGCGCGCGACGTTTTTCAAACGTGTATAATGGAAGTTCTCTAACGTTTTTAGATAGCAGCACAACAATGTCAGCCGCGCGCTCTTTGAGGTGCAACGTTTTTGTAACAAGCCGCCGCGGCAATCTTGAGGAGGAGAACTTTTAATCTTCTTTTGTCGCTCGAAAGTACTTATTGTTAGTTAGCGACGCAGCCGGAAGAAGTACAATGGAACAGGGACAGTGGAAATTGTGGTTTATGATCATCTCTCAAATCCAAACCCGGCAAAAATAGTAATGAATGGTAAGGACGTGGCGCAAACTGAATTCAGCCGTTTTTTTTTTCTCCGCGGCAATTAAAACCCACCATTCTTTGTGATGCTCGGCCATTAAAAATAAAACGTCCGGCGCAGTGGTGCTTAATGGTTTTATTTACAGCCGTCGCGCCGCCGTCTGCTATTCGATATTTAAATTTTAAATACGCATTGTTTATCGACGGGTCCGGTTGAAAAATTGTTTTCTTGTTTTTCATAAATGAAATTCATAAATAAAGAGAAATCAAGCGGTGGCGCGTGTCGGTTACTATGATTCGATGCTGCGCGCGACGTTGTCGGCTCGCTAACAAAACTACAATTATTTTTCAAGAAATATTTGAACCAGTATGTTAAGCCTAATTTCTAAAGTCAAAATTACAATAAAATATTTCTTTCATTCCACTATTTATTTTTTTTATTTCCCATTAACGATTTAAACATTTAAACTAGAACATTAAAAAATTATTCGTGGTTAAAGTATCTGATCGATTTTCGTTCTCACGTTTCTCAAGAAAGTCGGATGGTTTTTTCTAGGAGGGAAGAGTTACCGTAACTTTTACAGTTCAGCATAAACAATGGGTTAAACGTTGCGATGAAGTAACATTAAATCTGGACGATGACGCGTTTAAGCGTCGCAGACATTGATATTCGGAACTGCGTCAGTATACTGACTCATAACCTCCCACGATAATTCCCATAACCCTGAATTAGAAGAATTAATTGTGAAAAATGGGTGGGGGAGGGGGACGACAAGTTAACTAAAGCCTTCGTCGGGGTATCGTGTTTCCCACGCCGCCACTGCGTACAAAAATGGAAGGAAAGTAACGCAGCCTTGTTGATTTTCCTAACTGCGTGTATCAACAAATCTGATCGAAATTGATTAACCCACGGACTCCTGCGACTTCCATGCCTATGTCGGAATCATTTCTGACTTACACCGATATATTTCACAGCTTTATTCCGATATTAGACGATGGTTCGGTACCGCCTTTCGTCGTATTTCGAATGTAGCTTACGACATCCTTAATATTCTGACTATTTATGTCGCCGCGTGAGGGTGCGTTTAAGTATATTTTCAAGAATAGGCAATGTTTTACAACTCTGCCGTTTTGCAATTTTAAATAATCCAGAAATTATAAAACATTTCCTAATATCTTGGTATTCTCTTGAAAATATATTATTAAACTCACCCTCACGCGACTCACCCCCTTAAGAGAATTGTGGCTTGTGTTTACTTTACGTATTATATTTAGTTTATTATGAAATTTACTTTAACACGAGTTTAATGATTTTACTGTAACTAAAAAGTTTGTTCTTGACGATGACAACAGTCAATTAACAATTAGTAGGTAGTAGTCAGTATGGTATGACAATGACAGTCCGATTGTCCAAAAACCGGTTTGTTAAAAAACACCGAGTCGAATCCAGCCATGCTGAAAATCGATTCAATAATGGTTGCAAGTTGCAATCGATGGCAATGCCTCGAGAATTTAGTTGTCACGCAGCTTGATCGCCACTCCGTTTATGTCTTTAGAAACCCTTCCACCGTAAATCACGGAGATTTGTTGTCTGCACGAACGAGGTTTAATCGAATTCGCTATAATGCCAGTTCCTGCTTTCCATTTTTTCCTCATTTATTCATGCATTGACAAGTTCACATTAAGACAATCAATTTTTTAAATGAAAGTCTAGCAACGCTGAATTTGTATTATTTTTATAAAATGTCTCGTAAATTGACAAATTATAACTATAAATTCTTCATTTGAATGTTCAATATTCGTGAAATTATGAAATCGCAAAATAAATAGAGAATTCGATTTCTTAATCAAAATTTCAATTTGACTTCCGACATTCCCTTCCCGCGGACGAAAGTAAGTTAAATAATTAATTCCAGGCTTGCGCGGCTAAAAGCGGAGCCCTCGGAAATTGAGATAACAAGGTTAGTGCTGATTCCGCGAATATTAAATAGTTCTTTGAATTTCTGTTGGCCAGGCTGTTTTTTTCCAACCGGAGCAGCCACTTCCCTACAAAAGCAATATGACCTTATTGCATAAATTTCGTTTGTACGAGAAGGAAGGCGGAGAGAGATAAAAATGGATCCCGTATAATTAATAAGTATCGTAAGAATCAATTACTGCTGGTGCAATCTTGGTCTAGTCACACTCGGTCTACAACCATGCTGTCTTCCTCTTCCACGAAGTGTACATAATATCTAAAATATACTTTATTATTTCTCAACGAACAACCATTCAAAATTTAAAGAATAGCAGGTAACGAATGCACTTGAACTCATATGTTTCATTGTGTATTAATCTGGCTGTTTTCTTCGATTCAAATCTTTGGAATTGAAAATATGATATATTCATATGACATGACTCTTTAACATTAAAAGTATGATATTGATATAATGTTTTAAGGATTTAAAATATACAATCGATAGAATTCTTTAGAATTGAAGATATTGACATAATTCTTTGGATTTCGAGTTGAAAAAATAGGATTTTCAAAATGAAAATGAAAATGAAAAATGATCGACTCGAACCCAAGCTAGACAAACCCGATATCCCATTCAATTATTGGCTGTAAAAAAGGGAATACACGCGAATAAATCGGATTAAGCGGAATAGAACGATCGAATGGGACGTGCGGCTCGATTAACTGGAATTCGATTTTCCGTAAAAAATATTTGTCAGCCAGCGGGGGGTCTAAATGGCGGCTGAATATTTGATGCGGACGCAGTTCGCGAAGACCCATAATACTGGAAGCCATAAATGCTCCAAACATCTGCGTGTTACGACCCTGGTACACAGCACCAGTCGAAGTAAAATCGACTGGAAGGGACGCGGAATCTTTCTTGCGTCGAGAAAAAGTGTCCACAAAAGTTTACATCCTCGTAAAAGGAGCATTCTGTAAAACAGACGCTCATAAATCAGCGTCGTTTTCTATATGAGACGCTAATACTTATCGACGGAACCTCAAAATTCACGATTTTCCCATCGACTCGACTCGGAGTATCACTGATATCAAGATGTTATATTAACCATGAAAATTACACGGAACCATAAAAATTGCTGTTGAAATATGTAATAATCTCCGTTTCCAAATACGAAAACAGTTAAAAAATCTACTTATCAGAAGCCTATTTACTAATGACAGAGCTGACAATTTTATCTTTCATGAAATGTCGCTAGAAGATTTTTACCAATTTTTATTTCAACATTACATAAAATAAAATGAAAATACGGCAGATATTCATGTTGCTTTCCAATTTGATATCCTTCAGAAGCAGGAAAGACCCTTGTTAAAGAACATTATGCTCTTCACGAAGATGTTTAATCAGTTTTATTTCAATGCTTCGCACTAAACTTTTTTGCACAATTCAAAGAAAACTAGGCATTCTTGCAGTCTACTAGTAGTAATAAGGAAACCTAAATCCGGAAGGGATTAAGTCTATGGTTGTTTGCAAGCGATTTTTATAAGCTGTAGAAAGCTCCGAAGAAATCTCGTAACACAATTTCAGCAGAGAAGCTCTTATTGCAAATTCCTTAATTAATCTGAGAAAGTTTACGATGGGGCGACACAGTTCAGGTGTTGTAGTTATTCTTGTGGTTCGCAGTAACCACCGGAAAAAATTCGTGCGAACCGCCGATACTTCATTCGGCTCGGCTGTACATCGCGTTTAATCCGCGTTATAAATAGCCGGCCACGGAGCGGTGAGCTTCTATATTTCTATTTTAGACACACGAATATTCCTTCGATACATGGAGATTACAGGAACACGGGCCGTAGGTACCTACAATTTAATCGATCGAGATATCGCGTGTATCGCGAAAATAACTGTGCGGTATTTTATTCGCCGTTACGGCAAACCTCAACGCGGATTTTACCGCGGTCATCGCAGAAACGTAATTTCGGGCACTAATTCGATTTGGATGAAACCTGTTTCCGTCTGTTCGGTACTGGATCAACCAGAGAAGTAGTTTCCATTAGTAAATAGTTAATTGGAACCACCGTATCGAAGGAAAGTATCGTCTTTTAATTAGGTTCGAACGTTTATAAACGTTTTTCGTCAGTGTCGTGTGAATAAATGCAAGCTGTACCTCGTCGGAATTAACTAGAGAAGATATTGTTTTTCATTTTTAATCAACTGTTAACTAGTAATCTTTTTAATGTTTACATTGAACACATTACATTAATGATAATAATGAAAATGTATTCGTAATATTAATGTGTTCGTGGCAGAAATGTATGTGGTTAGGTTTGCAATCTCTTTTTACTTATAGTTCCTGACTGCAAGTGGCTTCTCTTAAATCACAGTTACGTACATTTACAATGAATCACAACTATATCGTTGAAATTAGATCATATTTAGGCTGCTCTTTACTTTACCGGACTCAAAATGTCTGCCTTCTTCCTATAAATTATGACGTATTTTTGACATGTAATCCAGTAGATTTGTACCCGGGGCTGGATATCTTCTTCTAGTTTAAGATATCCAGCTGAAATGTTCGGCAACTAATTTTCTAAAGAAACATGATTTTACATAAAAATTGTCGAACGTCTCTTACTTGTCAACAAGTAAGGTGGTTTAATGAGGATAACAAAATATTTGTTTCAGTCACTATACAAGCTGAAAGTACTGGATTGACTCCCAGGAGGTTTACCAGATTCCTGATATCCAGCGAGCCCGAGAATGATGATGATGGCGCTGACAGCGGCGTGTTCGACCTACAGGACGAGTCACTGTCGAGGTATTTGGAAGTTTGCCCAAACGCCGTTGTGGAAACATCCAAAATGCCGAAGGAAGAAATGTCTGTGGCCTGGACCAGTCCTTCCGAAGGTAGCGGTTGCATATTTATCAGGTGAAGGGATATTTTAATACAAAGCATGAACAATAAACATGTTATCTATTCCTTCATTGACGTTTGCTGAACTGTCTTTGACTTCTCGCGAGACTAGGTGGTCCCAACAAGTAATATCATTATTTTCTCAATTCAATTGAAGTGGTCCAGTACAAGTTCTGTACAATAATTACTAGACATATTTTAATCTAGAAACAATTTCAATCTCTCCACTGTTTTAAAACGAACCTATTTCGTTGTAAATGAATTTTTGATCGTCATAGAGATAATTAGCTTGTGGAATTCTAATTTTATTTCAAACGATGGCTGGGAAATAGTAGATTACTCATTGGAGAATTCACCTAATGATTTGTAAATTTTTCGTAGATTATTCTAACACTAGAACTACCTACATAGGATTGAAAATATTTGATAAAAACTGCAAAAATCGATAACGAGTGACTTGATTACTCAATAGTTTTCCACAGAGGACTCTTCCCATATTCAGTAATCGTAAAATCAATTTGAAATTAGTCATTTTGAGTCCTCCGGTAGTTCTAGCGTTGCCAAGTTGTCTCTGGAATTTTATTTGACAAAAATATGCTATGTCGAAAAAGTTCAATCAAAATTCCGATGCCGGAAATCCGTAAATTGTAACGTTCCAAAAATTGTATCAGTTTGTAGATGAACGGGAATAGTTCGCCGCATGAATGCACTTTTTCGTGTATGAAACGTAAAATACCAGAATATCCACCGAACAAAGGACACGTTTATTAAATTGCCAATTTGAAAAACCATCAGCAATAATATTTCTAAAACTTGATTGAAAATTAATTGATTAATTGATTAATCGAAAACTTTGATTAAATGAAATTCTAAAGAAGCTTTCATGTTGTTTGAAACAAACACGATTTGAAAATTGCAAATTTCTAGATATCACCAGCGATAATATCTAATTAAAATGCAAGCAAAACAACAACAACGGTGTGTCGAAGTCCGTGTTTGTTTCAATGAAATTCCAAAGAAGATTGCACGCGGTTCGCACCGCGCGAAAGTTTCGAACAGTGATTCTCAACCGTGGATCGATGCGACGAGAGAAATGTCAAGGCAGAGTCTCGGTAACGCGTGTCTGTTTTTTTTTCGTCTCTTTTCTGGAGCACAGGGCAACGATATTGGAAACGCCGGATACGTGGTACATGGATGATCCGAACTTAGTTCTGAAGATCTGTCAGGACTTGAAAGCGGAGGCGGACGATCAGGGCCCGGTGTTGCAGGACTGCTGCGCCTGTGAGGAGGCGAAGTACGAAGTTACTTTCGAGGGACTTTGGTCTAGGAATACCCACCCTAAGGCACGTAAGAACCTGGTCAAATAAAATCGACAGTCGGAAGTGCACGGAACTGCTGGAACGGCTATCGATCCTCTCGCATTTTTAGGCTTCTCGAGAGAAGCGTGAAAAAGCTCCCGTCTGATTGCTGCCATCTTAAAGACGGTTCTCCACCGATGCACCAAACGCAAGCTATTTTTTCGAAGCGTGCAAGGTGTCTCACTCCATTCTGACATCTTGATCTTCCCGCTCAAAAAATAATTCAGAAGAAACCAAGCATTTAATCAACGATTGACGAATAGATTTCTACTTGAATCGTTAATCGCAATTAACAATTAAACTTCTACTGTAATTGCGGTTAACGATTACATTCTTTCCAATTGTAATCGTCAATCGGATATCTGATTAATGATTAACTGTTGAAACTTCGAAATGAAATACGGAATCAAAACTGTATGCATACCGAAAAAAATGTCAACTGAGCTTTATTGAGATATATTTCTCTTAATTCTCCATCTCCGCTCTCTGTCTCTCTCTCCCCCTCCTTATTACAATTCATGGATAACCCGTGTGGCGATTGACTTCAACAATTGATTACATCAGTCTCCGATATTTCGATGATTCCTTTTCATAATCAACGATTGACGATTAAGTTCATCAATCGATTGAATCAATCGTCCATTTTTCAATGATTACTCATGAAGTTACTTACTGATTTTCAATGATAATCCATTTTTGAATGATGTATTCTTTAATGCATCAATGGATAGCTCTGTAGCCTTTTATAAAAAGACATTTCTTGTATAAATAAGTTGTTAGATTTTTGTGGAGATATTTTTCTGTATTAAATAAGTTTCCAAAGTTTCTCTTATAAATGTTGTTGTCAGCTGTTGAAAGCGATGAAAATATTTTTAAAAAAGGTGAGAATTGTTGGAGAGCATTTGTTAGGTTGTTGTCGAAGAATCGAGAACGCACAGGTGGACAACCGCGAAATTGATGCGTTCAGAAGTACTCGATGTAATTAACGGATGAATCGGCCGACTCTCCATGTAATTATCCGACTACGGTCTCCTGCATTTCAGGAAAATTGTCAATATTTCAGCGATGCGTGTTCACGCAGTGCGACGAACCTTTGATGTTTACATTAACCGAAAATTCAACGGTAGCCCGTGAATTTCACCGGTCAGGTTCGCATTAATTTAATTAATAAATTCGAGATGATAAGCTGATCGTAACAACTGCGAATCGCATAATTAAATACACTAGATTGCACAGCAAATAAAAGCATTAAGTATAATCGCCGACTCATTAAAGGACCTACGTAATTACTTCGTTTGCTGGAAACGTTGATACACTCTGTCGTTCGATTATAATTATCATTGTTAATACCAGAATGAAAATGTAAAGTTTACCTTTCATCTTTTACGCATGTTTTCTAAAAGAATAAATCAACAATGAACAGATTACTGTGAATTTAAGAACTACAAATCTTGTTAGTTTTTCAGATTAATTTTATCGATGATATTTGTTCGTTTGGTTTTTAATCATTTTCTTGTTTCGAAACAGGATTTTCCGAACAAGGGATGGCTCATCAGGTTCTCAGACGTGATTGGAGCATCGCACACGGTCGATTACAGATTTTGGAGTTACAATGGCATGGCCAGCATAGGATTGCGGCAAGTGGCAGAGCTTGGATCAACCAGGAAACTGGAATCCGAATTAAAAGAGCAAGTAAGTGCTTCCAAATTAATCTACAACATTTAAAATTACTTTAATTTAAATTTAGACAATATTTAAAATACCTTGTTTCTAACAATTTCATCATTTCAATAACAATGTCGTCCATTGGAATCATAGAACTAGAAAAAATGGAATAGAAATAAATTCCTGATAATTTAAGTAAAGAAAATAATAATATAATAGTAATCTAAAACATTATTATTTTGTTTGGTTCGATAAAAGTTAATTTATATCATTAAGTATGGTAACTCGTCAATTTTTAGTGTGCACGTTTTTTCATGTTCTCGTAGAGTGAGCACATCAGAACCATAATTAAAGCCCGAGGAATAAGCTACCCCAACGTGACTGGAAAAACTTTCGCAGTATTTCGAGTCGACCAGAAACACCACCTCATGTCCTTGGTGTCCATGCTGAGTAAGATTATTACTTTTATTCGATCTCTTTACATCGTGCAGAAAAGAATCGCAACAAATTGACGCAACAAAATACTTCAATGAAAAATATTTATATTAATATACGTTTCGTTTATTATACATATGGAGACGTTCCTAGTGTAATTAACGTTCATTCCTGTGCCATTTGTTTCGTCGTCATATATGTATGCACATGTGCAACATTCAAACAGCTCTTTTTATTTTCTCATATTTATTGTGTATAAATTCAGCTGTTTTCGCGTCCATATTTTTAATATACGAACTGAACTCTTGTTACTTGCACATTTTTTATGTATAAATGCAAGTCTTCTAATCTTAATATTTTTACTCGGTGATCGATCTTTGTTAATATTTCTAATGGAGCTACTGTTTTCATTTTGATATTTTAAATCCAACCTTATTAATTCCGATATTGTTAACATACAGATGCAGCTCTTCTTATTTAGACATTTCCAGTATATAAATTCGGATCCTTCTTTTCACGTATTTTTAACGTACAAGTCTTTTTGTTTTCGCGCTTTCATGTACAAGCTCTTTCATTTCTCCTCTGTCAAATTTTAATGCGACTGTCTCGCAACGAACAGTACTCGAAATTGGAATCGTCCAGCATAGTAATAAAATAAAAGAAAATGATTAATGTTTGACTGTTGAGCATAGAATATAACAATTCGAATTTGTTTTCGATAACTATGGTGCCCAGGGTTCGGATGTCAACAATTCGTAGGTCGAATATCTCGGGGAAATCTCGAAAATGGACGTTTCTCCATTACGCGGGTGGACTTTCGAATTATAATGATGGTTCTGTAAAGTTTCAAGAACGGTTTGCATTTTAATTTGAAGTTTCGAAAGTTCTGACGAAGTAACCGGCCAGTGAACCGCGTTATGGGATGTAAAAAATGATTTCACAGACCCGTCCCCGGATTGGATAGTCGGAGTTTCTGGTCTGGAATTGTGTCTGGGTAATTGTTCGTGGATCGAGCACAAGGAATTGAACCTTTATCCTTATGACGCTGGTACCGACGATGGAGTCACGTATTTGGTGAGTTGAATCGTTTCTAAGTGTTTGGTTAAACTTTATGTACAGGAAGTCTGCCATTACATTTTTTAATTGCTACATGTTCAAGAGAAATTAAACCGTTTGAGGGGAACGAAGATTTTTGAAAATACTTCCCTCGGAATTATGAAATCATTGATGAGAATCTTAAATAGTTAACCGAAGAAAATATCAAAGGATTAAACTGGTTTCCAAGTAGACTTGCATAACAGAATAATCAGATAAACGTTAATCGAGACACGTAGAGAAACTGAAACAATGAAAAATTTGATGCTTCAAGGAATCGACTAGAATTTTAAAATTGTTAGTACAAAGATAGCTCTACTTGAAAAGGTAGATTAAATATCGTCGGAAGAATCGATTGAATCTATAGCACGACTTTGCTAGCCGAAACACTTCGGAAGAACAAAATGAACGTCAGCTGTCGGCCGCAGGGAATCGCATAATAAAGTTGACGGGTAGCTCCCGTCCCTAACAATTGACAATAGGGCCGCAGGTCTCGCGAAAATCGCTGACGACGCCATAGTAAACGTGCCCCCGACACTTTTCCGGCCGATCGGGAATTTTCCCTTGCGATTTTCCGTCGCGGCGTCTCTCTGGATTCCGGTCTCTGAAAAGCGCGCCATTTCAACGCCCGCGGCCTCGCGATTATGGAGCTCTACAACCTGTGCTTAAATAAAAAAAAACAATTTTTCGAAAACGTTATATTCCAGCACAAACCTTCTGGAATACTCTGGGAAAATTTCATTTGGAATTTGGCAAAACTTCTGAATTTATAACTCGGAAAATTGAATCGTGTTGCACACTGGTGACAGATCCTAATTGAGAAACCAACAAGATTCCCAAGAATATTATTTTTCCTCTTTGTACAAGCAAAAGCAGCGAGAAGTTTAGATAAAAAAAAAACTGTATTAATTTTATTTTTTGAATGAATTTGTGAATGAATTTATTATTATTGAAAGAGAAGCCTTTTCACGGAAAATTAGGAAAGAAAATTATTAATAAAAATTACTTAACGTAGTGTTATTATTATAGTTTTATTCGAAATATTCTTGTGAGATAAAATTAGTAGTAAAGGGATTAAATTAAAACATCTGAAGATGTTTTACTTCACTGTACATTGCAAATATCATTTCTGCCTGTTCTTTATTAATTTTAGATCTTTGTTCGAACCAAAGGAACAATTTACCGTTAACTAATTTCTAATTATAATCATTGAAAAATGAATGTTACAATTTGTGTTGCATACAAATCAGTCTCCAGATTCGCCGACGGATCCTCAAGAGCCCATCCGACGCATAACATCTTCGTACCCGAACGACTCGAGGTCTCCATTCTACGACCCATTCGGTCTGGACATGAAACCACTGGCCAGACTTTATTTGAACCGGCAGAGACTCTACGAGAAAACTTGCAACGCTGTAACGGACGAATCGACTGACACAGGTGCTACTACTCCTCTGCCTGGCAGTAATCGCAAAAATAGCAAGTATTCCCTTTCGTTGTTTTCTTTTACGTTTTGCCTGTGAACATAGGAATAGGAAGTGGGAAGAGAGCATTTGCCCTACACTTTATAATTCTGAATGGGCAACATATGTGTCAGATAATTTAAAAATTTGTGTGATCTCGTAGGGAGACCAAGATTCATCTCTGTATTGCTCTCTGTAACATTACTTTTCATACAAAGTTGAAGGGTATGCGTCATTAAAATATTTCAGTTGCAAATAGTGGGTGATCATCCAACCATTAAGATTCAATTTAATAAAAATATAATTTCATCTCTTCATTGCTCTTTGCAACATTATTTTTCATATACAGTTCAAGGAAATACATCATTTCAATATTTTAATTGCAAATAATGGGTGCTATCCCAACTATTACGTTTCAATTTAATAAAAAGGTAACTTCACCTCTGTATTGCTCTCTGGAACACTATTTTTCATACGCAACTCAGGGATATATTGTACAATACATCATTAAAATATTTCAGTTGCAAATAATACGCGATCCTCTGCTAGGATTCGCTAATCCAATATCAAGACACGATGTTCCTCCAAGAGATCTAAAAATCCGATTTAGCTTGCGCGTTGCCGTGTAGAATATGGTCCTTCAAATAGAGTTTCTTCGAAGCGCAAAAAGGTAAACTTCCGCGAAAAATCTCTTCCCTCTTGCGGTTTCTATGCCGCAGACTGTTTGCTTAATCCCTGCGCGAGATGTTGAAGCAGGCACGAAGGAGACGGAGGTAAACGAAACTTGGATGTAGACTCGATTTCTTATTTGCTTGGTTGTTTGTAGAAATTAGAAGGCGGTGGACCGTGATCGATTTCCTGCTGACAAATATTCCGAACGCTGATTTCGTGTAAAATTACAAGAGACGCGAGGCGTAGACGAAAAGTTGTTGACGAAATTTAGTTTGTTTTTCTTATCGATCTGCGTTAACGCTCACGACCCAGCGTTTTCCTCAATTTTATATAGTATTTATCCGAGTATCTTGTTTATGTATGTATCTATTCGCGCGGAGGCATTTATTATTTACTGTTTATCCCAATGCACAAGCTGGTATAATTTATTCATTGTGCATGAAATGATAGAGATCCTCGTGATTTAGAACTTTATTTAAGGAGCAGAATGGAGGTACTGTGAGCGTACAATTATTTCTAATTTCTCTTCTAATGACCTTTTAGACTTTTTAAGAATATCTTGGAACGAAATGATCGATGAATCATGAGAGTAGAGGTTCAAGGTTCGAAATTAGTCCAGACTCACCGTTCTATGATTTTTTAAACAAAACTAGAACAGTTCTTCGAATGTCGACAATTATAGGAAAATTGGAGAAGTGTTGAAATACTTTTTGAAACCACTATGTCATAATATTTGCAATCGAACGTATTAATCATACAACCTACTACATCTTCTCGTTGAACAATGTAATTTCTGACCTATACAGAAGCCTGCAGAGTGACACCATGGGGTCCTTGGAGTGCATGTTCAGTGACATGTGGTCGTGGCAACCAACTGAGGCAGAGGCATTACCAGGATGAAGCCCTTGCCAATCTGAACAAGTGCAACCATAAACTAACTGACAGGACAGCCTGTTACGGGAAGAGCCCCCATTGGTAATTTCTATAATGTTTTCTCGCACCGATACTCGACCCCGCTCTGGCTCGGACGTCGAGCTTTCGACTGTTTCCAAGGGGGATCCTCCAGTGATCGGGATAAAATTTGGACAGTTACGGTAAAGAGGTTTGCGACAGTCACGGAGATAATACTGTATCTGTTAGCAGTAAACCGGGGCGGTTCTCGGCATTGTTGGACACCGACATGTGCGCCCTGGACGATTGGAGCAGCTGGAGCTCGTGCACGACGACCTGCGGTCCCGGGCACAAGACGAGATCGAGGAACTTCCGGGACAAGAAGCACCGGAAACAGTGCAAGTCCATCCCCGATGGGCCAGAACTGCAGCAAACAATCGACTGCCGGAACGTCCCGTGTTCGGACGCGGACGAAGACGCGGACGCCGACGAGGTAAGCGAAACGCCTAACCAGGAGGAGGACAATGATAACGGTGATCAGGACACCGGTGACGGAGAGGATTACGAGGGAGAGGATCCGGAGGTGGAGGTAACCGCGGAATGGCTGCAGGTACAGAATGTATATCCATCTGGCCGTTTGCCAGAACTTGCCACTAATTGACAAGTAACACCGGCTTGTACTCGTTTGCAAACATTGCAAAATGCATCGCTTCGCGTTAACAATAACAGCTTGGTACCGGGGCCATCGAATGAGGACGACGCACAGTGCGCCCAAATCGGGACTTGCCAATTCAGTACCAATACACTGATGATCCATCAAGAGATGGGCAGTGAGGAACTTCTAGGGACCACTGTCAAAATCACTGCTATCTCCTGCTGAACGATCAGTACAGTACTCTCATAACACGGTTTCGATAGAACAAAATTAATTTGTTTCATTTCTGCGCCTTAACAGTTGTAATTTACTAATATCAACATTATAGTTGTTCTTGTTTCAGTTTTCTCACAAAGGTAGCGTACCGTGCGTCGTTATTATAAGAACAGAAGATTCATATTAAATAGATCGACGAGATCTAATATACAGATAATAATTTATGCGATTTGTATAGTCCATTGTTTCATTGTGCGTCGCACGTGGTATGATGATTACAATTGTGTGTTGCCGTTGTATAGGTGCTCGAAACATGTTCGAACGTGAATGGCTAACGACCGATATACCGCGTTCTCTTTTAATCACTCGATCGACATGTCGTATCATCATTAACGAATCTCGAATTTGTACGGACAGCAACTGTACGTCATACCTGCACCATTTCTCGCAGATGCATCCATGGCACTGGCATCCTCACGTAAGTTGACTTACTCGGGAAAGATCGAAACGACGCGACGAATGGTCGAAACGACAGTGAAAATATTCAATCAGTTTTATTTCACTGCAGCTAAAATTTCAAGGAAATATCAGCCTTTGAAATTCTCTAATTATCACAAACTGACAAGGTTTCGAAGATGAGAAATAGTAGAAAACTCACGATTGTTTGTTTGATTAAATCATCTTTCGTTGCAGTTGACGGTTATTTATTATTAATTAAATTAATATTTATATTATTTTTTTCTACATTTATTTAATTCACTTGTACTGTTATTCTTTGTTATTCTTTCTACTGATCATCCTGCTCGTAAATGACAATTTTTTCATTTCATTCGGGACGTCACAGTCTTGTTTTTAACCACTTCATTTGTCGTTTCTCATTTGTTCAGTTTATTTCATTTCCATGTTACATTACTTACACTAAAATATTTGACTTCTCATCGAAGCTTCAATAGTAATTCGTTTGCAGTACTTCATAATATGTTACGCTAATTTGTGAAACATTCCACCATTTGGAGATATTTCAACTTTTTGCGTTGGCTCCTTTGTGCGCATGAATTCAAATGGAAAATCAAGCACCAACGAATCAATTTATTATTGTACTGCGCGTGTCATTAAAACCGAACTGTTTACTATTAAATTCAATTAGAAGCTAAACGAAATCTGTAAACATATGCAAAAGGTTGAAATCTCAAGAAACTCTAAGAATAGATTAACAAATATCGTTGAATACCGTGAATTTCTTCCCTCGTTAGAAGTGTCCCGAAGATCGCTACACACAATGGTCACTGTGGTCCCCCTGCAGTTCCAGCTGTGGGCCCGGTGTTCAACTGCGATCGAGACTTGTCAACAAAAATTGGAGCAGTTTGGGGGACAACGACGAAGACATCAGCCTCGAGGAGTGTAAACTGCAGCAAGCTGCCTGCATGGCCAACATTCCAACTTGCGATTTTTCAAAGGAAGAAGCTGAACGTGAGTTCCGAAAAAGGAAAAATGTGCTTGATAACATTTTAATCGGAAAAATGTCAGGACTGTATGTATTAGTAAAAATTTCATGATAAATCACTAATCTTTGGCCACAATACAAGTGATATTTTGATCCCGAAACTTTCGAGACTCGATGTATATCGACAGATTACCATACACATCGCACAGTGTTACAGTCCATATCGAAATTGCGTGTAGCATGTTCCACAGGCTTTCAACCACCTTGAAGGTTCTTTTGTTCCGCCAAAATTACAGCAGCTCTGTTATATACGACGCCTGCAAGTTATAATCCGGGAGCGTAAGCCTGGAGTGCTAACATCTGCGGCTGCTGCAATTAGGTGGTCCAAGGCAGTTCGGTTAACACATATCTCAACCTTGCGAAGTCGTGTACCTTGCAGTTATCGGACTCTTTCACACAATTTCCAAGTTTCCAGTATTTTTACGAATGTTCTAAAAATGTCTGAAATTGATACACTGTCTCCGAAAATCCTCCAATTATTATTTAATATATCGAGCATTGAAGTAAAGGAGTTGTTGAATGTACTCGAGAAAATTGTAATTTGATCTTGAATTTATTCCAGACATTTGCAGCGAACCGATAAAGAAAGGAACCTGTAATGGCAACATTTTGCGAGCGTACTTCGACAAACAGGCGGGTCGTTGTCGGTTATTCAGTTATTCCGGCTGCGACGGAAATCGAAATAATTTCCAGACGGAACAGGACTGCATGAACGTCTGCAGCGACTTCCAAAGTAAGTTCAGTATATTTCTTTTCTAATACCTTCTCTTCACGAAAGCTTCGGTTGTCGTAAAAATCCGGTAAAATCGCGTGAAATCATTTTTTAACGAGATCTTTCACCTTACTTTGCACACGCTTCCTCATGAAACAAAGGAGAGCTGAGAACAAACTCGTCGGCGACGGTGAAAAACATTAAGGTGTCTCTCAGCAGTGTTCTCAGCTATCATATACCAGCGCAGGATCAACGCAGCTCGAAGACTAAGCGAGCTCATCATGGTGATGCCGACTCTGAAAATGTTTCTCGCACGTTCAAGATCATTGCAAGTTTCACTCAACTGTTTGACTATACGTATGCCTTTTCTACTTATGCGCGAGAGTCGGATAAAATGGTCTTGAACGGTCGAATAAACTTTGTTCCGGATTCAGTTTATTCCAATTCGCGTTTACTTGTGTGACATTCGTCTAGGTCTAGGTTGTCAGAAAGTTAACACGCTCGTTGTTTAGTCAACCGATCGTTCGTCGAGAACAATAATGATTATTTTATGAATAATACGTAATTGTTCTCGTTTAGAACACTAATTTTTCTGCAAATTTCTTTCTCTAATTATTTTAATATTTTTGCTCCATGAATTTTAAAATTTCCAATTTTTAATTGTTCAATTTTAATTTTTGGGAGGCATTACTTTTCATAATAGTACTCAGTGGTGTCGTTTTCTTTACAGAAAGTTTACAATTCAAGGGGATGAAGCCTGATAGTCAGGTGATTGAAGCATCAGAAATCATGGAGGATGTCGATTGCCAGGTGTCTGAGTGGAGTAATTGGTCGAAGTGCATAGGATGTCGAGGATATACAATTAGCACAAGGGAAATTATGGTAAATATGATTGCACTTCTGCATTGTTTCTGTGATAATTAATTTCCAATTTCTTTTACTGTATCCAAAACGGTAATTTCCAAATCTTTATCTTAATATTATCGTAGTATTGAAAAAGAATTTGATTGCCGTTCTACTTGTCACTCCTTCTTTCCACTTCTATGCAGATGGCACCTAAAGGCAACGGCAAAAATTGTCCGAGGAAGCTTCACCGTAAAAAGAAATGCCACAAAATTCCACCGTGCTGTAAGTGACATAATAAAAAAGACAGAACAATGGGAATTCAAATCTATGAGCACTGAATTATCAAATCATTTGTAGCGCTGCAAGGCGATGGGGTAGGACGACGTACTTATCGCAACTCGGCAGCAGAAGAAAATGAAGGTGAGTCTTAAATATTTAATGAAATACATATTAATTTATCACTTTACTAGACAAATAGTCGTTAAATGATTTTTACTGTTTCATAAGAGGTCAAATAAAATTATATTTTATAAATTTTTATAACTTTGTTCAGATTTTAGACAGTTTCAAATATAATTAGGCCTGAATTTTAATGAATAATTAATATATGAATAATTAAGCTGTAATATGTTCAATTAGTCTCAGTTGACTGCAAAATGACACAATGGTCATCCTGGTCGCGTTGTACGGCCACCTGTGGAGAATCATCGCAGTACAGGACGAGATCGGTGAAAATTAAACCCCGTGGTCCCAGAGGCAAATTATGTCCGGCCTTGGCAGAGTACAAAAGATGTCGCAGAGTGGAGTGTCCATAACAACAATTGTCTGCTTATTTTACACGTCCATTTTCTATTTCATTTGTACCATGAAAATCAAGCGAACCTTCGATTTTATTTAAACCATACCGACCACCAATAAATCAAGTGCGATTTATCATGCGCCCTTCCGTGGGACACAACAGTTTTCTATGTGACAATCAGTAGAGAATCTTTTAAAGAAATTGACACGCATCTAATGTTTTTTTTACTATGTACATCTGACGGCACTTGACGAATTGAACAATTTTATTCTCTGTCTTTTCTATACTTTAAAATCACGTCAGTATAAACGAATTCTGAGATAATGGTTTATCATTAGATAATTATAGAAATAAAATACTCCTTTTATTTATAGCATCGTCATTGATGAGACATATTTATAACAAAGGTTTAGACCAATTAATATAACGCACAGCAAAATCATTTCACATTTCATACAATAATTTTTGATCTTGAATTAGATAAATGTTAATTAGATACCACTGTTCTTTCCATTCTAAAATCATTAAAAATGTAATTGATGTTTTACTTTATTCATTTCTCTTTAATTAAAATGGTCTGCATTCCACTTAATTACAACAGAATCAATATCAAATTACTGCTTATAAAAGAAATATAATTTATCAAGATCCCTAGAAAGAATGATTGTTTGTTAAGGAAGGTATAATATATATACAAAAATATATATATATATTTCACGTGAAAAGATACATGTATTTAGTAATGCAGTTTCTGGAATATTTTATCGACCAAAACAAGCCACTTGTAATAGGTAATCTGTATTTATCTATATACATATAAGTATTATAAAATATATATTTGTGGCATTTATATTATAAGGTTTAAGAAGATATAGATCTCAATTTCAGACCAAATGTTTCAATTAGGATCTATTATAATCATACTGCTCTAAGATTTACATAAATTCAGTTAAACAAAGTTTATCATTCTCGAGGAAACATTTGTCAACAATAATTACTACTCTATTATTATATAGCTAACATATCGATAGATAGTAAGATTAGTTTATTTATTGTTAAGAAAACAAATATTACAATACTCTCTTCACTCCTATTTGACAATAATAATACTCTATGAAATGTAATATACATTGAAGTTTACAGCTCTATCCTTTTCTGATACATATATATTGACAATTACAAAACTAATTACGATTGTGAAATGCAATTAAAATTTTTCCAAATTTTTAAATTTTATCTCCACATTATCAGACATGTGAATTTTAGAAATTTTTGAAATAAGTGCTATGCATTTCTTTGTTTAATATTCTGAATCGTAACAGTGGAAATTGTTATTTGTATACTATTTTCCCTTCAATAAAGTAAAATCTATGATCTTTAGATATGCATTACAGATGTCTGTTTTGGATTTAGTATTTAAATTAGGCAACACTCGTTCATATCACATTCGTTATATTATATTGTCATATTTACAACATGCTACTATTTACAATTCAACGTTGTACAACGTCAACTATATTTTTGTCAGAGTCGTTACTCTTATTCAATAAAGGTAGATATATAAGCATAGAAGTGCTACCCTTTTTCCTCTCTTCTTTAAGCTCACCCTGAACTCTTTTCTTCACATTTTTTATCACCTCTTCCTGCAAAATCAATTTGTATACTTGCCAAAATTCAATTTAAATTGCTGATTTTTTATCGATATCTCTAACAGTTCTTTTTCCATAAAATATTAAGTTTGTCGATTGCTTTTATAATTCATAATACTAAACTTTGTATCGATTATCACAATTTATTACCTATTGATAGTCCGTTCTAGCTATTAACCTTAGAGAAACGGAGCTTTTAACAATTGAGTGGTTGTGTTACCTTTTCCATATGTTCAGTAGGAAACATGATTGCAATTTTGATCTTATGATTTTTCTGTAGCAACTTATTGATATTAGTGAGCTTGATTGCTAAATCGTGTTCTTTAATCTTAGATTGTATTGGAAAGAACTTGGTATTTTTGTAAACAACCTTTTCTGTGGTATCCTCTTTACTTCGGTTTTCAAAGAATTCTGTACTATCGCAAAGCTCGTAAACATCTCTGTTATCTGTATCAATGTATGTTTGTTTTACTAAATGCAGATTCTGGCGTTTAGCAATTTTCTGAGCTTCTTCCAATAAGCTAATAGTCATAGATTTATCAGGATGAATAAGCTTAATGTTAGGTACCCGTACAGTCTTTTTCCTCTTCTTGTTTTCTTCTGTCTCTGTATTTGCGTCTAACACTGTACTAAAACATTTTATTTCAGATTTTAGAGAACATAGATTTTGATAACCTTTACTTGATGTTCTCGATGTAAGTAAATTATAAGTGTAACACGTAAATCTATTAATTTCTGAAGATCGTATCATTGCAACAGTGTCTCACACATTCAATATTTTGAAATTCGTTTATGTAATAATTTGAAATTTAATGTGTCATATAAAGGTTATGTATACCATCGACTTCTAAATTTCTAATGATATGTGTACTAATGAATGATATATGTATAGAAGTTCTATCATTCATGAAAACGTGATACGTGTTTGGTTTTACCCTCAACACTTTTCGAACAATGATAATAGTCAAAACAATTAAATTACTAATACTTTTGTTGGCATATTATTGATAACAATTGCTAGATGAAATTTCAAAATTGTATATAAAAGTTCTTAAATTGATTTGAACGAATTTAATGGTCATTTCTCGAAATTTCTTTCAAATTTCTACTCTAGTACTTTCGTTTAATGCGCATTCGCCTTCAGGTTCGATGTATATATGACAGCGTAAAATTCATTGATCCGTCAGGCTGTGCTGCGATTGGATAATCTGTTTCAATCACGTTATTGCAGAGAAACAGACGAATCAGGAGCGTTCCTGTGCATGTGTGAGTTTACGTATATATTTAGAAGCGGAAACATTGCCTAGTCGGCCGTTTCCGTCTTCCCAGTGCCTGTCAGCCATTACAGCTCTGCTCGCCGGGTCTTGCAGGGTAAGTTGCTAGAAGTATTTTCTATTCCAGAGATTGTAAATTCCTTTGTCATTCCGTACAAACTCATTACTAAACAGACACACCATTCTTGATAATCGAAATGAAAGATTTCTCAAGCGTTTTTTCTTATACGCAGGTGTAAGTGATACAGCTAACATAGTTTCCCAAAAATCGAAGATTGTCCTTAAGGAACGGGTAGTGTGTCAGGAAACAGGTTTACCTAAACGCTCGTCCAGATGTATAACAATAGTTATTCCAATCACAGTAGGTATGTAGTACACTACGATTTTTCATATTTCAAATTGACTTACACTATTAAATCATGACACCGAATAAACGGGTTTTTTGCAACGTCGTGTTCTCCACCATTTTGTTCTCGAACACTCTTGTTCACCGATCGTATTCAATTATCTAACAAAACATTCGAACCAAGTTTAAAAATGTTAACGAAATCTGGTAATGGAAGATACGATGAGATATCTTTGTGTCAACCTGAAAGTACATTTATGGATAATTGGAGGAGGTGTGAAATCAGCACCTTAGAAAATAAAAATGGCTACTCAGTTGCCCTATAAATTGCTGACAAGCACGCAGTTGAAACGTAAAAAGTGATTACATATCGTGTAAATGTTTATACAGTGGTGGACAAAATATTCACACAGCCTTTAAAAATGGATGACTTAGATTAGACCAAACGATTCAAATTTTTTTTGAGTTGTATATATATGTATGTAACTTGGATTTATAAGACACGTTTAAATCTTCATGGGTTCGGGTGAAAATGTTCAGAATCGTGACCCCTACTTTTTTTATTCGCAACTTTCACCAATAGTGATTTTTAAATAATTTCTTTCTCGAAACTCAAATTGTTTGGTCCACTTTTGATAAATGTTGTTCCCGTGTGAATACTTTTATTCGCCATTATATATTTTTTTTTGCTTATAAATGTACAATGCAAATTATTATTTATAATTATTGTATTTATTAATGTCAAAATAATTAAAACGAATTTATATACTTAATAAAATACCTGTAAAAAAATTAATGTTATTTTTAATTAATATCATGAATTAAATCAGTAAGTTTTATATTAACTGACCCTTTGATGACCACGACCATTATTGATTACACAGATGATGACAACTTGAAAATTATACTTTGATTTACTTTCTCAATATAATCGAGAAAGATGTTACACAACAATTTTGTTTACGTGTGCAATAATGTGCATCTAACTGCATCATTTTTCTAAATATCGATGTATATTCTTCTTTTTAACTGATCTTACATTATCATAAATTGAATTAGAAATCTATGCAGATACATTGTTTAAAAGTTGTAACAAGCAATCGTTATAATAAATATTATAATTAGTCAAGTATTAAGACGTATTAAATGATACCTATACTAATATCTTGAATTGTTGAATGGTCCAATCATGGTACAATATTGACCATAAAACCATATTGGCCCATTGTGAAAATGATACATTTTAGGCCCAGAGGTAATCGAGACTCTGGTAACCGCAATGGAGGTGGCGGTACGTACTGGAACAGCCAGCAACAAGCACAGAAAGACAAGGCTGCCAAAAAACAAGCTCAAAGGAAGACACCGGGAGATCTGCTGAAGAAACCTAACTGGGATTTATCTAAATTGCCTATGATCCAAAAAAATTTGTATGTTCCACATATCAATGTTTTGAAGAGGACAGCGGATGACATTGCAAAGTATCACATTGGCAAAGAAATTACTGTCAAAGGAAACAACACACCCTCTCCGATCCAAGCATTCGAAGAAAGTAACTTCCCAGATTATGTAATGGAAGAAATCAGGAAGCAGGGTTTTGCTGAGCCAACAGCAATCCAAGCTCAAGGCTGGCCGATTGCACTTAGTGGACGCGATTTGGTTGGAATCGCTCAAACAGGATCTGGAAAAACTCTAGCAGTATGTATCTCGCTATTGCTTATTTACCATTTGGTTTTTGAGAGGCTAAAGATATGCCATTTCTCAGTATTTTAGTGTTAACACTTTACCAACCGGAAGCCTGTTAATAGGATTTCCAATAATTGTACTGTACCAAAAGAAAGCATAGAAATTTTCTTTTATATTGCAATCTTAAATGAAACTATTAAATGACGTTATTGAGGGTTACTTGTTAGTGCACAATGAACATTGCTGTTGCTATTGAAGGTTCCATTAAAAACTATTTAGCCATGTACCATGGATTTTCAAAATTATGCAATAATCATCGGTCGGTAATGTGTTAATAGGCTTTTCGATCATTTATATTGTACCAAGTTTCATAGAAGTTTTGTAAAAGTTTCAATCGTAACAACAGTCAATGTGTTAACAAATCTGATATATCAACATACTTGTGGAAACGTCTACTTTTGAAACAGGCTACTTTTGAATAGACGAATGTGATACTAATCGAGCATTTCTGTGTGTTTGTAGTATATATTGCCAGCAACAGTGCACATTAACAATCAGCCACGATTAAACCGTGGGGACGGTCCGATCGTTCTGATTCTGGCTCCAACGAGAGAGTTGGCTCAGCAGATTCAGACAGTTGCTAGGGATTTCGGTTCCTCGTCGTGCATTCGCAACACATGCATTTTCGGCGGTTCTCCAAAGGGACCACAGGCTCGTGACTTGGAGCGAGGCGTTGAAATCTGCATCGCAACTCCTGGCAGACTGATCGACTTCCTGGAGAAGGGAACGACAAATCTTCGCAGATGCACATACCTAGTTCTGGACGAAGCGGATAGGATGTTAGACATGGGATTCGAACCACAGATCCGCAAGATCATCGAGCAGATAAGACCCGACAGGCAGGTGCTGATGTGGTCTGCAACATGGCCGAAGGAAGTACAGGCTCTGGCGGAAGATTTTCTCTCGGACTACATTCAGATCAACATTGGATCTTTGACGTTGGCCGCCAATCACAACATTCGCCAGATCGTGGAGATTTGTTACGAGCACGAGAAGGAGATGAAGCTCTCGGGCCTGCTCAGGGAGATCGGCAAGGACCGAGGAAGTAAAATGATCATATTCGTCGAGACTAAAAAGAAGGTAGACGACATTACGAAAGCCATCAAGCGAGAAGGTTGGCCGGCCATATCGATTCACGGGGACAAATCGCAACCTGAGAGAGATTACGTTCTGTCTGAGTTCAGAAACGGGAAGACCATGATTCTTGTCGCCACCGACGTGGCTGCTCGCGGCTTGGACGTGGAGGACGTCAAGTACGTGATCAATTTCGATTATCCGAACAGTTCTGAGGATTATATCCATCGAATTGGGAGAACCGGACGTTGTCAAAGTGCAGGCACAGCGTACGCATACTTCACGCCCAACAACGCAAGACAGGCGAAAGAACTGATCTCTGTTCTCGAGGAAGCCGGCCAGGTGATCAACCCGCAATTGGTTGTTCTAGCTAGCTCGATGAAGAACCAATACGGGAAAGGCCGCCAGCGTTGGAGCCACTCCCGCTCCAGTAAAGACAATAACTCCGTCAGCCCCAGAAACAACAGCAGCCCGACAGCGAACAGCTGGCAGAATCAGCAGTGTCAAACCAGTCAGCTGAGCCACAATAGCATTAACAATCAAGAGAGGACCGTTGTTCGGCACCAGAACGCGTACCAGAACAATCGCCAGAACAATTTCCAGCCTACCTACCAGCAACAACAGCAACACCAGAGACAGCCGAACGCCTACGCCAACAGTTGTCCAACAAGCACCAGCAACTATCAAACCGGATACCAGAACGCCACTATACCGAGATACCATGGCAGAACCGGCACTTTCCAAGGCAATCGTTATCACAACAGGCAGAACACGTACAACGGCAACCAAACCGGAGGACAGAACGTCTACTCGATGCCGCCACCGTTCATGATGCCGTCTAACGGGCACACTGATTCCGGGATGCAAAGTCTGGTGAACAACAAATTCTTCCAAACGAACCGGCCACCACCAAACACCGGAGCTTGTGCTTACCAATCGATGGGCTACGGCCAGTTTCAAGCTGTGCCGCCGTACAGTTATCCTTACCCGCCCACACCAGTGCAGCAGTGACGCTTTTCACGGTATAAATCGGTAAGAGTGCAGGCTAAGTAAGAGATCAATTTTTTCTGTCTACATTGGACCCATTAATGTTTACGGTTTGTGTAGGTTGGGTCCCCTTCGAATATATGCATAACGTAATGTTTCTTCTTTTCTTTATTATTTATCATTTTCTGGAATGTCGCCGAATCGAATCGATCAACACACAAACAGACACAATACACACACACATAGAGAGAACAACATGATTTTGGTTGTCCGAGCAAGCATACGACAGCATACTGTGTCAAAAATCAAAAGAGTACTCAATGTTCTCCTGGGTTTTAACAAGTAATATCATATCATTTGCTTCGAAAGAAGAAGAAGGAAAAGAAAAGAACAGCTGATGATTGTACATTGCAAATCTCTCCGACAGGCACATTCCAGTTAAATTTTTTGAAGTAGTAGTAGTTGTTTAGGAATGGTACACATGATATAATCATTACTGGATGTAGGCTATGACCAGATATGTAGGTTATAAATAATATGGTCATATCTCTGAGAAAAAAACGTAATTAATCTTCTTGCGATAACTATGTAAACGACATTTAATGCTTTCCTGAAATGCACGAAACATATAGAAGGGGGGTGGGTTAACGTTCTCGTATTTGATAATTTATTTATATTTTGCATATATATAAAATATGTGTGTGTAGCAGGTTAGGACGAATAGCAAACCGGGCAGCAGGAAGCTCCGGGGGAAGATGTTTGTCCCAGCTGCCCGGTTACCTCTTCATCCTAAAATCCTACATGTATGTACAGGCAATGCTCTTCAAAATGTAAGGCCTTTTGCATAAAAATTAAGCCGTACACCCGTTTTACAAAGCGCACGACGATATCAATCGTGTTCTCTGTTCTATAAACGAGATACACCAATCAACACCCGATTCGACGGTGTGTAGAGTGCGTGGTGTCTCCGATATAGAGAGGGTGAAAGTAATCTCATTAATCGCGAAGAGACGGGAGAGAAAGAGAGAGAGAGAGAGAAAGAGAAAAGTAACATTAGAGCACGTTGATGAAGGATATCCAGCATAATTATATAGCGTACAAAAAAAAACAAAGCGAATATTTCGTGACCATCCTGGCTCGGTCCTTTTTGGAATCGGTTCGAGAACGGAACCGATCACGGGGAAAGATAAAGATAGAGAGAGAAAGAGAGAGAGAGAGAGAGAGACGATAGATAAAGGGAAAAAGGAAAACTTGGGCTTCAGGGGACAACTTAAATTAAGCATGTAGTCACAATGGCTGTGTACCTCGGCGCAAAGTTTGATACCTTATTTTTATAATATATATCGAAAGTAATTTGTTGTTAAACCAACGAATGATTATACGATGAAAAAAATACTAATAATAATAATGAGAAACATTGTTGTTTGATGTTTATGCAATTGGCCACTGAGTGGTCTTGCCTATGCGCGCCCCCGTATCAATGTGTAGAGGCGTACGCGCAGGCTGACCGCGATCGAATGAATTTAGTTGTACCTGTTTTTTAGTTCGCGCTCTCGTCGAAATTTTTGCTATTTTTTTAGGGAACGATTCAGACTTATCCGGGACACAATTTCTCTCCATTGAAAACGTTCAATGCGCTGTGTGAACATACTAAGATGTGTGTGTGTATAAAAAGAAAAACGGGTTTAGAGAAAGATGAATTAATTAAACGAAGAAAGCGTCGCGAGCGTTGTTCACGATCATATATGTATGCATGTATGTATGTATATATATATATATCTTAATATGTGTATATATGTATGTATATGTGTATATGCGGAAATAAATAACGCGTCTCCCGAGGCAAATTTCACGCGAGATGAAATAACGATAAATGGGAACGAATTCTTTTTTAAGTGCCGCCGCCGCCGTCGCCGCCGAGACTGTCAGGCGTATATAAATGAACTGATCCGTTCGTTGACTGCGCATAGTAATTTTTTGCGGGCCTCCAGATTACTCTGTACACGTCACTACTCGAATAAATGAATAGTAGAATGAGCTGAAACAGAGAAGAATGCAAGACTCGAATACACTCGAGCAAGGACTCGTTTGCGAACGACAAATTATTGTGATAATTACATGTAACGCTTTCGTGAAACGGTCTCTCACACAGTTCGTTACTTAATTACGCACAGTAGAAGATGTTGCGAAGCAGTACGTGTGCATATGAAACTGTTTATCAACCGGTTTTCGGTCGCATACTTTTTCCAACGAAAAAAAAAGAAAGAAAACACGGAGATTTCGCTCGACGAGAATCCCACCCCGAGGAACTGATAATATCGAATTCGTTTGTAGGTTCATGTGCGGTGTTGTAGTTATTTATAATTGTATCTTTCGGACTTCAAAAACGGGGTAAAAACACGGAACACACTAATAAAAAAAGTCGCGAAAGGTTGTTCGAGCGTTTGCGATATTATATGCTCTTGTCTTTGCTCTTTGGACGTTGCGGATGCTTCACGCTCTCCTACTGTGTTTAAAGAAATCTGACTGCACCGCGTTGCATCGTCGGAGAGGTGAATAGTGATATAAATAATAGGAAGCGTATGCTACGAGTATCGGGGGAACTCTTGAATACTCATACATTGCGTACGCCCTCTATTAAATCATCCGGTTTACGAGATTCGTTTCTTCTTGGAAGCTGCCCTCGCTGGCAGTCGAACAGAAGGTTATTCTCTGGTACACAAACTGATCATTTACCCTCGAGTGTCGCTTGATTGTTCTACCATCTTCATTTTGCTGAAAAAGGCAAACCCATCCCGACAACTATAATATATACGTCGTTTTCTCTCAATTGCGTGCATGCACTGCAACAATAATATTAGAACACGATTCTTCTGTTCGTATTCCGTATCCGTATCGAACGTTCAGGTTCAACCAGCATTCGCCCCCACCCCCTCTTTTTCCTTGTTGTTAATTAGCGGTTAAGAAATCGAATAAATGTTGACAATAAACTACAGAGTTGCATTCAGGTGGTTTTTGAGAAATATTTCGAACCGTGACCCTTCGAACCTAGGGTTAACATTTCACATCTTTCGTTCGTGTTTTGTTTGTTTGTTGTTTTTAATATAGAACACTCATATAATAGACAGCATTGCACAGTTGAGTTCCTGGTAGGGCAAATGTTTCCCAAAGTACATTGCGCATTTTGAACAAACAAACAAAAAATTGATAGTGGGTGTACGCGTAGCTCTGTGATATGTAAGGTGTAGCATATTTATAGATCTACCTATTGTGCATCATGATTAAAATAAGGAACGTATCTTATCAGTTTTATACATGGTATACAGATCATGTGATCATAATGACGTGTACTGCGAGAGCTCATTGTCTACTTTAGAGAGGGAGGGAGAGAGAGAGAGAGGAGTACAAAAAAAGTTGTCGAAAGCAAAAGACCAGTATTCCTTTAGTTGTGCGTTTGCTCTGCGAAATTTCGTGTATCGCGCCAGGATTCAAAAAGACAAACGGAGGATGAAGGAATCCGAAGGATACGAGACGTGTTTGTGTATTATTTCCTGTTGAGAGCACTTCTTTCTTAAGTATTCGCGCGGAAGGTCTTAGCTTATCGTTTATATAGTTTATGAGGCGTGTTCACTCCACACGAGAGTATAAAAATTCGAAACAGGATACTATTCTCTTCTACTCTGTTTTCGTAAACCGTGAGAATCCGTTTTCTCTCTTCTTTTGTTCTTTTTGTACGTTTTTGTCCATTCGTTATAGACGTGTTATCTAGCTTCGTCTTGTATTTACGTATTTATCGCTGGGATATAGGTGTTTTTCTCTTTTTTTCGTTTTGCGAAATGTTTATATAGCAAAAAAAAACCGCGCAAGTATTCCCTTCGTTAAATTTTTCTTCGTTTTCTTTTCCATTTTCTTTTTCGTTCACAAGAATCGTTTACGAACTACTGGGTCCATTCTGAACCGTACTAGATAGAGAAAAAGCACATGTCGGGGCTCGATCGTGTTTTCCTGCATCGATTGTCCTTCGTGCGGCGGAAGCATACGATATACATATAGCATACTCACGAGAAGTCGAGTCGTATATCTCTTCGAAGATCACTTCTATCCTACTAGTCGACAATTTTAGTTTGTATTACATATTATTAACAGCTACTATTTTTTTTCGTTGCGTTGCGTTGCGTTGTCGTGGAACAGATAAACGGTCCCGCCAGAAAGAAAAAAGAAAGACGGATTTTGCCCCCCCCTGTGTAGTATCGTTGCGAATCGAGGACGTTCAAACGTGGTCGAGAGACGACGAACTCGTGTCAGTTTCAGCCAACGAATATGTAGGATTATCAGCGGGAAAAGGAAAGCACAAAGGGACGCGTATGTACATTGTAGTTCTTCGAACGAAAAATAAAACGAACGATTCTCTTTCGATGCTCGCGTACGACACCGATTTCTCTCGTTACCATGCGCGCTCTTCGTTTCTTTCTTCTTCTTTTTTATATATATTATTTATTCGCAAAGCATATTCGACTAAACGAATTCTTCTCATTTCCACATCTGTGCATATACTTCGTTTGCTATTGGTTTTTTTCCAGCGGTTGCTGTAAAAAGTTGAACCGAGAGAGAGAGAGACAGAAGGAAATTACGTAGTTGTTAAAAAAAAAACAAAAAGAAACATCCGTGAAACGCGTCTTCTATCCGTGAAAAGAAAGGTTCGAGACAAACCGGAACCATTCTCGTTCTCGTTCTCGTGGAGATTTTTTACGCTTGTATCAAGCACTGTCCAAGATAAAGAAAATCGGTAACGGCTGATTTTTCGGTTCAAAACGAAGTCGTCTTTTTGTATTTAACTCGCGTCGTGACCGTTGTTTTCCTCGACGAAAGAGAATAGAAGACACACCGGGATAGAGAGGGAAAGAAAGAGAGAGAGAGAGAGAGAGTCTAAAGGAAAATTAGAACGAACACACGAAAGGAGAAAAGGTCCCATGAAATTGGCACAGTATTTCTACCGCGCCTTAGGTAGCCCCGACTAATACATATTCGTCTTTATCATGAGCTAAAGAGTCGCCGACCGACTAAATAGTTTCGGGAACACGAGTACCTTTTTAATAATGCTGAACGCTGTGATATCGCGTACATAAACATTTTTATTATTATAAACGTAAATGTGCATATTGTAATGTTAAAAAAAAAACGTGTTCTATCCTCCTTTATATGTGAAGACTGAATCTCGCCAACTTATACACAAGTTTAGCAGCCGCAGATACGTTCGTATACTGTAGACTACAGAATAGACTATTTGTATATTATTAATTATAACAATATGTTTTACGTGAAGTAGTGCCGTACGGGTCGGTACTATTATGTTATAGTTCGATAACGGGTGCGTGTTCGTATTGTGCATTTTACTGAGAGTAAGATAGAGAGAGAGAAAGAGAGCGAGCGAGCTAGTAGCCTGGTGCATCGTGACGAGAATAGTTACACACGGGTCCCCGTTTCTTCTTCTTTTTCTTCTTCATTATATACTTTCTTTTGTTTATCGTTTGTTTCTTCGTTTCGCGTCCGACTCGAAGAGGAGTCGGTAACTCGATTGGGAGCGTTCTCGCAACACTTTTTCATTTACGATTGCTTGCCACGTTCGCCGCTTTCGATTTGTCGTTATAAAATCGTTCGTGGGAAAGAACACACTGCAGCAACAATAAGAGAAAAAAAGAAATAAAGAAAATCCATTTCATGGTAGTTCCTATATTGCATTCTTCTTTGTAACGTGAATGGGTTGCAGCTTAAATTTTGCAGATATGTTGAAGAGCTTTTACCTCGATCCGTAATTCGAATATGATATTTAAATGTATCCCCCGCTCGGAGAATTAAAGAAAAGAAAACCAAGGAAGAAAAGAAGCGATCGCTCAAGCGAGACGAGTACCTTGCTTTCTTCCGTACTACACTTAACTAAGAAATGTTAAACTGGAGAATTGTCTTTGAGCGTTTCCTTTCGATATGACGGTCGAGCAATGCACATTTCCGTGTGTGTTAAATATGCGAGAATTGTAAAACGACATGCGTTTCGCGAGCACGCCTTGTATTTTAAATCTTCGAGGCAGAGAAAATTTCGAGTCACAGCGAGGAAGAGACTTTAAAGGCGTCGAGAATTAAACTTTAAGAGAATTAAATCTATAAAACGATACGCTCGCAACATTGTACCATTTTTTTTCTTTTCTCGTCTCAACTTTTCCGAATAAGCGTGAAGTTGTCTATATCGTCTATTTACTTTCAGAATTATTGTTTCTTATTCTGTTTTCCTTTTGTTTTCTATGTTTATTTTCTTCTTTTTTTTTTGTAATAAAATTTCATTCTCTCTTATGCGAAACGCAGACTTGTTAGTGTACATAAGAACGTGTGTCGAGAGCACGACGCTGCACACACACACTGTGCGATAAACGAAATTCACCGTGCAGACTTTTCCGCGAGACTGTGCGCATATTCGAGACACAGTTCGTAACAGAAGTAGTTTATAATTTTATCTGATGCGCCACACGACAATGGTACATACATAAGCCTGGGATATTCGGAAGAAGAACAGTATCTTCGACTGGTCTTCGATCTGTTAAGATCATTCGCATAACGGACCTTATTTATTTCGTTCCGATGTTGATGGTTTAAGAGGGTAGAAACACAATGTGTACAGGGAGTCCTAGTTTTCTCTGATCAAACTTCGTCAGCATATTCTGTAGACGAAAATGAGAGAGAAATATGTTCTACCGAACATGGGTTTTTAAGTATTTTTTATCAACAAATTATGACTAAAATTCGAAATGTGCTGCTTTATAAGAATAGATTGTCGGTTCAACTTATAATTAAGACTATCGTTTACTGTTACGAATACAAACCAGACATTGAAGTTTCTAGACTCGTCAAGAGTGTCTCTATCAAATGAAAATGAAACTTCGATCGTCTGTCGTCAACGTGTAAGCATTCAAGTAAATACTGGCATACTATACAAATATTTTTCTCTTGTTTCTATTTGCAGAACGTGCTGGTAAAGTTTTGCACGAAGAAAAAAGGAAGAGAAACTCGAACACCCTGTATAGATATATGAATAATCACGCACTGTAAAAGTTTATTTAATGATTTCAACGTCACGTTCAAGCGGATGGATACTGCAATGTTTATCAGTTCTCTGTGCGCTCCTGTTCCATGTAATTACCGAATCATTTTTGTAGCGTCGTTTAACTTCTTTTTGTAATTGTCGCGAAAGACGCTTTGTTTTACGCGTGTCTTTGATCCTCCCGCTGAAGGAGTACAGCAACCGACCTGCTACGTCATGATTGATAGCGAGAGGGCCAAAGATACAAGCATCAGAAAAAACAAAATATATGCCGCGTTCGGTATAGCGTTTGTTACGAACATCCGCATTTTCTCCACGGTTGCTTTTTACGTAGCGGAGCATACGAATCCATTTGTTTGTTTCTTTGTTAGTTTGAGCGTACATTGTATTTATAGCGAAAGTATATCCAAGCGTATTTTTCGAGTCACAGGTTGTACGAGCAGATCTGTATGAAAACGAACTTCACGTGGATTTTGTAAACAACATGAAGGCGGAAGTTGACGCGAACGATTGTTAACAAAGTATAGGAATTATACGATCGTTGTTTTTTGAGGGGTAACGCAGTGCAGCACGGTAGACTTCCTGTTTGTTGGAATAGTTGACGCATCTGTTCCGATTCGCGCGCATCAAGAAGAGAAGAAGAAGAAGAAGAATAAAGGCAGAAAAAAGGGTAGTTCGAAAGACGCTATAATAATTCTAGTGTATGCTAAATTATGTGGGGAAAGGGATATGCGAGCATAACGATTCACTGTGCATGATTTCAGGCGACGCGAAGGCGAAAATCTATAGAGAATCAAGCCGCTGATGTCTGGAATATGGTGTAAATTACAAAATATGTATACATATTTTGTAGCATGTTTACGGCTTCATTGAATTATCACGCCTTACAATATGAAAGAGCTCGGCCAATGTCCAAGATATGTATACAAGATTGCAACACTCTTAGATTTAAAGAAAAATAATAACAAAAAGGAACCGCTCCTTGGTCGTCTTCGGATAAATTTTAACGAACGTTCGGAAATACTGTGAAACTGCAGCAGAAAAGATGGCGCAACATTTCATTCTTCTCGAATACGAATATATAGGAGAGTTCATGAAGACCATAGATTTGATGTCAATTCTGCTGCGAAGGATACGTTTATCAATTATTTATATACGCATATATAACGTGTGTGTCTATATATCCTTCGTGCAAAACTGCCGTTGTATTGGCCAAGTCCCACCCTGTCCTCTGGTGCAACGTGGATTGTCTTGGATTCTTGTACAAGCGGCAGGTATTATGGCTATAGACACAGTCATCGATCATTTATGGGATCTATGAAGCGATCCAAATATTTCTCCGTGAGTCGCATAGTTTTTAATGATTTAATCATTGTCTGTACGAAATTCTCCCATGAAAAGTTTTGCCAAGTCTTTGTTGAATTATCCCGAGAGTCTTGACCAATTTAAAATAATTTTGTACGCCTCTCGATCTGTCTAGCCGCCCAAATTGTTGCACGCTCTTCGGAAGAATCCTCAGGACATTCTGTTCTGATGGCAAGCCTCCCATCATCATGATTCCGGACATAGAGAAGTCCCAAAGCGGTTCACAAAGGATGGTTGCTTCCTCTCTCTAAAATTGAATTCGTCTGTTACTGCTTCACAGCATCCAGGACTTTATTATATATATATAATTTATCGGATTCTGGGCAAGTATTCTGCCTCTTTACAACAATACCTCCATTATCTTTGCTTTAACTTGGCCACCTCTTTATAAGACTTTATTTACCAGATCTTTACGTACAGGTGTAGTTTATTTCTGCTGTTACTTATCGAATAAGTCATACTCTGTTTCCTTATTGACTTTCGTAAACTCTTCTGTCATCTATGAAGGAAAAATCCAATTGTAGTTACACATTTCTTAAAGGATATTTGACCTCTGTGGGCACCTTAGGTGATTACCTTCGGCGTTATCAGTCACAAGTTAATTCATTAGAATGGAAGTATCCTGTAATATGTTAACCTAGTTAAGCCCCTTCACACCTTACAGTTTATAGTACCCCATCCCAATGCCCTCGACTATGTACTAGAAGGTGGTAACTGCCAAGCCATGGGATAGATGCAAGTCCGGCTGTATCCAGGCAATTTGTCCAACATTGTAAGCAGAGTTGGTTCTGGCGTATTCCATGATTATGCAGAACCACTTTTGTGCTAAGCCAATGTGCACCGCGAATCAATTGACAATCTCCTTGGTGTCTCACAGGACTTCATACAACTGCCCGAGACTGGCCATGCTCCCAAATAATGCGGTTACTTTTTTCGAACAGCTGTTAGGTGGAATATTGATCTCTGCTCGTGGTGTGGTCGACTATCATCGAGAGTAGTGTACAAGAAATAGGCGGACAACCGAACTGCGCTGTAGATGTCGATTTTAGACGAATCGTCCTTACGTCCCAACCACTGGAAAGGCCGCGGTCTGACGAGGTTGGCCAGATTAAACACACGGTCGTCGGGCAAACCAGCAACATTTACCAAAATTCTCTTCGCTCTCGGTGCAGCTATATCGCTTCACTAAATGTCACCTGCTTGATATTAGTTCACAAGGGCAACCGTCGACACTTCGTAATTCAGACTCGGCAGCTTCAGACAAAGTACTGCTTTGAGAGCTAGCATCTACCCTTCTTCATCTCGGACCACTGCCGACTCCAGCTTACTCTCAATACTCCATTCGCAATATTCTCTGTCGAAGGATTCTTTTTCCCCGACTCTATTTCGGCCTCCAGTAGGCTGATCTTGATTTTCGCTGAGTCCGGCATCAGCAATGTGCATCTTCAACTTCATTCCAATTTTTATGAGATAGCGAGGAAACGGCCTAGTTGACCGTGTTCCACCTCTGAACCTTGACAGAACAATCGCACAAAGCTCACAACAACCCTGCTCGTCGCTGGTCACCGGGGGTCGGTCACTACTTAGAACAAGAACGTGATCACGGCTCCGAAACGTTTGCTGTCACCAGTCCACTCCTACTGAGGTTTTTAGAGACCAACAGTGGAGATGACGACCGGGACCTCTGACCCCTCGGGATGCAGCTTCTGTCCAACTTGATTCAGAGGAACTTTTGCCATTCCTGAGCACAGGAGTGGTAGGATCGGTGGCTGAGACTGAGGCAAGGAGAACTTTCCATGTCTGTCTGCAATGCGCCAATCCTACGCAACTTCTAAGAAGTTCGAAATCGCTCAACTACGCAGGACGCGACGCCTCAAGTTGATACCGTAAATGGGACGCTATACGTTTGCAACGATGGACCAATATTTGTAAGTTCTTTCTCGAACTCGGCGATAGCCTCGTCGAACAATCCACGAAACTTCTGTTTCATTTTTGTTTCAGGGTTTCTTTTTTAAGATTCAGTATTCATCTGTGCGGAGGCAGACACGATTTTAATAAACAATTCTCAAAGCACGGTCGGCAGTGTGCCTTCTAGATCAGTACTTCGATTGTTGCGAATGGATATACGGCGTTTCACCACTGATTGCGAATGCCCGCAACATTCGAAGCAATGTATATAGACACACACGCATTATTTTGAAGGAAGGAAATATGATTTTAGGAGACGTAAATTATAGAATATTTTCGGCGAAAAAAGTGCATTTCCAATTCTTCACGAGGATCGAGATGGCCAGATCGAACTCGTGGTGGACAGACGTTATGTCTCTGTAAGACAGACGGCAGCTAGACTGACGTAACATTTTTCTCAATTTTGCGTTTCTCTTGTAGTCGCAGTTTCATCACTGTCAGAGCTAGTGGCAGGTTGGGAACCTTTCAAAATAGATTCCTTTGATTGCATTGGAGAAGTGCACATCCTGCTCGAGGCTCCGGTGGTCATAGCTAGCAGGCATAGTGTTATCGACCGAAACATCATCCTCGTTGAATATGGAACCAGGAATCGAGTTCTGTGAGATGAGTCGTCTGGTTACCAAGACTCGCCATGACATTTCTCAAATTGGAGATGAAGATACGGCTAGCATATCAGTAGAGGAAACTTCTTCGTCTCTGGCGGTTACCACTTGTTGCCCACGTGGAGTCTCGGTCTATACAAACTGATACTCCTGGGCCACGAGTCCGTGATTTCAGTGGAATTTCTGTAACGTATTTGGCGTAGCGCATCAAGTCCTGCAACTTCTCTTCTCTCAGTATAATCCACCACCCACGTCAGACCCTCGATCCGGTAGCAGTAGTCTCCGGTCTTAAATCATCGGGAAAATCTCAGACCCGATTGTCTGTTACACGAATAGTATATTTGAGATCCTCCTCTACGACTCGAGCTGCTATCCTCGAGGATAGATACACGTGTATTGTCAACGGTTGTTGCCACGGGTCTCTCGAAAATCACCACGCTCATATTTGGCCTTGCAACGACCGAAAAATTGTGCGATGTCTTCCGCTGTTTCGTCACGGAAGTCCCCGATGCTTCATAGGCACGAACCAATAGCAGATGGCGAAACTTGACTTCGCTTCTTTAAATAAGTGAGCAGTTTGATTTTCTCATGTTCAGATATTTCTCGTTAAGTTATTCGAAATGCCAGTCCTCAAATATCTTCCAAATGATTATGCAACGAGGCGTTACGCTTCGGAATCATTCTACGCGGTTACGGCAACATTTGCGTTGTGTCGAAAAAGCAGACAGTCCCTGTTAACATACCGTTAAACACAAAACAAAACATACAGTCCCAGAATGGATTTCTTTTCGTGCGCATTAGATGAAATCTTTTCTATTAGAATGCCTCGATCGAGTATCTCAATTGGAATTCCTATTCGAGCCATTGGTGGGCCGATGGGCGAATGAACATTAATCGCATCTGAAACCAATCGAAGCTTTTCTGAACATATCAGTAGCATGCTCGAGTTACAAGTGTTGAAAATTTGTTACTCGCAGCCAAGGAAAATCATAATAGTTACTCTCCAACATTTTCTGTATTTTCGAACATGTTAACTCGAGCTTAGCACCTGATTCAGGAGTCGGTATATGTAGTAGCGAAGCCACTCTGACAATCTCAATTTTGCTCCATGATTCGAAGCTCTTTTCCTTGTTGCTTCTTGAACAACAGTTTCCGTGAAAGAAACTGTTTCGCCTTTGTAATCTTCAGCTTCACTTGGCTCTCTTTTACACGCGATCCATCAGCGATTCTAAAGAATTTTCGAGAAATGCGAATATCTTCTAGCGCGTTATCAACAGATTCACTGCTGCCTTACATTCGATAATTTACTGACTAATTTTAAGAGAGGATGAATAAAAATATTGTAGAGGATATCTCCGTAACGATGAATTTCGCGGCAAATGTGTTTAATGGTGGCGAATAATCGAGTCAGAGTTAATTACGTCCGAGGATGTCGTATCGAATTGAGTATCTTTTTACAGTGCAGCAATATCGATCGACTTTTGTAAGTGTTACTGCACGCGTAACACTTTAACGGAGAAATGCTAATCTGTAGAAAAAAAGAATCCTCTGCTGTCACACATTCATGTTTACCCATGTCGTAAACATGCTTGTCGCAGAGGGATGTTTCGCACATGCAGAAGATCAGTATTACATTCGTGCAACTAGAATCAAGGTTGTGCGTGAATTTCATAGAGGTTTTCTTTTTCCTGTATTTCACATTCTTCTTAAACAAATGAAATAACGTGAATGGAGATTTTACTTGATCGTATAAGCCGTTTTACTGCAAAACCAGTACGTTTTACGACCAAAGAGAGGCAACAAGACAGTGGCTTGTTTCTTATCTTTTCCCTTTAACCATGACACGACTTTCGAAAGAGAAACATTGTAAAATTGTAGCACGTGTATTGTCAATACGTATATACTTTACAGCAATCTTCAATGAGTGATAGAAAACAAGTGACATTTGTTAAAGATATGTATGTTAGAATGAATTATTTTTATGGATTGCTTCTCTATTTAAAATACAATTATGATTTTTCTCGATAGGAAAAGAAAAAGAGCATACACAAATTATTTAATATAACTCAGCGTACAAAGTCGAACGACTTAAATAAATAAAAAGAATGGCGTAATCAATATTAAGTAACAATTTACATTCAAATTCTCTTCTGTAGGTTTCATTAAAGTGCATTTCTTGTATGTTACACAGTATTATGGTAGAATGTAAGAAAATAAATATTGCAATAGTAATTTGTTTGCATTTCGATTATTACCCAGTATTAATTTTAATTTCTACTAAAAATGTGATTGTACGGTTAAGCGTGATGTTAGTTATCTATTGATGCAAATACAATTTTTTGAAACACGAATAGCTATCATTTAGGGCACCTATATATTTAGACATATTTATTTTCTATTTTCTCGTTAGTATCCATTATACTTATTTTCAATCTTTGAATACCTCGCGGGAAATTGAAAACTATGAAAAGCGCGGTAATATTTGAAACGTTATATGTCATAAAAAACGATCGATGTTTAACAAGACTACATAATTTCATGAATTTGAACGACTAAAAGTCTATACTCAAAAATCTATATTATTATTGTATCATAGAGGTAAATAAAGCATAGGTCCTTATAAATATATAAGACAAATTTTATATTTACATTTATTTTTCTCATATTTATTTAAATATTAAACATTTACGCTTGTGTACGCATACTAGCATAACTGAATATGATTGGAATTCTCATTGAAAAACGAAGAACTTTTAAAAAATTTATCGCAAAGTCAAGTAGAGGCATCTTCAGACTGCAGAATATTCCAACCAAAAGAAAGCAGTATTATAAACAATGCAGTACAGAACAAAGCAAATGTCCTGAATGTAAAATCGAGCAAAACCCTTCGGCGCGGAATGTGTTAATAGCACCCTCCATCGTTACGATCTTTATCCCTTACTTCGGTTACTTTAGTGTTCTATATTCCTTTCGAAATTCTGTATATTGCTCGAGTATTAATCATTGTTGGGATGTATAGCATAGCTTTCTTTCTATGCTATAAAATATTTCTAACGGGGGATTATAAGAATTGCCGGTCATTTATGTCAGCGTTGATAATACTGCAGGGTATATTCATATTATGGCAGCTATTGACCCATATATATATACCTGACGTTATTACGGTAATGCGCCTTTTCGGCAAGCGTAGGTTACTGTATATCCCTATACCTACGATAGTAGGGATCGGAAGGTGTCATAAAGCTATTGTCACTCTAGTCGGAAGAAGGTTCCGTATCAATCTTTCGGTAATGTTTGTTTTATGATGTTATGATGGTCAGAGTCGCGGGATTATTCCGCACAGCTTGGGTCTGGGTCCGTTTGTTCGACTATGCAGGTACAGTGACTCAAATTGATGTTCAAACGCTCGAAAAAACATACATTATTATTGCACTACACGATTTGAACCTTATTTTTGGGAAGCATTTAGTTTACTAAAGGATGTAAAAAGAAATTTTGTTTAAAATTGCAATTCTCGGAATTGTAGAAAAAATAGCAAAAGTTGCATTTTACAACTTTTTTATGTGAGCCTATATTGAAAATTTAAAACATAAGTTTTGTAGATCTTTGTCAATTAAATATATTCTGAAAATTTTGCCAAAATCGGTTCAAGTTGCAATGAGCTACAAACGTTTGAAGATCGTAAAAATTGCAGATTTTCACGATTTTCGGCCTATATCCTACAATAGAATTCTTACATCTTTCAAAGCCTGTCGTTTCTTCTCACATCAACCGATTTCGATGAAACTTTCACAGTGCATATGTATAATCCACACTGATCTACAAATCGAATTTTTTTAAATTTTCAATATAGGCCCACATAAAAAAGTTGTAAAATGCAACTTTTAGTATTTTTTCTACAATTCCGATCAATTGCAATTGTTGAAAAAATTTCTTTTCACATCCTGTAGTAAACTACTTGCTCTAGCTTCCCAAAAAAGTTCAAATCTTATAGTACGATATTAAAAAAGTTATTGGCATGAATATTATTGGTATATTATTGGCATTATATTGGCATGAATGTACCGAAATAATCTTACCGCACAAAACGATTCCAGGACGTGTCCTACGAGTTACAAAATATACACAAATACACTTGGTATACATTCATTTTTTAAAATCAAATCATATAAATTTTTTAAAGTTCTGCGGGGTGCTCAAGGAACCCCATTTCATCTACCCAATAGTAGATACGTTACTGTTTTTCCGCGCAGCGCCTCTAGCGGCCATCCATCGTATGAAAAAGGTTGCGCACAATCCAAGCACTGCTCTGCACTCTGCACTGCTCTGTCTGCTCTACGATCCGCGGCATTAGTCTTGTGCAGTCTTGTGTTGACTTCTGTTGACTACGGTCGTGTTGGTCGTGTTTACATGTGCTGATTTTCTTGTCGATTTGTTTGTGTGAATAGAAGTTCGAAAAAATTATTTCGTTTATAAATAGTAACGTTACAGAGAAAGTTACTAATTTTCCAGTGATGGTGTGACAGTCTATGTAGTTATAGTGATTATATTTCTAAATATAACCTATAACATTATCGTCATTATTAACTATTTACTGTATGAATTTAATTATTCGTACACTTACTCACATTGGTTGAAATATTTTTCGACAAACAGGACAGCAGTATGTCGAATGAAAACTACACCAAATTTTGTGCAAGCATGAAAAACTGTAAGTGAGACTTTCTTTCTTTCATTTTATAAAGCTTATTTTTTATAAATTTTATTTAGACTATATATCAATAATTCCGATTATATTCGTTTGTTGCATATGAAATGCTCCACTTTAGAATGCAAATCTTATAAAGCGTTTTGATCAAGAGATATTACAGTCTATAGGTTTATTGTATATCACTTCCCGGTACAAATCTTCAGGTCCTATTTGCTGTTTTGATGTAGATAATTTAATTTTAATTTTAAATCAATCTTATTTTAACGTCAATTGACGTGATTGTCGTGCACTCCTTTATAAGCGGAGAAACAACATATTGTCGATAGCATTATCTGATATTTGGTCAAAATTGTAATTAATCAACATACTATTTGTTGATAGAAAGATAATCTTATATACAGAGCACGTGAATAATCAAAAAATTCAATTTCTACTGTAATATTATCAAGAAAGTTGTAATGTGTCGATAGTACATGTTGATCACAAGAGCGCTTTCTATGATCAATAAGTTTATTTAGGAAAGAGTTGCAATTGATTATGTTACTTTTAAAATTCAGAAATTTCGTATGCGACAACCTGCAATGTAGTTATAACATGTTACAATATCTTGCAATACACAATGTTTCAGATTCGGATGACAGTGTGGATAATGAGGACGACGATTCTGAAATTTCTGAAAAGAAAACTATGGAGGAAAAGGAAATGTATCAGAGTATTTCCCAGAGGAAAAGGAAAAGAATGTATAGTAATGGTGCAGCCGCGGAAGAGAGTTCCGATTCAAATGATGGTGATTACAATGAGAATTATTGTGAACATTCTGATGAGAAAAATGATCCTCAATCGAGTTCACGTAGTACACACCAAGATTTATCTTGCGAACAAGATTCAGTTGGTGAATGCAGTAGCCAAAATCTGCAAAGTAGACACACAGATGATAACCCGTTTAACCCGAACAAACGACGAAGACTTAGCAAAAGCTCCTCTGTCGAAGTTAAAACTTATAAGAACAGTACAGCTGAACGGATGATGCAAAAAATGGGATACAGAGAAGGTTGTGGTCTTGGTAAATATACCCAAGGTCGCCTGGAGCCAGTGGAAGCAGCGAAACAACATGGTCGTAGAGGTTTTGGACATCATATACCTGGACTCGAAGCTTCTAGTGACAAATTTGATCCTTCAGAAGAGGAAAGCTTAGTTATAGAAACAATGAAATGGATCAAAAATCCTCGTACCAATATACCAACTTTCGATGAAATGAAGTCTTGGTTAAAGAAGGGACCTAAAAAGCTTGTTATAGACGATGAAACCGAATTCTGTGATGAAGATATAGTTAGAAATATTATTAATTCAAAAACTATATTTGATAAATTAGACGACACAGAATTGCGCCGTGCGAGAACACGTAGCAATCCTTACGAAACTATTCGTGGTGCGTTCTTCTTGAATCGAGCAGCTGTAAAAATGGCAAATATAGATAGAGCATGTAATTTCATGTTTACTAAACCGGCTGGTCTACAAGATGACGAGTTACTTTATTTCGCTGACGTATGCGCTGGACCTGGTGGTTTCAGCGAATATGTTTTGTATAGGAAAAAATGGCATGCTAAAGGATTTGGATTCACTTTAAAAAATGAAAACGACTTCAAGTTAGCTGACTTTTACGCTGGTCCCTGTGAAACTTTCCATCCGTACTATGGGCCAAGCGAAGATGGTAATGTTTTCGATCCTGCTAATCAAAATGCATTCAGAGAGATTATAATGCAACATACCAATGATAAAGGTGTACATTTTATGATGTCTGATGGAGGATTTTCAGTGGAAGGTCAAGAAAATATACAAGAAATTTTGTCGAAACAATTATATCTTTGTCAGTGTTTAGTGGCTCTGATGATTGTGAAAGACCACGGACATTTTGTCACAAAACTGTTTGATGTTTTTACTCCCTTCAGCGCGGGACTAGTTTACTTGATGTACTGTTGTTTCGACGAGGTTTGCATTTTCAAACCGAACACCTCTAGACCAGCAAATTCTGAACGATATTTAATATGTAAACGTAAAAGACCGAACACAGATGCTGTTGTGCGATATTTCAAACACATAAATAACATACTTTTGAAGAACGATGAGAATAATGACGTTACACACCTAGTGCCCTTAGAAGAATTAGAAAAAGAAAGTCTGTTTTTGCAATATCTACGAGAATCTAATAACTATTTAGGAAAGAAGCAAATAACAGGTCTTCAGAAAATTGCCGCATTTTGCGAAGACACTACTCTCATTGAACCGAATCAGGCTATCCTGCGTGAAGAATGCTTGAAGTACTGGGACATTCCAGACCAGAGTAGGACAATGCCGAAACGTATGAAACCTCAGGATAAAGTCAGAAGTCTTCTTCCAGACTCTACATTCTTATCCAAAAATCCAAAGGTATTGACAAAGGAAACAATAAGTGCAATATCACAGCAACCGCACAGCTACTATTGGGTACCCTGTGCCACTAAAAACGACGACGAGAATAATGCCACATTTTACTTGGGCTTGGGACGAAGCGAAGTATATCGTTATACGAAAGGCAACTGGGTCATAGTTCGAGATAATAGAATAGAAATTCCTGCTGATACAATATTGTATGCAGAACAACTTTATGAAATGACAAAACAACATAGGAATCAGCGCAAATTATGGACATTACACATTATAGATGTACTTGTCTTAGGTGGTGAGAACGTTAGCAAGAAATGTCTTTCTGAAAGGTAATCAATTATCTACAGTAATAATGTCGACAATACTATTTTTGATACAACATGAAACTGATATAAAAAAAAACTTTTTATAGGCATAAGCTGGCAAAGAAATTTTGTCGAGCTTTATGGAAACCTAATGGAAGCGGATACACTCGAATACGTACCAAAGATTTATTTCCATTAAATTCCGACATAGGAGAAAACCTACGTGCGGAAGCACGTATAATGAAAACTGGTCAACACGCTTTAACATATGAATTGCGGGACATAGATTTGGACTCCGAGTGTTCTGACGAAAAACCGTATTTTATAATATGCTGTATCCTCTTCTTAAAAGCGTATGTAGAGCCATGGTCAATAAATGTGAGCAAAAGCCATAGGAAATTGTACGTTTATAATTCGACAACCAAGGCGAGTAAATTTATAGAAGATAAGCCACCTGATGCTGATGCAAGTTTTAGTGAAACATTCGCTAATCGTATTGTTTGGCATTGGCCTAAAGATCAAAAATTTTCTAAGGAGGATCTGATAGGACATATTTCCGATAAGCTTCTGAAGTAATTAATTTTTACGTTGCTACGTAATTACCTATTAGCTCTGAGATTCAACTTTGGTGAATGTTCCTTCAATATTTATTCTTCAGTATTTACTACGAGTTAATGTTCTCGTATATATATTTGACAGAACATTTATCAAAGGGGGATCTCGGTTCAGTTATGAATTATTTTTTCCTACAAACTCTTTGAGAATAGATGGTGAAAGTAATTAAGCATCATAGATTTTAAGATTAATGTTAAATATAATACCCTGTAAATACATATATTGTATGTAATCAATGACACTCTTAATATAAACATTGACCACATTATATTTTGATGTTTTAATAGAGTGACCAATGCATCCCATTTCAAAAACAAATACCTAAACGGTATATTTTAGTTTTAGTAAGTACAATTAAATATTTGTTTGTAGCTGTGGCTCCCATAATGGGAAGCGAATCAGTTCCTAAATCTACGATCCACTGTTTTTCAACCTGAGCAGTCAATTCTGGTCTTTTATACAAAAAAATGTACCTTGTGTGTTCTAGTATTGCCACATATGAACCATCTAGAAATGTAGTAAGTTGAAATCGTTTAAGTAAAGTGAAACATACAAGCAATATATTTGGCTAATAGTAATAATAATTGAATACTCACTGTCCGGAGAAACACAGAATTTTTTATTACTTTTACTAGCTTCAACGTAACCAAAACCAGGAAATGTATAATAATGTTCTATATCCCATTTAGTATCATCGGCTTTGCCGCTAACCCATAAACAACTATCGTTATCATGTCTGAGACATATTGCTTGGCCAGATTTTGTTTTGTATGTAAATAAAACATGATTATTTGTCCCTAGCATAGCTAAATATGTGTTCTTTTGCGTGACAAGATCAATTCTTTGCAACAGATTGTCTTTTCCTTCGAGATCACACTCTTCGAGTTGTTCAGAATTGAATCCTATGCAAGGCTGACCATCTTGCTTATTATCTGTTTGATTGGTACACAAGTGTGCTAACCTAAATATAAAAACAAAGAATAAGAATTAAAAATACAATTTCCCTGGACTTCGAAAATAATTAATATTTTTTCACTATCTTGCCTGGAATGAATTTCAGCAGCCAATGCTGCATTTGGTAAATGTTCGCCACCAGTGTCACCCTTAATTAACTCGCTCCATATTAAACCACTTTCATGTTTAAATAATTCTAGTTTAAAAGTATCATCTTCGTACTTCCATGTTGTTAAGTTTTCATCTAATCTATGTTGACTCTGACCCTGTACCAACGCAATACCATTCAGCATTACTGATAAGTCTAATGGCGTTACATGTACTTTAATATCTTCCTGTTGTTCTTTATCCACTTTAATCCAAATAGTCAGCGAATCTTCGTCTTGCGACCAACAATACCTTGGAATTTTTATTTTAGACAATGTTTCCGATTCATCTTTGCTATCAACGAATTCTTGTACTTTCGGATACTGAAACGTGATATAATCCTGGCAAATGGAGTGAAAATATCTGCCATTATCCTCTATACGTATATACTCGATAGCACCATTGATTTTCAAAAATTCTTTATGACTAAATTCGATAGATTTCAGTGTATCTTCCTCGCTTTTCAATATGTACGTTAGCAACAGCAGATTCGTAAATTTCTTTTCACCAATATTTTTAATGTTGCACAATGCAACTATAACAGTTGACGTTTCGTTCACGTATCTCGCATCTAAAATAACTCCAGGTTCTGTTTCACTTAATGGAATAACTTTAATGTGCTTTTTATATTCTACCAATAATATGTTTATACAATCACCGCCATCAGAAATTACCATGATATTATTACTAGCGAAAACAATCGATGGATTGTATAATACATTTTTTATATTTGCATTAGTATTATGTATTCGATGTAGTTGTTCTAAAGTACCATCTTCTCCGAGTCTCCAAACCAACCAGTTATCATCTATGTACCAGCAGGATGCATCGTATGGATTTTTAAATAAATGATTATGGAATGCAAATAAGTGAGTTTCCAATAGAGAATCCCGATTCAAAGTCAATTCCAACCGACGTACATCTGTAATGTTTTAATAGGTGTTTGTAATATTATTGCTTCTCGCAATAGTGCCAGAACGCATTAACATGTTCCGTGCCACATGTACCACCGATGGTACACGTTAAACTATCTGTTCAAGCTGCATATATCACTGGTCGTGTACACTGATATATTTATATAATGCACTAACAACATATATGTATTTTATAACAAGTTCAACACTGTAGATTATATTTCCACCGAAAGAATGAGACATTATAACAAATGTACTATATATAGAAGAAAGCACATAGATTTGTTTAATTGTCGAGCAAAAACAGCTCGACACGGAACGTGTTAAGAAACAGTACTTACCGGCATTTAGATCTATTTCAGTAGCAACTGGAATTTCATCATTACAAAATTGATATTTTTCGAATTTTGAATTTGTCAAATTCTTGTTAGGGCGTAGCTCAATAACTTTCGTCATTTTATAACTTTATTCTTATTCGCATCGCTTGAATCGACGAGCAACGAAAAAGGTTATTCAAGAATGATTGTTTTACAATTGTCCTCCTAATATACAAAGGTACTCGTTTAGCAATACAACAACGTTATAGCTTTTGATAGCTTTGTTTTGACATGAAACAATAAAATCTTTTTAACAAAGATCCGGACAAGCCAGTCTCGATTGTTCACTGGAGTTCCCTCTGACGTTTATAAACTATAATAAACTAATGTCAAAGACAAAAAATTCCTAGAAATATTTTACATCATTTTACATATACCAGAGAGCAACCAGAGAGGATAAATATACCACAATATATCAATACTTCAATACTTTATGAATAATATATATATAATTTATATAAATAATAATGGTTTTCTAAATTTATTTTGAATAATGAATATAAAATATTCAATCATATTCGGATATTACATCACTATTTTTATTTCACTCAAATTCGAATTTTCCGAAGTCATGCTTTTATATTATATATTTATATGTATAGAAACAATTGTTACATATATAGAGATTGATTTCTCTCTTTTCAACATATAAAATAAAACGGTAATATTCCGAAATTGTTCTAAATTTTCTTCTGAATTGCACTGAATTGTTACATAGGGATATATAAAAATTTACATTTTGAATAACTGTGAACTGTGAATGACTGTGAATCCACTGTGAATCACACAATAGTTTTCTCTAGTGATTTTAATTCTTTTTTATTCGATTACAATATATTTATATATACTAGTATATACATATATCTTTGACATATATGCAATGTAAATACGCAGTTATAAAACGTTTTACCGAACGAAATACCACCAAGTACAACTTATATGTTCTCGTGGTTTTCGTCAGTTTTCGTATAAAAAAGCAGAAGGATTGGTATCACTGATTATTATTCATTTACTCATACAGCTGCGTACAGTGTTAACCTAGATGTAAAGCCAGAAGAGTATGGCTGCATACTGTTTCAGAAGGTGTACCGAGCAATGAAAATGAATAATTGTTTAGTGTTCAAGTAAATTATCATTGTTTTAAATAGTCTTGTTAATATGGAGTTGGGCTTATCCAACACTTTGTTGGCGGGTGATCTACGATTAGTCGATCACATCGTTGGAGAAGTGAAATCCCAAGGGATTTTCGATCAGTTTCGTAAAGAATGTATTGCTGATGTTGATACAAAGGTATAAAATACGTTTCTTAACATACATCCTTTATAATTTAGAATTGTTACAAAATCACTTACATATTTCTTGCGAAATAATTCCGACTTAAATATTACATGCTTCCTAAAGAGTTTAACATTATTCTATCTATTGCATAAAGTGGATTTCTATTGCCGTATATTTAATATCTTAATAGTTTAAATAAAAATCAAAGAATCTGCTTTTGGTGATTGATCTTCTAAAATTAGTTTCGATTACAATCCCTGTTGCTTTGATTGCAGCCAGCGTACCAGAATTTACGTACAAGAGTTGAGGGATCTGTAAATTCCTTCCTCAGTAAACAATCATGGAAACCAGATTTAAACAAAAATCAACTACGGGAGACGTTACGCAAACACATCCATGAAGCTCCTTATTTGGATGCTGGTGTAGAGCGTATAGTAGATCAAGTAGTACATCCAAAGGTATATTCGGTTTTTATGCATCACATTGAAGATGTAGTGTACAAGTATCTGGGCATAGAGAGACCTAAAACAAAAGAAAAAAATGGTGCTTGTGGCCTTAAAGACTTACTACCGAAAGATTTGGATCCTGTTTCGCCGGAGTCTGATAAAAATAGTTTGAAAGATGTATCCTTGGAGTCCGTGGATGCAATGGAAGGTTTGGAGGTAATGAAGGAAGAGAAATTGTTTCATGACGAGAAATTACAGGACGAAGAAGTTTCTAATGAGAATAATAAAGATAATGCATCAGAAAATGGACAAATCTCATTCGAGGAAAAATCATTGTTCGAAAGTGATAAAAATCTTCATAAGACTGATAGCAATTTAAATTTAAATACATCTGGCAAATCAGATGATAAGACGGAAGAGGAGGAAGAAGATAGTCCTACCTTCGAACCAATAGATATTATGAATTTGAATGAATATAATAATTCCAACGATTCACACTTATCTGGAATATCAGAATTAACTAGCCATAGATCTAGAAGTCCTGATTTTTGTAATGAACTGTCACGAGATCATTTTGACTATAGCAATCAAGATTCACAATTAAGTAAGGTTTCTTCTGACTCTCGATTGTCGATCGTAACAGACTTTGGATCTTCGAACCATGCATCGACGCCCATACAAGACACGTTGAAGGATGAAGTCAATAGAGACAAATGTGATGTTAAAAATGTTAAAGACAATTTTAAAGCTGTCAGAGACTATGAATCTAATAAGAATAAAAGTAAAAATATTTTTGAATTAAATAAAAGTAAAGATATACAAGATGTTAAAGATTCTAAAAATAATAAATACAGTTTATCTTCTAAAGAGAATTCTCGTGATGCTACCGATAGTAGCGTAAAAGATAAGTATGAACACAAACACAGAGACAGAAGTAGAGACAGCGAATCTAAATCAAAATCGAGAGACAAGAATTATGTCAAGGATGGAAAACATCATAGGGACAGAAGTAGTGACAAAAAAAAGCAAAGAAGTCGTAGCAGTACAAAATATGATAAGTATGAGAAAAGTAAGTCTAAAGAGAAAAGTGATCAACCGAAGGACAGCGTTGATAAAGCTAAAGACTTGGAGAAGGATAATTATACGAAGATAAAAGATGACAAGATAAAGGAAACAGACAAAAAGGATAGCATTAGTAAGGAAGGAAAAGATCTGAAAGATCTTTATAAAGAGAAAATCCGAGAACTGAGGGAGAAAAAGGAGTTAACAGAGAAAGAAAAGTTAAACAAAGATAACAGAGAAACAAAACCGAATAAGGAGAATAAAGACAAGAAAGATTCACCTAAAGATAAGAAAGCTTATAAGAAAGAACATAAAAGTTCTTTTTCCAAAAGTTCGACGTTAAGCTCCAATGAAACTAAAGTTACTAAATCGTCGGAGAAGGTCGACGGAAAGGAAAAGAGAAGCGAATCAAAAGATAAAAGTAAACGGGATGAAAAACGTAGTTCGAAAGATGTAAAGTCGAGAAATCATGTAAGTACTAAATCAGATTTAATTGAAAAAACTGATAAACAGGATATAAAGAAAGTTATTAAAACTGAAAAGGATGAGAAAACGGAAAAATCTGAAATTAAGAAAGATATCAAGTCGAGCACTGAGAAGATAAATGGCAAAAAAGATATGAAGAATCAGATACAAAATAAAAATTCTATTCGAAATGAAAAATTAGATAACAAAAAGGATAGTAAAAGTGAATCGCAAGGTAAGGAGAAAAAGCGGAGGGAAGAGAAAAAATCCAAGTCAAAAGATGATCACTCTAGTTTAAGAAAGAATTCTAACGATCGACGCTCGACAGACAGAGATGGTTCGAACGGATCTAGCAGTAAAAGCTCACAGTCTAGTAATTCTAGTTCTAATATCGTCAGTAATAAGTCAGGTTCATCAACCTCGTCCAAAGAATCAAATCATATTAGCAATTCTAGTAGCGAAACATCGGATAATATGGAAGAAACGCATACAAATAACTTAAGATTATCATTAGAACAGCCAGATTATAAATTCGACAACGCAGAGTACAAAACAGATAATAGCAGTAATTACGAAAAGGATATTAAGCAGGAATCAGAATTGAACGATGTTAATTTACCTTTGAAGAAACGAGCATTACATAGTAAAGACAATGGTACTTCGGAAGAAGTGAAACTGAAGAAACCAAAATTTGCTAAGAATATACATGAAGCTAAGAAATTAATGAAAATTAGAAAACAAATAGAAAAGCAGAAGCTCAAAGAAAATAAAAAGGTAGAAAAGAAACTTCAACATAAAGTAGAATCTGTAACGCAACCCAGCTCTGTGAATAATGATGATTTTGAAAGTGTACCGGACGAAGAACGTGTTCAAATAATAGAAATTCCAGATGAGGAATATGAAGAGCCATATCCTGAAAATCATACTAATTTAACATTAGAAGAAAGGTCAATAATGATGTTACAAAGTGAAGCAGGTGCAAAGAATCTACTAGAAGTGCACTCTGATTTGAAGCTGAAATTATCAGACATGGAGTTGTGCATACAAAAATCATTGTGTGAAACACTTCCCAGTAAGAGAGTAGAACAAACACTGCACAGCAGCGACGAAAGAGGTGATGACTTGCAAAATAAAGAACTTCCACCATTTAAGAAGGACGATCATCGAAGTGTAGACTCTAAGAAGAAAAGAATGTCGCAAGAAGCTGATACATCTAAAATGGAGAAAAGTGTAAAATGTCGAGAAGTAAATTCTTCTTGTACTATTTCCGAAGGAACTAACAAAGACAAAGAAATGGATCAGGCAAATACATCAAATCTTGAAGCAGATTGTACGAGTCATTTGAAACATGAAAAAGATATAGAAACATCCAGAGACGAACGTATTTTTCAAAATGCTGGAAACAATAGCGTTTCCAATGTATGTAGAGATATAGCTGAAGAATATCATTTGGTACATGATAACAATAAATTTCAGGCTATAGAATCTACCTCGATGACGGCCGAAGACAATGAAGACTGTCGTTATTTCAAAGCAGACAATGAGAAATCTGAAAAATTCTCGAATTTCTTAGAATCACTGGAATTGGTAGAGAACACTTCCTTAGAAGAAATAATAGAAAGTTTAGGTGGCCAAGTTGTATCTTCGATACCAAAAGCTATGGCGCCTCCTTTGCCAAAACGTAAACTTTCGACTAGTCCATTGTCAGATATATTATTAAATAATACGAATAACAACAACGATGGCCATAAAAAAGCGCTGAACTTGCCGAGCGAGGATGTTTTGAACACTATAAAGAAAAGGAAGCTTATTGGACTGAAAAAGCAAAGACTACAAGCAAATATATGTACTCCGCAAGGACTACTAAATGGAGAAAATTTTGTTATGCCCCTAAGCCCAGAAAGCGATGTATCTGCAACTAGTGAAAAAACACCATCATCGAATTTAATTAAAGAAGACAAAGGGTATGTAGAATAATAATCTTTGTTGTTCATGTTTCTCTCTGTTTTCACATTCTTGTATCCTAAAACCATCTGGATTTCTTCATGCAGAATCCAGTGAGCATTTATTTTTGTAAATATAATAAATTAAACAAAAATATTCTATGACTGAAATCTCTTCTCTTCATTTATAAGCAACTATTGTGTCGCTGTACAGTGTACAGTGTAAAGAGTTGTACGTACTTCCTTTTTAGAAATAGAAGTAATACTTCCTTTGAAATATGAATCTTACTTTACTCTTCATGATGTAACTAGTGTATTATGTAATTGCAGCCGGCATAGAAGCAGTCAACGTTATTCAAGCGATGACTTATACAAACCACGTCCATTATTTGCAAGTTCTTCTCGCAGAAGTAGGAGATCTAACCAGGCATAGCTATTTGTACATAGTTTCAGGTGGTAAATTATCTCTTACTTTATGTAATATAAAAAGAAGTTCTAGTTGTTGATTCTAATAATATACTATATGCTATATTTGAATCAAATATTTTTAAACTCATTAGCACATACGATATTGAAGTGACCAAACGAAGTGTACAGATTATTATTTACACTATAACAGTTTGAAACATTATTTTATATGCAAAAACTTGAAATCAATATTTTTAAGATATTTTAAACATATGTTGCATTCAAAAAGATCAATGAATTCCTGAGTTGACATGCTCTTCAAACAAATTAAAAATTCTAAAAGAAAATTGGCATTACACTTAATTGAAACAAAAAAATGCAAAATATTTTATGAAACCGTTTATTCGAAACCAGTGTTATAATTTTAGTAATCCCTATTTATGTAGGTATATTCAATCCAGTTCAGTATTAAAAATAGGTACTTCCACGTATTCTTCTATGTCGGTGTTGTGTAAAATAAGCTCAGCCTAATACTTAAAACAAAGTGGTGCATATCGACAGAAATATATTTCGTTTGTGTTATAATTTTTCTTATTTTCTGACATAACATTCTAACATTTTCTCTGATTAACTTTTGCACATTGATAACAATAATTATCTTGTAGTTTATAATCTTTATGGGTACGGTTACCAGACATCCAAAATTCTTAATTGCATCCAGATCTGAGTCAGAATTTTTCTTAATAAATGGTTTTGTTTAAAATTTTGTTTAAAAGAGAATAATTTATTATTGTATAGAAACAAAACAAAAAGAAGAGGTACACGAAAGCTAAGTAATCTTTTCATTTGAGTGGTAAGGTAGAGGTTATTTTCAAGTAAAATAAACTCTCCTAACATTAAAATTAGTATTTCACAAAATATCTGCCCATGAGCTGATTGTCGTCTTACTCTTTTCTCTGCTATATTGTGTAATTTGTTATTATGTTGCTTTTTTTATTAGAGTACTTAAAGTAGGGATCTTATCATGCAGAATATTATTTTATTTCTTTGTTTTGCGTGTTTAATTTTATACCTCTTCAAATAGTCTTCAAATAGGTTTCTTTGTAATTGGATTTACAATGATGTGTGCCACTTCTTCGTTATAATTTAAAAACAGGCATATCCACCATTGTTCACTAATTGATACTTGCAACATATTGGTGAACATGCAGAAAATATCTTGATATATCTCTGTAAACAGATATATTTTGAATTAAACATTCATTTGAAACAGTTCAGAAAAAAATGTAGTACTATATATGTATGTATATGATACTATGGAAGTTCAAGAAAATTAATTATAAGGTATGTAAATACATATATCGAATTGAAAGGTATTGTTCAATTTCATTGAGATTCATTGTCAAATTTTATCTTTTTAACAAAGCGAATGTATAGATTATCCTGTGTAATTTAATTAAAATTTTAATCTTGTATTGAATACTATAATCTTATATTAGTTCTTGTTCGTTAAGAGAAAAGTTGAAATCATTAATATTTTTTCAAACTGCATAAATTAAACTTTTTGTACAAAGCTCAATTTATTATAAATAACACAGAGAGACTTGCAATTAACACTGTGCAATTTTCATTAACACACACACATATGCATATGTATACATGTATACAAAACATTAACACAATAATTATACTTTAAAGTATAAGAGTTTTGTACGCGATTGCGGAATATTTATAATGCTGACATACATTTCTTTTAAATTGTTATTTTTTACTGTTCATATGTTGATAGAATATATCCGAGGATATAAGTTTGATAAGTTAAAACATACGGGGAATCACTGTAAACAAAACGCGACTATCGTTTAGATTCCCAAATGCGTTTTGTTGGAAAATTGTTTTACAACTAAATTTAGCAATGAGAATAAAAATAATAAAACTAGTTATTCTGTGATCTTAAAATAAAAGAAAACGCAATAGCTTCCATAATTATTTTAAAATAATGAAATACCAGCGAGCAAATTGTAATGCAAGTGTAACCATTCATTTTTGCCAGACTAATAAATGTACATCGCATCACTTTCTCACTAAATATCGGAAACTGTACTATTAAATTTTTACAAAAATGTTACATTTATTAATAAGCAGGTTTTTAATTCTGTATAAGCATAAGTTTGTATAATAATGTGTATATATATATAAACAAAAAAAGTACATTACATACACTGTGTAGTACTGTGAAGATATTGTAGAATATTTTTTCCAACTTTTTAAAATATTTATTGCTATATGTAATATAGTAGCGAAAAAAAATTTATAAAGCCCATTACTATTATGATTATCTTAAAATAAAACGATTTTTTGTATACATGTTAACCAAGTTCGTAAATATTAAGACCTTCCTCTATTTGTAACTGTCAAACAGGATGCTACATTGTATTACACAACAGGTACCACTTAAGAATTTTCTCGATTAAAAGTATATAGTTTTAGATAGAGACGAGAATACCGTACGCTTTATCTTGCGAATGATAAAGACGAAAAAGAATTGTAATCGCATACGTGTAACGATAATACGATACGTGACCGCAAATGAGAAGAATTATACGCGTGCGTATCGTATAATAATGTACGAAGCTGTCTATTAGATAATTAATTCAGTTATAATGTTTGATATTTCTCTGATATCCGTCGGCTCATTCAATTGTAACTCATATAGAATTACGTCGATCGACCTTGCCATTTAACCGGGTCTTATAAATCCATATGCAGTGCGATCAAAGATGCTCGTGTATTATTCGAAATGTTACATGTTGAATTTTTACACGTCAACAGCAAAATTAATGTCACAATTTTTTGATCCGTTCGTTAAAAACAGAAATTACAACGTGTCGTACACGTGGCCGCTTAATAATAGCGAATTTCTTTCATGAATAAAACAATTATTTATGAACAATTCAATTCATTGTGTGCTGCGTATTTCCTACGTGTTTATGAAACAAGTGTATTATCTGTGCTATTGTTGAATTATCTAGAGAATGGTGTAAAATAACGAACTCTGATCACGTTGTGTAAATATTGAATAAAATCTTTTGGTTTCATTGTTTCGCTCATGTTTCCAATATGCAACGTACATATTTATATTATTGTAACCTTCTTATATTGATCAAACTTTCATAAAGCAACGATCTATCGAGAAGTGTACAAATTTTTAATGTAAAAAAGATGTTCAAACATTTGGTTTACTTCACCTAATATCATTGGCATCGTAACGTAAACAAAGATATATGTGAACAGGTACAATTCCAATGGATAAGAATTGCATAATTTCTTATTACTCATGTTTGGATATATATATATATATAATTAACAGAGTTGTGCAGTTTGTAAAAAGATATATATATATATATATATATATATATATATATAACCTACTGTTTGATTGTTCGACTCTCGCGTTATTTCAGTCTTATTGTTACTAAATATGTATTTATATACACGATATTATCGTTTAAATTTTTGCCAAATTATTTCAAATATATTCCGTTCGAATAAAAGAATGTGTAACAAAATAATTTAACATATTGCCCCTTCGAAACTATATATATTATATCAAATAAAGTTATACTTTCCACTTCAATTATTACAACCAACAACGAACCTTGAAACATAATTCTGTATCTGCTGATACATTACGTTCAATAACGCCGGAAAAACGTGGCAAATACATATATAATAAATGTTAGAGTCGATAATTCCAAAGGAAGGAAGATTTATTGTAAATTAAATCATACAAATTCAACAGGTACATTCGTTTCTCCGCGAAAACTGTATAAATAAATGTATTACTATGCAACTGACGGATGTATATATGGCTTAAACAATAATCAAACTATTTATGTGATGTACGTATATATATTGTATGTAATATATGTACCACACGCACGAACCACGTGGTTGGCTACGACGCATGCGCGGCACGTGCGCATACGGCTAACCTCACCATATCAACTTGTGGCGATTCACAGTCGCACCGCGAAAGAATGCCGATGTGCAATGTGCATTTAGTTGTGGGACTAGTCGAGCAAACCGTCGAGCGTAAATGCCGGTCGTTTGTGCATTTTTAAGTGTACTAACCGACCAGCCTGTTTTAACTTTTAACAGAAATTTCATTGTTCTGAGAGAATGTGGAGAGGGGATCGTACATTGTAAATTTGCCTATCGGGGTTAGCCGCCTTTTCAATTCCAATAAGGTTCCATTAAGCAATCAACGTGTACGATTACGTCTTGTCACTCCGAACGAACGAACTTTTTCCTTGATTCCATTCGAATGAGCTACATTTCGATGATTAAGCGACACTACCGAAAGCGTGTTATCCGCCTCGACAGATTGCATAACGATTGTGGCATTTTAAAGTGGTAAACTGGAATTCGCGCTGACACCTCTTCAAAAATATGAATGCGGAAATATACGAGAGCCTGCCGACATCCTCCATGGTCGTGCATATGACAGCAGGTGCGTTTGCTGGAATAATGGAACATTGTGTGATGTATCCCCTTGATAGTGTCAAGGTAATATCTTTATTTCTTGCGAATTTTTTCTACAATATTTTACATAACCTCAACTATTGTTACACGTTACTCGATCGCCATTCAATTCCAATAAGATTTAATGACATCCAGCAACATGACGTTACAAGTCCCGGCACAATCGTCATCGAAGTCTTGAATAAATAACTGGGCGTTTACATTGTTTAAGATAACTGCAATTAATCACTGTCAACCAGTGAAATTACAGTCGCTTCACGATTACACTGATATTTTCGTGCTTTATGTTACGGTTCGAAAGTTATTGTGTAACCAATTCAGACAATATCATTTCATAATTATTTTTAGGTACAACTAGGTTGATAAGGATGAGCAAGCTTAGCTGCAAGAAAATTTCTCAATCATTTTCCTTGTAGCGACATTTGTAATACTTTCGTTAATTACACTTTAAACGAACAGACGAGAAGTTATATTTTTTCGGCACAGAAGTTATGCTAACCTACAATATAAAAAGACAAAGTTATTCGAAATGAATTTTTCTTGGAAACTCTTAATATTCTTGAAAGAGAATCTTTATGCATTTAACTTTTGTGGTATTAGCCTCATTATTATGCGAAGGAGGCATCCAATTTGCATATTATATCATGTAATATATGTATAGTACAAACAATCATGAGTAAATGAACACTTTTGTTACATATAAATAATGCTCAGGTTAAATTTATCTTCAAACACTTATTTGTATCATTTTGTAATCATACTTGTAACAACGCTGGTAGACATTATATGTCTTAAATAGTATCTGAGTTTTAAATATTCATTACATAACATGTCTGTTGTAGTCAGCTATATGTTTTATTTTCTTTTAATCCACAATTCCAACTAGTTATTTATTTTTGTACATAAATATGGGAAAGTACATATGTAATGGTTTACAGCTGGAGTGAAAATTTGTCGTGTCATGCAAACAGAATGTCATAAGTTTGATATTTTAAAGTTTAATCGCTTGCTCTGCATTCTATTTGCAGTGTCCACTCGTATATATATATCTCTTTGATCTCGTTTCATAGTATTTAAGATTTGTTTAAATACTTATAAACCTTCTTGGTTGATAATTATCATGTTTTTACGTAGTTGCAAATCACGATCTTCCAGGACTTTGATGATGTCATGATATCATTCTGTTGTTATCTACGATTGAAAATGATAGACAATGCGAACAGAGAATTGAAAATAATGTTCAGTCTCCGCTTTCGGTTTCGTAATTTTATAGAATAAAAATTTTTAATTAACGGTGAAAGAGTATATAGTATGTATTTGTAAATGATGTAAAGAAATACACTGAGTGTAAAAAGTATTTGTACACTCTTTAAATAACTTTTTTTAATTAATTAATTAGAAGCATTGGTTTACGAAATGATATGCAAAGAAGATTTTCCAAAAATTACAATTATAAAAAAGTCATGTTTTAAAACTTTTTTATATGGGCCCTTAAAGAAAATTTAAAATATATATGTTTTGTAGATCTACAGTAGTAGTTACACACATGCTGAAAATTTCATCGAAATCGATTAACATACACACGAGCTACAAGCGGTTAAAAATTGTGAAAATCGTAGTTTTACACGACTTTTGATCAGTTTCTACATAAAATCCACAAAATTGTACATCTTTCGATGTGTGTCGTTTTTTCCTGGGACACTCGATTTCGATGAAATTTTCAGAATGTGTATAACTAACATAGATCTGCAAAACATATTTTAAATTTTCATTATAAGGGCCCGAATAAAAAAGTGTTAAAACATGCCTTTTTTATTTTTGCATGTAACCTTGTAAATGATAATTTTTGAAAAATCTTTTATGCATATCATTTCATAAACCAATACTTCTAATTGATTATACAAAACCAGGTCGCTTGGTACAATCATAAAAAAGTTATTCTATTTTAAAGGGTGTACAAATACTTTTTACACTCGGTGTAGTTTTAATAAGAAGAAGACTTATTAGCAATATGTGATTCATGTATGTTTAATTTTCTGACTATATTTAGACGAGAATGCAGGCATTGACTCCAGGTCTAGGAGGGGGAGGAGGAGTAGGAGAAGTTTTGACTAGAATGGTACGACAAGAGGGCATCCTAAGACCAATCCGTGGTATGAGTGCAATGGTCGTGGGGGCTGGTCCAGCGCATGCCTTATATTTTTCATGCTATGAATTCTTAAAAAATAGAATAGTAGCCTCAAGGTCGCACTCCGAGTTTAACTTGGTTGCTTACGGAACTGCTGGTTGTGTGGCGACGCTTCTTCATGATGGTATTATGAATCCAGCAGAAGGTAAAAATATTTCTCCGCAGATCTTGTAATGTCACTTTTGCACATTCTATTGTTACTCATTGTGTAGAATAAGTAGACAGCGGATCTTTATGCAAAATAAAATTTGTCTACCTGAATTGCAACAAACTCGAGCGAAATAGAAAATTATTTTCATCCGTAATACATATGTTTAATAGATTGAAAATAATATAAGAACATGTTTAAATTCTTCTAGTGTTTTTACTGTTTTAAATTACGCTTACTCATTTTTCTCATAAGCGCATAAAATCTGCTGTCTAATAATAAGTAATTTATAGTTAGTAGAATTTTATTTAACAAAGAAAAAAAAATTCTCTCTTATCGCAGTGGTTAAACAACGATTACAAATGTATAACTCTCCATATCGAAGTGTCATAGCGTGTATAAAAAGTGTATATGAAAACGAAGGGGTGAAGGCATTCTACAGAAGTTACACGACCCAGCTGGCTATGAATGTACCTTTCCAAATGATCCATTTTATAACGTACGAAGTAGCACAAAACTTCACAAATCCAGAACACGTATACAATCCTATAGCACATATGAAATCAGGTATATACCTCGTTCTCGTTCGAAATACAGTATTTGTTGATTTTGAGAATCTTCTTAGCTCGCAAGATATATCCTGCTAAAAGTTCATTTATTAAATTTGCTAATGAACGGGTATGAATTGTAGGTGCATTAGCAGGAGCTATTGCTGCTGCGATCACAACTCCTTTAGACGTTTGTAAAACAGTTTTAAATACACAGAGTGGCGTACATGCTCATGGTATGATAGATGCTTTTAAAAAGGTTTATGCCTATGGAGGTGTGAGCGGTTACTTCCGTGGTTTACATGCTCGCATTTTGTATCAAATGCCAGCAACCACTATTTGCTGGTCCACGTAAGTATTTCTATTGTTATACTGATCAGAAAAGTTTTTAAACATCAAAAGTTTTTAAATATCAAAAGTTTTATTCAAAGAATCGAATACAATAATCACAGCGCATTTACTGATGACTAATGATATGATTTTTCTAGATACGAATTTTTCAAATACATACTACATAAAAAACAAGATGATGGATATTGTGAACCAGAAGCTGATGATTTAAGTGGTGCAACTCAGAGCCAGGCTGGCTCTAGGTCTAGTCGCTTTCAGGATGTGAGCGCGTATCTGAATAAAACTGCCCCAACCTCGGTATTACTCGAAGTGTCTACCAGCTAGGTATTTGCTAAATTGCTTAAGGTTACCGTCACACTGGAACACTGTTGGATGGAAAATAAGCGTCTGTTTTTCGTATGACGAGAGTTTATCGAAGATAAGTGATATTTTGTTAATTCATCTGTTATTGTTGTATTACTACATGTGTATAATAATTGAAAGACGCGTTTGATGAAAATTTATGTCTGAGCCAAGCGCAGGACGTAGGCCCATTGGTATTGAGAACGTATCGGAAAATTTCTTGTTACTTCTTTGTATATGGTCGCTCATATAAGAAGTACTGACACAAAAAACGGAAATAATATAATAGGTTTATACCAACATTAGCAAACTATAAACCGAGTGAAGATACACAGCAAAGAATTGTATAAACAACAAGTATTCTGTCTTGTTTCATGCTGTAAAATTTTGTCTGGATACTACTGCACTTGATTTGATAAAATATTTATTACTCTGAAAGAAACATGATATTGATTTTGACAAAATTAACATTTATTTCTATCAGTATTGCTAGCTGTTATATTCAATGTATAAAGAGAACTAGAACGAATGTACTGTCCAGAGGAAAAGAAGAGGAAAAATTTGTTACGGAAATTGAAATGAAATGTCATTTGTTATATGTAAGTACAGTACATCATTAAATATTCTACCGAATTAAATACAAACTTCGTTCAAATTATTTATGATACGATTGTGTATATATTAACTTATTTACAAGAACATGTTTTTTGATATTCACGAATCGATTAATCTACGAAAAGATTTGAAATATAATTGTGCCTCAGAGTGAGTTGCCCTCAGTTTTAAATTGAGGAGGTATACATGTATTTTGTACAAACAGAAGGCTGCTATCGAGGACATTTCACATTGCTGCAACAAAATTCTATCGAACGAGTTACTAGAATAGAATTTACTTGTATATTTAACATTGTACCATAAACTTAAGTTAACAGCAAAATTAGTGGGATATATGGAAGTATAATTAGAGAAGGAACAAAAATGTATATAATAGTAAGTCAGTGTAATTGACGGATAAGCTCTGACTTTGAATTTCACCATGACAAATCTCATATACGCTACGGACAGACATGTGAAATTTTAGTATTCGTAGCATTATAAAATGCTGAACTTGGAGTTTAGATTAATAACGAAGGAAAAAATCGATTATTATTATTATTATTAACTATCTAGACCAATTGCAGATGATGTAATTATTTTGTAGAGCAGTATAGATAAGTTAATATTACACGTGTATGTACAGAACGAACGAACGTACGAACAGGCTAGAAAAGGAAAATGGCAATGGTACAGTACGATAAGTACAATTCGTCTTGATTACCCAAGTACAAATTAAGAATTGCTCCTTAGTCAGTTTGTAATATAAACGACGTCGCATCTAAACATTAAAATGTAAAAACATATTGCTTCCTATGGCTGTGATTACTGAGTCATTTGATGTTGACTTTAAGAGGGAGTAATATCATGTGAGAACTCATACTTCACGCCATATTTATTTATTATTACGGCACCGTAATACTACTCATCATTACCGAATAAATCATTATTTGATGTTGCTTATGTGCACGTTGAACGAAAAAGAAATTGTACACAGGAACGCACGTTTTTTTGTTAGGAATATTTTTTGATAGAACCGTGTCACACGATAATATATACATAGTATTTTGTGAGAATAGAAAAAAAAAACGAAACAATGATTATTTCTGCGCCGCAAAACTTCAATCTCTTGTAAAAATCTTATCATCGATGACGACATCGAGATAACGCGACATATATCTTTTTGTATACTTGCAGGTAACAAAGTGACGTGGTAAAACCCAGCAGAACCATGAACAAACGCTCAAAGACCTTCGAGTTCGCGTTCCTAGAGTTATCTGAAATGTTCTCGGAATCTGTGTTTAAACGGTTAAAGGGGGCTTCTTTGCACATCATTGGAATACTTATCTTTTTCCTACTGCCATAAATACCCCTTCTTTAAAGCTGGAAAGTTTTCTTCACTCGTTCGCTGGGTTTATTACATTACTACTGATGATGAGTTGTAACTTGTAACATAAATGAACACGGTTATATGTATTCGATATTTCTTTTATCTATCAATAAAGTAAAATTACATTTAATCAATTTTATAATCAGTGGTTTTTTTAGAGTCAGAGAATGAGAACATAATTATATTTGCAACCGACCTTATTTATGTTGCAACCTAATGCATTGTTACCTCCAGGTGTACACACAAGTATACATATATGTACGTTATATTTATAAATCTTAAAACTTATGTGTATCGGGTAAATGACCGAATATATTGTATATTTAAGCGATCGCATCCGGTGTGTAATGAACATATACTTTGTGTTTACGCTAATTTGTTCGTTTTAGATCGACTGTCGCGCAAAATTTTTACGTAAAACGCCTTTTTAATGTTTAAATAAATACTCACTTCGTTTATAATAGAAAAAAAGAAATATGTATAATAATACCAGTCGTCGATTTTTATTGTCTCATTAGAACTGAAAATTATAATCACATTGAATATATTTATCTTAAAAGAAAATTATATCCACGGCTATTTAAATTATCCGGGTGTTTTATTTAAACGAGATACGAAAACGATTTTATATACAGTTTCCTTTCTCATCGATTTGTACGCGAGACAATGCTCCCACTGGAATTATTATCTTTTAAGTTAATAATGATATCTCACGCAGAAATAATTTATCGGCATACGATAAGGTGTACTATATGTAATAACAATGTAAATAAAATGATTCATTGAAATATGTAAATGATAGAACAATATTTCTCTCGCCTGCTATGCTAAATGGACACCGTTTCAAAAATGAAACGAAACGAAACGATCAGAACGTCGCCACCTCTTGGGCATCTCACTTCAGAGTGATGTAAAATTTTACAAATGTAACTTATTTGGCAGAAAAATTAATGTTCATCGTTGAATGCGTGCGACAAAATTGCGATATGGCGAACAAAGGTATTTGCGATGCTCGTTGCCAGGCGTTCCACGTTGCGATGATAAAAAGGGAGGAAGCTGGACGTATCAGATGGTTTTTGAAAAATCAACAGAAATTATTGGATCGGTTGAAAATTACCGAACCCGCGAAAACAGCTGAACCAGTCACGCCTGAGGCGAAACAACAACCAAGCATTGTGCATATACGAGTTGCATCAAACTTGCACTTGTCACTTATTGAAAACTAGACGATTTTTCAAATTTTTAGATACATCTAAAACCACTGCCAAATTGGAGACCTGCCGAGCCTGATGGCTCTATCGATATGAGTATTATGAAACCAATTGATCCGCAGATTAAAGCAATTTTGTACCAAGATGCACCTAGTTTCGTAACTGCTGAAAATTACTTTCGCAAAAGGTTCTGTACTTCATATTCCTTCAGCAATTAGCACTTTACATGCTGATAGTCATTTACAATAATTGCGAATTTCTGAATACATAATTGTTGATGGTTTGTCAAGAATACAATCGAAAGAGTAACCATACAATGTGGCAAATCTTATCTCTCGGTTCTTGTTTTATTAAATGAACTTTGTTAAGGGGACAGACTCGTTTCTAGGATTGCAAGGGTGCGGGATATGCGCCTTCTCATTTCCATATTGCGGTATCGCAAAGCAAAAATGGGGTTCTCAAGTAGTCAAAAGCGCTAGATAAAAGATCAGTCTAGGCCGCAATCGCTCTCAAAAGTCCTATCTTTACGTTCCCGTAAAATTTACATTTGTATTCGGAAGCATAAAGCTGCGACAGCTAATACATGCTGCCGAGTAATGCAAATTACGCCTCGTAAATGTAAAAATAGAACTTTTGAGGGCGATCGTGGCCTAGATTGATCTAGACCGACTTTTGACTAATGAAAACCCTCATCTTTGAAACGAGAGTCTACCCCCTTAATGATGATCGCCGAGTCGGCGCGGCGGTCAACGGCCGTTAAGACAAATAACTTGTAACAATTTTAAAAAAAGTAAATGTAAAGTATGGAAAGAATTGCAAGAATCTTAGACATTTTCAGACGATTCAAAGAGAAAATTTTCATTTAACTACGGTTTTCTACTTAATATTTAGACTCAGACAATTTTTATTTTGTACAAAGATCCGCATTCTATAGTAATAATCGAATTTAAAGGATTCTCTTTTGAGCTTTAAACCTGTTTTAGATATAGCACAGTCATCACAAAAATTGTTAACGTGTTCATTGATTACGATAGATTAAACGATAAGCCAGAAGAGCGGTTCTATTATCCGGATTGCACAAGTTGGATACATGGATGGCGATTCTCAGATTATCCACCTGTTCCACGAAGTAAAGCTGGACACACGAACGTTATGATCCGGCAATTTTATCATCCAAAAATATCGAGTCTTCAGAGGGAGCCGGACTGGTACCGGCCATGTTTACGCACGCCAACGACATGTGATTCATAGCTGATATATTATTGCGCAGAATGCTAGAAATTTATACTCTACACTCTACAAGAAACTCTCATAGCACGCAATATTTGGTTAACTATATCATTTCGAAACAATGTAAATTTTACGCTGTTTCTCTTTGGAAATAATAAATATTTCTCTTTCCGTCATGGAGGATCCATCTCATGGGCCGCGCGTATTTTCATTATGTAACACGTGGCTTCCGATTTTGAACAGGTGTTCTATTATTATTATAGATTTTTTTGAACAGAATAAATTTTCTTTGTTTATACCGGGTCATCCGTTTTTAAACGGCCAAACGTGAACCAGCTGTAGAAGACTCCAAATGGAACAACTTTTACCTCTATCACTTTTTTTGTTTCGGCCTTGATTTCCAGATAATTGCAAAAAACCATCATTTTTGAGTTTACATAAAATTAAATATCTCAGGACTCCAATGACGAATCTTGATGGTTTTTTCTTTGTTTAGTTTAAAATAAGTAGGGGCATCTTTTTTTATTAAATAAACTTTTTTGTATGACCATCGGATCATGGTTTTTTGGCGTGGGGCACACCGTGGAGCCTGAAAGAAATAAGTTGGAAAGTGGCGGTGTGCCCCACGCCAGAAAACCATGATCCGAACACATTTGTTATCACTCAGATTCGTATTATACATTAATTTTGTCAAGCGATAAATATGATTTCTGTATCAGAGAGCAAATTGTAACGATGCATTTATCATCCTGACAACTTATCATACTCGTGCCAGCAAGTAATACATGTATATATATATATATATATATATAATAATAATAAATAAATAAAATTTCTATACTAAAATGAAAGTTACCGATGACTTGACCTAATAATATTTCTATTCAATTAAATTTTCTTTGAAGATAATCTCGGTTCATACTTATTTAATGTTTCCTTAAAAAAAGAAAACTCAAACAAGGCAAAACGTATATTTTACATTAAAAACGGCATTACAGTATATGCTTACAATTTTTTTTGAGAATTTTCGTCGGTTCCATTCTTGTCTGACACTATCAATCGCTGTAATTCCAGTGGCAACAAATACTGTGCTTGTTCCGGCACCGCGGAAAACGCGAAATTGATAAACTTCTGAAACTGTTTAGCCACTTCGCAAAATTGTTCCTCCAACGATTTTTTCTCCACATGGCAATTAATAATCTCCTCCCTCATTGCAGTTATAACATCGTTTAGGCGAGCGACCAACACGCGCAAGCCTTTGATCTCTCCCTGTGTGCGCAGAATTTTTAATAAGACGCTTGCAGCTTATATATCTTATCTGGTGAGACAAATAAGGAAAGCTTACTACCTCGAAGTGTTCGTGTATGATGTGCTTTTCTCTGCAACATCGCAACTGTTCCAGACAGTGGACATTAATTACGTTCACGGTATTTTGCATTTCGTACTGGTGCCTCTGGACATGCAACTCTCTACCCAATTTCTCCTTGAACTCCCTCTTTTCTTTGTCCAGTTTCACATGTGTCGCCCTGCGCGAATTTTTAACGGGGAAATTCTTTTGAATTTTCAAAAAATCAATTTTTTCTTATTCTTAACCATGTGTATATCAAAGAGGATTTGTTTGAGTTCGTAAAGCTAATTTAGTTATATTTTACAGGATCATTTTCTATAAGATAACTCACTTAATTGTGATTGTTTTCACTTAAAAAAAATAATTTACATGTGCTTCGAATATATACCCATGAACGCGTGTGCACAATCCCAATGCAAAAATTGTAATCCTCTGGAAAAAATTCTTAAAAATTTGTTAAAAAATGGTATTTAAAACGAGTGCAGCCCCTTATTAATTAGTTTCGTATGAGCTACGTTCGTTAACCTCGTAATTCCATTAAAATCGGCTATTATGGTCTCTTTATCGGCACGAAATGATTCCTCGAATTCTTGATACAACAATTGTATCGCGTAAGCCATTTCGGTTCGCATTTTTTGCATTATCTCATCGGTTACTTTCATTCGCTCTTGTACAACCGCTTTTTGCATTCTTTTTACCCATTCGGCGCTGGCCTTCCCCCATTCAATCTAGAAAAGGAAGGTATGAGCATGCGTTTTCACATAGTGTTTTGTCATTTTCCGCATAACTGTGCCGTGACGCGACAGTGGGCGTCGGATTTCCCGCTAGTTTTTATCGCATCGATAGAGTTTACACGCGATGGAGGAAGATATATATATATATATATATATACTATGCAAATTGATAACGAGGATTACTTCGATCTGTTTCTGAATTTCTTGTTGCACTGTTTTAATATAGTTTCTGTATTTTTCATGCAACTCTTGCGATTTCAGCTCAGCCTCCCGACGTTTCTTTGCTTGATACATGTGAAACTTCTCCTGCGATTGCTTTTCTATTTCATTGCGTAATTCATCTTCGATTTGTCTTCGAAAACGTTCGAGGAGGGTCTCGCCGATTTCTAACGAATCGCTTTCATATTAAAAACCGAAGGAAAATTGCATTGAATGTACAGTAAAGTCGCGATCTAGATCCCTGAGGATCTCTACGATCATTGTACCTTCGCCTACCCCTTCCACTGGGAGGCATGCTGTGCGTTAACATGCTCTCCTTTTCTATGTGGGGCATCCTTTGTACTTTCAACGAGGTCGACGCAGTCATAAAAGAATAGTTTCCCTACACGATCTCTGTCCCTGCTCGAAACAGGCGATGGGAGCAAGATCGCGACTTTACTGTAATTTAGTATTTCACCTAGTATAGCATCGTGCACGTTTGCTTTGACGGTGTCGTCGTGTGCGAGCGACGCTAATTTATTTTTGTCGATTTGAACGGTAAAACAGGGTGGCGGCGATTTCTCTGGTGCTATTAAATCCAACAGGTTTTTCGTGTCATCGTGACTATATTGGAAGAATACTTGCGCCAAAGACGGGCCTAAACAAACACGAACTTCCGACGCAGTTGGTACACCCAACCTTGAACATTGTTGCGAATTACATGTCTTGGGTATTCGATGACACGTCGTACGTGTTTGCTCTGTAAGAGTAATTCTTCCGTATCACTTTCATATTTTATGGCTTTGGAACGCGTTTCATACTGCTGTGCAAACTTACCCATCGTGTTCTATATGTACAAGTATCGAAATAATTTTTATCTTACCGTTACATCACTGTAAATTTGTAGAAAAACGATAAATTTTATCTTAACCTTCCTAGATGCATTGCTTTCACTGATTTCTGATTAAATACGAGAACAAAAGAAAAACAGTAAGGTAAATACCGAGTGGATACAAGAGTGTTCACGCCCGGGGACTTTTTTTGTCAGTACAGAACCTTAGGCCCACTTAGGCCTTAGATTTAGACCATCTACTGTATCCGTAGAGGTACGCCGGTGAGTGTAGCGCGCGGGCGCGTTCAGCGCGTTGGAATGAACGTAAGGGCAATAGTAGGCTATAGTGGGGGTATGGTTTAGTACCACAGTACCACGGTCTGGCACTGGCATCACTGGTGCTATCTCGAGCAAGTCCCGCGTCTCGCCGTCTCGCGCTGATCTGATGGATAAGCATTATCGAAATTAACCTCGCTGCTCGGTGACAAACGTGAAATCGTCGAGTAAAAAGAGAACGGTTGGTAATATTTTCAAGCTTATTCGGAGGAGATCACGATGGATACTGGTTCCGAGTGTGGCTTGAAAACTAACGAGGAGATTATAGAGGAGCTCACGAAAGACCTGGAAAATTCGTGTATACGAGTAGACAAGAACTGTTCGTCTGCTAAGAAAAATGGGAAGTCGGACGACGATAGCAATGATCTGCCGAAAGAGACAGATAAACACATGAAAACGAATTCCAAGGGCGATGACAGCTGTAAAACCCAAGTTCCTCACGATCTAGACGGGAATCCTCCGCAAGATTTTGTCGACGAGCAATTACTGAAAGACAGAGAAATTGGTCTCACTGAAACCGAAAAACAAGTTTGTTGCGTATTTCTTGGTTTTTCTTTTCATTCGATTCTATCCTATTATAGTTTATTATACTCTACTCCAGGCCTGGGCAACACTGGCTCACGGAACAGATGTGACTGCTTTTCTCCTCTTCGCCTGCTGGACGAGTCAGTCCGTATCACGTCCACTATGACTCTTCTTTCAGCACGAGCCCCACGATGCTGCATTGGCAGGTTAATCACTGTTACTAGATGCATATAAGACCCTTGATTGAATTGACATCAACGACATATTCCTATTCCTTCAATTGTTATGATAGGGACGATTCAAGTACAGAGGTAAAGAGTTCGCAGAGCTGAAGGAATTGTACCTATCCTTAAAGTTAAAGGAATTGGTAAATGTTAATGTCAGTTCAAGCAAGGATTTTATGTAGATGTACATGTACAGTCGGGGATAATATTAAGTGGACACTTTTTTGAAAGAGGTCCAAAGGATTTGAATTTTTTTTAAGATGTAGACCAACTAATTTGCTAGAGAATGAGTAAACAAAAATTTGTTTAGACTGCAATTGGTAGGAATCATGTAAAATTTAAAAACTGATGTTTTCAACTGTTTTGTCTAAGCCTTTAACGATAATTTAAAAAAAAAATACGTTTTGTAGTTTTCGGTAACTTATATGCCTGTTGAAAGTTTTATCAAAACTGGTCAACATAGCAATGAGGTATATATGTATATGTGGCTCGTGCTGGAGGAAGAGTCGTAGTGGACATGGAGTGGACTGACTCGTTGAGTAGTCAAAGAAGAGAAGCAGCAGCCACATCTGTTCCAGAAGTCAGCGTTGCCCAGACCTGCTCTACTCCATTATACTCGGTAGTACACCAAGTATCTTGATATCTTAGCTGACTGTTAATTTTGGTTCCTTTCAGTCACTCAGAGACGAAGCAGAGAAGTTGAAAAACCAGGGTAACAAACTTTTTAAAAACGAAGAATACATGGAGGCAATATCCACTTACACAGAGGGAATACAAACGTGCCCGTTGGCTTACGCCAAGGAGAGGTCTATTCTGTACGCGAACAGGGCAGCGGCAAAGTCAAAATGTTTGGTAACATTGTTACACGAAAGATATCGTTGATCGCATATTTAACTTTAGAGTAGAACCACCTTCTCCGTATCTAATACGATCGGTACACTGTTGGTCGCATAGGAGAAGGAATCGGCGATAGCGGATTGTACCAAAGCCATAGAATTGAATCCAACCTACACGAAAGTTATCAGTAGGAGAGGACAATTGTACAAGGAGACGGAGAAGTTGGACAATGCCTTGGAAGACTATAAAACATTAAGCTCGTTGGACCCCGATAACGCGGAGTGGCGGCACGAGATCCGTGTAAGCAGAGCCGACCAAACGATTCCGCGCGATTTCATGTATCAGATGATTGCATCAGTTCGTGCCCGATTTGAAAATGAAATTCAATGGTTAAGTTTTAAAGAATACGACTTCATTAATCAATTGTATAGCCAGTGGCGCACCCAGGATGCAATCTTGGGGGGCGAGTTGAACCCAGCCCTAGGTTTTGCGCGATGACCTTTTCTTTTTTTAGCCAACATATCTGTCAAGGGGTATTCCGCGATTTTAATTTTGGAAGCTAAACATTTTTTTCTTGGGGGGGGGGGGCTTGGCCTCCTGGATGCACCACGGTATATAGTCACAATTCTTTTCTAATTGTGGAAAAGGAGATATGTATACAGTAATGTCCCATTCTAAGTTCGGCGGAAGTTCCAAGTTTGGTGTCATTTTAATCATCAGAAAAATAAATAAAAAATAAAGAAGTTTCAGTGTTGAACTGGTGTTGTCTTACCGATATGCTATTTCTCGTTGCGCCTCCAGCCGCGCGGTTCGTGTTTACATGCTGTCCTTTTCAACGTTCGGCGCGGTCGACGAAGCCACGAAAAAATAGTGTCCTGTTCCGATCTATGTCACAATACAGAACCGAGAATTGGCTTAGAATAGTACATTATCGTATATAATTTTTCGGGCACGAACTTACGCGATCATCGAATAGAAATTATTTCTCCAGATGCTTATTCGAACGATACGCGTTATAAATAAAGTGTATACGTACGTTTACAGAAATTGGGCCAGTTGATAGAAGAAAGAGACGAGAAGTTAAAAAATGGAGATGATGGGCCAATTGAAAGACTTGGGAAACATGGTGTTGAAACCTTTCGGACTTTCCACGAACAATTTCGAGTTGGAAAAGAACCCAGAGAGCGGCGGCTATTCCGTGAAATTTAAGCAGAACCCGAGTTAATACAGCGACGTTCCTCGAGTTCGAATTCTCTATAAGTCGCAAACTTATTTCGAAATACTTCGTGTGTAAACTTTACTCGAACGCTGTGCTTCTTTTTCGCAATAAAACTATGAAAATGTTACTACGTTAAACGATCGAAAAATGTTTCTCTTGGCATTCACAAAAAGACTTTGTAACATTTATTCGGAACGTCTGCGAGGGAATCTTGTAATTACCGTAAACGACATGCGTGCTCAGTTCCGTTGTGTCCAGTGTCGTTTCGGCGTTATCAATAATATAGTTCTTTCATGCGAATAAAATAGAAGATGCAAAATTCTCGAACAGTTTTATTCTATTTACGGACTATTTGTTCTCAGTTCTTGTACCGCGTACACAGTCCAAGTATCAACACCTGCATCCGCACGATTCCCAATTCTGAATCACCGATTACGATCACATTCATAGGATAAATTACGCAATGTTCTTTTGTTTCACGGTGACGATGTAACGTAATAAGTATGCGATGGAAAACGTTGCCCGACAGCAAGGAAAAGTTGTTTGCCAATACACGATCGCGTGCACGCGATTTCCAAATTGTATCGTATAAACATTTCAACGATTTTGCTTTTTTTTTTGAAAATTCGGTGCCCGTCTGTTTTATAAAGTTTCACGGGAGCGTGCGTGAAAGGCGTAAGGTTGCTGCGACACGGCGCGGCGTGGCGCGTCGCGCGGCCTTTCGAAAGAGAAGCGCACGCGTATTCGCGCAGTATTAGTGACATCGGGGGTTGTCGAGGCGAGGAACCAGTGACGGAAACTAAACGAAAGGGAAGGGAAGAAAAGAGACGAGAGAAGTCGGCGGGGGTGGTGGTTAATTCATTGAGACTACGTAAGCGTACCGAACGTCGTCCTCGCGATCGAGAGACAGACGATAAACGGCGTTTGTTAGAAATTGAAATATCGTCGAAAACCGTGATTTCGCGCGAACGGTGTTGGTAATCGGAAGCCTACCAAAGGGATATCGACCGAGGGGCGCGTAATAAGGTGAACAAGAGCTGAAGCGTTTGGTTCTTGGCTCTTTCTCTCTCTCTCTCTCTACCTCTCGGTCCTGGGCTCTAGAAAGAGAATAAGAAAAAGCGAGGGATGTGAAACTATTCGGTACGAGGAATCTTAGGATCTTGCCGAATTGGAACGTGTCGGCGCAACGATGACGGCGGTAACAAAAACGGTGAGTGGCTCGTGTTCCGTAAGCACAATATAAACACCCTATGTAAACCAAAAACGAATCGTCTACGTGTCGCCTACGTGTATCCTTCGTAATACCCTACGTGTACTCTGTGTACCGCCACGCGAACACACCGTCAACGGATCGTAACCCGCAGCTTTTATGCAAATCAATAATTCGCGTGCGTCACGGTGATCAAACTTCCCAAAACTTATCGAATCGTCTATCCGTCGTTGAATGGCGTCTACGATACGACGATTGTCGGAGCGTACCGACCAAGTACATAGATCGCGCCTGGTCCAGCGTGATAGCGATCGAAAGATCCGTTGTTTGTTCGTCGTTGTTCATGCACGTAATCGTCATGAACGCAGTTGTATAGGTGTGTGTGTGTTCTTGCACCCTGAAAATGGGGTAAGACGAGGCACGAGCTTCGGTGCGCCCACACGTATCGTTTAACGATCGCCACGAACACCGAACTGGGTCAGTTTCAACGCCAACTCAATTTTTACGAGCTTCCAGATTCGCACGCATCGTTCTCGGCTCTCATTGCCGGATCACAGCACATGCATAATGCATACGTGCATGCGTATACACGTAGTCGGTCCAAAGCGATACCCGTTTTCTAAGTTGCAACGCGAATTGTTACGAATATCGTGTTGCACCCGGTCACCGAATCGATCCACACCCGCGAATCTAGAAGGTAAAGATGCTTATCCGTTGCAATTGATCGTTCATTTGAACGGGAGCTTTTGCTATCCTGTCGTGTTCATCTATCGCAGTGTTTCCCAAAGTTTCGACTACTCTGTACCCCTTCTATGTATAACTGTCGTAACATTGACAATGAGTATAAGAACAATCGGTATTAAGTAACAGTAAACTCCCGCCGCACCAGGATCAGAATCAGACCAGCATTAGAATCAGTACGTACCTCCTCCAAACTCTTCCTATACCTGCAGGGGTACGCGTACCATATTTTGGGAAACACTGATCTATTGGGTTGGCAAGAAAGTAATTTCGGTATTTCAAAAGGTGAAATAAAACCGAATTCCTTTATTCAAGCGATGAACTTTCATCGACAAAATATTCTCTTATTTGTTCTTTTTGGCAATAGATCATCGAACAAAATGAAAAATATCTTATCCATTGAAGATCACTGCTTGAATGAAAAAAATTGATTTCACCTGAACCTCCTCTTGCCGTATTATTCTCTCTACAGTTAAAGTGATTGAAACAACGTGTTTATCCACGAAAAGGTCGTAGAAGAGAAAAAGGAAAATTTATATTTTTCCGATGGCTTCGTTTATTTGAATGCTTAAAACATTAGACGCGAATCAAATGATATTTTATTTAAAAAGAAACGCGTAACATTCATAGTCGTTTGAAATCTTCACGACGAGTGTGACTCGTTAGAATACCGAAATTACTTCCTTGCCAATTCAATATTATACGTAGGAGCAACAGCAGCATTCGGGAGCACCGTGTACGTGTACACGTGATCCGGAAATGCTTCGACAATACTGTATAAGGAATTTGTCGAACGTGCAAACGCGTTTTGAGTGGACGCCGAGGGCCGACATCATTGTTCGTATCGAGTACTCTAGCCGTTCAACATCTCGATTCTCGATTATTCAATCCTAAGCTGATCTTGAATGCGTATGCGTATGTATATGTATACGTACGCGAACGCATTGAATCGGCCCGGTGTTTTGTATTATATCTCTGAGAATCGATACGCGCGTATCGAGAGAAAACATGTCGATGTATGCGGTGCTCTGCGTCCCGTGAAAGCTGTAAAAGCTGTGAATGCCAGGCAGCATCGACCCAGGAGAACCGTATGCTGTACGGTTATCAATGAAATTTACGTAATCTATACGCGGTCACCACCAGACGAGATTACCCTAGTATGTATGTGTACGTAGCTGTCGTATTTGCAGACAAAATAGCCAACCAACTCCAAACCGTTGGCCAACCATAAATGCTACTAGGGTACATACTAGATTACAGGGTGACAAGAAATAACGGAGTTAAACATTTCTTATTATAATTCTGCCAAATCGACGAATTTTGAAAAACCAAATGATTACAACCATAACATAGACGTTTAGTATTAATATATTTAAGAAGTTTCGAAGTGGCTATCCTTTGAGCCGATTCAGAGGTTCAAACGTGTTTTGAAATTTTCGGCTATGGGTCGCAGCTCTTCTGGCGTCATTCGGTCCCACACCCGGCGCAGAGATTTTTTTAGCGACTCGAAACTTTTATGGGGCTGAGCACAGGCCCTGGCCTCCAAAATCGATCAAACGCTGGAGTTCATAGAGTTGTGATCCGGTGAGTACGGTGGCCATTCCGCAGATCTGATGAAACCTGGAAAATGGGATTTGCTACGGTTTTCGAGGATCAAGGGGTCAAAATCAACCAAGAAGTGTATCGACGGGACATTCTCGAAGCCGTCGTACTTCTGTGGGCCCAACAGCACCTCGGCGATCCGGAATGGACGTTACAGCAGGATTCCGCGCCGGCCCACATGGCGGAAACGACTCAGGAGTGGTGCAAAGCCCATTTTCCAGGTTTCATCACATCTGTGGAATGGCCGCCGTACTCACCGCATCTCAACCCGATGGACTACAGCGTGTGGTCGATTTTGGAGGCCAGGGCCTGTGCTCGGCTCCATAAAAATTTGGAGTCATTGAAAAAATCTCTGTGCCAGGAGTGGGACCGAATGACGCCAGAAGAGCTGCGGCCCATTGCCGAAAAGACCTTCGGCGCAAAGGGTGGCCATTTCGAAACTTCTTAAATATATGAATGCTAAAGGTCCATGTTATGGTTGTTATTATTTGGTTTTTCAAAATTCGTCAATTTGACAGAATTATAATAAGAAATGATTAACTCCGTTATTTCTTGTCACCCTGTAAAATCTCCGAGTTCGACTTTGAGATTTGGCTATTTTCGTTCGGCTTCGCAGATCGTTTCGCCAGTGGAAACAGTAGAATGAAGAGAACCGTTGAACGCGCGCTATGTTTCAGCCGAGAACGATGAGGAACCACCACCAGTTACACAATAATTCCCGACGCAAAAGATGGCCCCTGCGTTTCGGTTTGCTCTTAGTCTACGTTCTCGTGCAGTACGTCTCGTCTTCGAGGACATCCACCGAAGAACCGTCGCCTTCCACTTACCCCACCGGTTGGACGGACCGCGAGGAAGCATGGACCGTGGAAACGACTTTGGAATCTAGCACTTTGGAAGCGGAAGGGCCGGCCGTCGAAGGTACACCAAAATACGAAAAGAAACCGCCGATAGTGATACCGGCCGGAACCACGAAATCGCGAGAAAAGGGCAATAAAGAAAATGGGAAAGCTAACGAATCGAAAAGCGGGAATAACGGTAATACGGCGGTAGTCGGAAAACATCAGAATTCGTCGGAGGAAAAGTCGACAAAAACGGTGTCGTCACGAGGACCTCCGTCCACGTGGAAGTCTTCGCTGAAGTCTCCTGGACTTTCGTTGAAATCCACGACGGTAAGGTAGACGTACCCCAGTTCAGTAAGCGATCTGCTCTTGATTTCGCATGCATTTGGCAGCGAACTTTCCAAGCAAATACACTAATTGTAAGTCCTCGACTTATGCGGATTCGTTTTACGAGGATTTTTAAAAAAGCGAATCAGAAAACCAATTCCAAATTGTGAAATTCGTTTTTTTTTATCAGAACGGGAGCTTTGTCGGTATACATTATACATACATATATGAGTATTTTTCCCTGCATTTCGTAGCAAATTTTGCAACCACTGTTTCCGCATTAGGCTCGGTACATATCTGCCGACAGGTTTTGGTCGGCAGATTCACAGCGAATAAAGACGAAATCTTTATCGGTTGCTGGCTGGGTACCGACAGACACACCACTCTCGAATGTATTAGAATAGAATATACGAAAACGTACCGGTGATTCGAGATTTTAGGCTCCAACCGTGGTGACCACGGTGGGATACGAACGCGCGACATGGAGGCCGCGACGAGACAACTGTTCGCCGCCAGCCATCGAGCAATTTCCGAGGCCGTTGATGGGGCCGTACGCTAGGAAACATGGTGGACTGATCATACACGTATTGGTCGCCGTTTATACGTTCTTGGGCCTTGCGATCGTTTGCGACGACTACTTTGTCTCCAGTTTAGACAGAATCTGCGAAGGTGAGACTGGTTTGTTCGATCTGCGATTACAATCATTCAAAATATTAATTTTGCGAATTCAAATGCGGATACGTCAATATACGTGTAGTTAAATAGATATGTGAAATAGTACACTAAAATACGTAAAGTGTGTATATAAATAAAATAAAAACGTACAGTAACTCTATCGACGCAAAAGCCTCGGGGAGGTTCGTTTGCGTCGATCGTAGGGGGACACTATTTCTTTGAGCTTCAAAGGCCGAGCCGAACGTAGAGTAGGACAGCTCTTTACACGACAGTGTAAAGCACCTTAGCACCTTTTTGCGTCGATAGAGGATTTACTGTACACGCATACATATGTATATAATGTTATTAATAAATACACGTTGAAAATCACGATCTCTAATAACGCGGAAAGCGATCATCGACGATACAATAAATTTCTCTTTGTCGATAGAGTTGCGTTTGTCCCCGGACGTAGCCGGAGCAACTTTCATGGCGGCGGGCTCGTCGGCGCCCGAACTGGCCACCGTTGTGATCGGCGTTTTCTTCGCCAAGGATGACATCGGCGTAAGAGAATAAGTAGATTCCACGATACACGAGATCTAGATTTACATATCGCAGAGATTTAGGGTCCATCCCGGTTACGATCTACAAATTCGTTTAACAGGTCAGCGGTGTGATCGGTAGCGCCGTGTTCAACATAATGTTCGTGATCGCGGTGTGCGGACTCTGCACCAGCACGGTGTCCAAATTGAATTGGTGGCCTTTGTGTCGAGATTGCTTTTTCTATGCCGTGTCGATACTCGTGATGCTCGGTACGATTTACAACGAATCGATATCCTGGTAAGACGTTCCCGCGTTATCGAGTCGGATCGGTTGATAAAAAGATTTCTTTCGATTTCGTCTCTCGTCTTATATTCTGTGTTCCAGGATGGAATCCTTGTTCATGTTGTTCATGTACGGAGTGTACTGCATCGCGTTGTCGTTCAACTCGCGATTGGAACGATGGGCGAAATCGTACAATATACCGTTCCTACCAAAAGACGACGAGCCAGCGGAGGAGAGCGCGTTGGTCAGTTACAGATCGCTGCAGGAAGATCGACTGTCTTACACAGGCCCGAACTCGCCCACGGATCAATATAAAACTCAGGAGGGTGAGTCAGTCGGGCAAGCTTTCGATTCGCTGCGACGAATGATATTCCGCGGGAATGATTTTCCGGGTACCAAACTCTGTAGTCAAATACCGAACCATCTATTTCAGCATTACGCTCGGTATTTGGCGACAGATTTGGTCCGCAGACTCGGAGCAAATAAGGATCAAATCCAACAGGATTCAAATCAAACGTCAAACATGCCTTAGCACCAAAATGATCACCTCCTGCTCGCGAAGTACGATTGCAGACATTTGGTCTGAATCTTTTCGAAGAAATTTTACTAAATTTCCGGGTACCCGAGCCATCGGAAGGGGAACCTGCGTGGTTCGGGTACCTGCCGACCCCTAATAACAACAGCGAAAACGAAACGACAGGTGGAATAGAAGGAAGCGGCCCCGTTCAGGAAGCACACGAACCCCCGATGGCGAAGCAGCCCGAGTATTACAAAGCGAAAGAACCCGATCCCAACGAGGTCTCGCCGTTGGAGAGGCCCGTGGACGCCACTCGATGGACTCTGTTCACTTGGGGGCTTGTGTATCCGATTCATTTCATGTGCCGCGCGACGATGCCCGATTGTCGACAAGAGAAGTTCCGAAACTGGTACCCTTTCACGTTTTGCGTGTCGATGGTGTGGATCAGTTTTTACAGTTACATCATGGTGTGGATGATCACGATCATAGGTAAGCCGCGCGGTGGTTGTCATCGCGTTACCTTGTTCCACCGTGTCTATAACAGTCTTGATATTATTATCAATTTGCTTCGTTTCGTTTCGATGAACAGGCAGCACTCTTGGTATACCGGACACGGTGATGGGTCTGACCTTCGTCGCTGCGGGTGTCAGCGTACCGGACGCGCTCTCCTCGTTGGCGGTGATCAAAGAAGGCCTCGGCGACATGGCGGTCAGCAACGCCGTTGGTAGCAACGTCTTCGATATTCTAGTTTGCCTTGGGCTTCCGTGGTTTATACAAACTGCTATGATACAACCTGGCTCGCACGTCAACGTTACCAGTCGAGGTAACACCATTTCTTCTATCTCATAGACAGACTTTACGGGGATCTTTATGCATTTATACATTCAGTAGATGAAATTGAAAATTGTTGGAAACTTTGAGAATTCAACATGTCAATATACGATCTCCCCTCTATTAAAATTACACTGTCCAACGCAAACTCACCCCTTGGTAATCTCGCTCCAGAGATGGCACACAACACATAGAACGTACAAAATGCACATTTTCTTTGTTTCAAATACAAATACACGCAATATACAAAGATGCACAGTGTCTTATCCGGGTAAACTTTACATTACCGGACTCAAAGTTTGTGCCTTTCTCCTATAAATTGTCATCCAGACGATTTGTACCCGGGGCGGCTGTAGATCGATGTTTCGACCCTGTAGGATCGAAATGGTTCAGGAGCTATGCTTGCTTAAAGTTGAGCAATCTGCAGTGTTTTTGACAGGTAAGGGCGTCGCCATATTGGTTTGTAATGACGACCACGAGCCTCCCCCCCCCCCTCCCCGACCTAATCACAACCAACTCGGTAAGCGACGCGTGACGTCACTACAGAGCATTATTGCGGCGGCGCCCTTGCCTGTCAAAAACATTGCAGATTGCTCAACTTTAAGCAAGCATAGCTCCCGAACCGTTGATCCTACAGGATAGAAACTTCGATCTGCAGCCGCCCGGGTACAAAACGAATGGATTGCATACAAAATTGCGTCAAAATTTATAGGAGAACGACACAAATTTTGAGTTCGGTAAAGTAAAGAGCAGCCTCTTATCCTTTTGTCCAGAACCGCATCTATCATTCTATCTATCTGTTATTACGATAATTATTGTTGTAATCACGCAGGCTTAACGTACTCTACCTTGTCCCTGCTGTCGACGGTGGTGTTCTTGGTGGTAGCGACCCATTTGAACGGCTGGAAACTGGATCGACGATACGGAATGGTGCTGATGCTCTGGTACTTTGTGTTCATCATATTCGCTTTGCTATACGAATTTGACGTGTTCGGTGAAATGAATCCCACGGTATGTCCTAGCTTGTATTAAAGGGGTACGATTCGGAGAACCGAAACACAGAAACGTCGCAATTTTGACTCGTTGCATCGGGTTGCATCGCGCTACGCCTTGCCGCGCCGCGTGCCTATTATTCGCTAGAAAGAACACCACGACTCGAAGCCGTCGAAGAAACGGCGTTGGCGACGCAACGATGCTCGAGCATCTCTCTTCGTGTTTTCTCCTTTCTACTTCCCTCGCCTCTCCTCCGCCTCTCTTCCTTTTGAACGCGTGTTCGACAAATCTTCCATTTCGCCATGGAATTGACATAAAGCAGACGCGGCGGCTACAATTCTTTCGTAAGACGGGGGTAACGTTCGCTCTCGCTCTCGTCTCTCGTCAACCTTGTCCTTTTCTTTCTCTTCCTCTTTGTCTTTCAGTTCCTCTGCTTCGCCCCGTATAACGTGTATTCCCGCGCAGGAGGAAGGAAAGCGAGAAGAAGAAAAAGATTAAGAGGACGAAGAAGAAAGATATCGCGTTGACCCCCTTCGACCTCCAACCCCGCCGGAACAGAGATTCGAGCAATGCGTTTTTTACACCACCACCACCACCACCACCATCACCCGATCCAATCGCCTATCACTTCCAGTAAGTCGGTTCCCGCTATGCCGTCGACGCCCGAAATCACACGGAGATGAACGTCTAATTGGTTGTTACGTTACGATGACGTTCTCCTTCTATGATTAACCCTTTCACAACAATGGACCAGATTAGAGCTGTTATTTTCCTTCGAAGGTCGAAGATTTTCAAGCTTCTAAACTAAACGAAAATTCTTAAAAATCACTTTTTCACTCAAGTTACACAAGCCTTCCTTAAAATACGTTTCTAATCATTCTCAGCGACCTTGAATGACCTCGAGTAATGAAATTCGTAATGAAAGGGACTCTCATTGTAGATGTTTAAGAAAAAGGGTGATTCCATTTGAAAAAAAACGAAGATAAGCTTGATATCTCTGAAAAAGATTACATAAAAACAAAAATTTCTTTGATATCGTATGAGCCCCATTTTACCATTCAACTTTGTCCTCAAGGCTTAAGATTTAATGTATCTTTGAAAACAGCAAAGATATTTCAGGTGATAAAACTCACCCTGTATAAAAATAAAGATGCACGAGATATGTATGTATGTATGTATCTCGTCCATAGCATCGCATGTACGACTGTACGACGAATGTCCATTGCAGCGAAAGGGTTAAACGATTGGCACGTTATCCCGATTCTTCCGAAAAAGTCGCGAAACACCATCGGGAAAAGAAAGTCGTAAAAAGCTGGTGCTCGAGATCCAGCGGTTAGCGTGTTTGCATGTTTTTTCGTACACCAAGTAAACGGACAATACATTAATCAGTATTACGAAATGCGACGAGCGATCGTCGAATAGTGTAATCAGCCTAGAATCGATATAGCGGTAATTATTATATTATAAATAGGGGCATTCTCGAACCGATCGAATAGTCTGCGACAAATACTTCTCGAGACGATCGTGGAAATTGCTGCTAAATCATTGATTCGAGTCGAACTGTTCGCTGACGCGTGTCCGTACCAACGAACTTCTCATATAGCCGCGGCCACAACTTTTTTACAGTTACGTGGCGCACGTTCTTCATCGATCTCTTTACCGTATTCTTGCGTTTAGTTAGCTAATTCGAACGATTACGTTTCCACACGACTCCATGTAAATAGACGCCAACGGAAATATCGAAACGACGCGACGCGACGCGGTAAATTATGTTTTTTGAAAAATTTGTTCGAGTGATCGACCGGAACTTCTACACGTGTACTCGAAGAGACTGCGTTTGTTGTGTTTTCTTCCGTTCTATTTTTCTTGGTTTTTTAAAACGACGCGACGATCACTCGGACAACGAAGACGATCAAAAACGAAGATTTGCCGTCTAGTACACACCATCGTGCGAACAAAGAGATAAAGACCGCCGAAGAAAGAGAGGAAGGAAGGGAGGAAGAAAGGAAAGAAGAGAAAGGAAGGGTCCAGATTCGTAGAGTTAGGAAATTAGGGGGCGCGCGCGTTCGTTCGGGTGTAAATCGACCAAGAAATTGTTGATTTCGAGTTGAACGGGACATAACGTAACGAGGCACGCAATAGGGAAATGCGTGTCGAACGGTAACGAAAAAGACAATAATTCACGCAGCCTTATTCGATGAAAGTATCTACAGCGCTACGTTGCACGTTCCTTGCGATCCATTCGGATTCGAAGATGGCGAAAGGCCGACTCTCGGCTTTCATTCTTCCATTGACGATCAAAGATACGAAAAAAGAGTCCGATTTGCGCGTTGTCACTCGTCGCTAGCATCGAGCCACGTTGACTCGAGCAAAACGATTGTAGTCTGAAAGAGGCGATCGAACGAGACTGTTGAACGTACCGCGTACACGTACCCAGTAAAAGCAATCTGATCTTGATTTCGTATGAATTGGCCAGCAAACTTTGCGAGCAAGTACAGTAAGTCCTCGGCTTACGCGGATTCTTAGAAGCTTAGAATTATGAAAACCAATTCCGAACGGTGACATTCGCTGTTTCTTTGCTAAAACAGATTATTGTTATATGCATATATATATATATATATATATATATATATATATATATATATATACAATAGTTTATAAAATTATGCATTAATTCAGCTTTATAGTATTATTAGGATTTACGGATTTATAAGAAAAAAGTCATGAGAACAAATTCAGAACTCAGAATCATCTGTTTCCGCAAAGTTTGGTGCCAAAATTCCATGCTAAATGGAGAGCAAAGTGTGAAGGCAGACTCTGCCCTCGTTATAGAGGGCAGGTCGGTCGTACCAAGAGCGAGTCTAATCTTGCTTTCGGAGTAAATATCGGGCAAAATCGTTATTGTCGTTATTTTAAGGTTTGTAAATATATTTGAATGATTGAAAATGCATGCAACTTAAAATTATATAATTTGGAAATTTCGAGAACATTCGATTGTCCCTCGATTTTGCTCGATGTTTACTCTTAGAGCGACCGACCTGCCCTCTACAACAAGGGCAGGGTCTGTCCTCGTGTTGTTCTTCCATTTTGCATGGAAAGGCATCAAACTTTGCAAACAAATACCAATAGGTTTTGGTCGGCAGATTCCAGAGCAAATATGGACCAAATCCTGCTCTCGCCTTTTGCTCGCAAACTACGATTCCAGACATTTGATCATATTCTGCCGGAGCAGATTTTGCTGACTGGGTACATACTTGCGCGTGCGAGTTGCATAATACGATCGCACGCCTCTCGCCGTCTGTGCACACCTACTCTTCTGTATTGTTATCATAGGTTACATTACTTTATATTATATTATACCATCATCGAAATCGAAAGATAACTCGCGTGTTACAATTATCGAACGATCGACGTGTTTGTTGGTTACTTCTCTTCGTTATTACCGATGCTCGCAGCGTCGCGTCGCGTCGCGGCGGGTCCGTTTGATTCGCTCGATCAGACGCGAGAGACTCGACAACTCGAGATATAGCGCGTTCTCATGGCTCAATGAGTTGTGCGCGAAACAAAACTCCGTTGAAACGCAAACTCGACAATTAACTGAAGTTGACGCGTTTCAAGACAGGCTTCAACCTGAAAGCAAATCGGGGATGAAACTTTTCTTGCTCCACGAAAAAGTTGATCAACTCTATTGGAACAAAGGTTCTCTGTGCAGATTTCATTCCAGTTTTGTCGATCGACTATGGCCGCTATTAGACTAGGCCACTGGTGGCGCAACTTGGTGGTGCCACCGAATTGAAGAGCTTTTATGAATCGGTAACTGGTGGTACCACCAAGCGTTCATACCCGTTGTCGATGCAACGCTGTGTCGTGCTCTTATCTATTTTACGATAAATGTGGTGGTAATTTGAACGTCAATGTCGTCAATTGTTCATGTTTTCGCGATGCTGGTGGCGCAACTTGGTGGCTTTGTCTAATAGGCTACATTCAAATCAATGCCCCGGCTGGTGGCTGCGCCACCAAATGTTGCCCGGCCGGTTGCCGATGCCGTCCACCAGATCGGCAACAATTTTTGGTGGCTTCACCAGTTACCGTAGTCTAATAGGTTACATTTGTTTCAATTTCCCACGACGTGCTGAGCCACTGGTGGCGCAACTTGGTTAGTCTAATAGCGGCCTTAAAAAGTTCGTGATTCGTGAGAACGCGCCATTAGTAATTAAGCGTGCTGAGGAAGGTAGTTAACGTAGTTGCGATTACTTTCAGTTTTCATTCAAGTTTCTTGGTCGTCCTTTGCTTCTTATTTGTTTGGAACTGTTCGCGTCTGAAATCGGTTGTTCACCACACGATATCGGTCGTTCGATGGGACCGTGGTTCGGAAATTGGTGCAAATAGTAATATATGGCGACAATTACGAAGTAGTTATCTACCGTGAATAGATGATAACGATTATACATATTAGATTACATTGTATTCTGTATTGTATTGTACTGTACCATACCGTACCGTACCGTACTGTACTGTATTGTATCGTATCGCATTATTATACATATAGGTATACTATAGTAGCGTTACAATTTAGATTTAGACCGACGTACGTTATAGAAACCTATGATCAATTGTTGGGTGCCCTTAATACGACGCGTAGTTCGTAAATCAAAGTCAATAACACGATGATGCGGGAGATTCCGGTTTTTGGCCCGTCCTTTTCTCTTTACTTATCGCTATCTGGTGTCGACCAATTTTCGAACGGTGAACAAACGAAAATCTCTGGAACTGTGTACGGGAAACGAAAGTGGTCCATCTGTTTTTTGGATGAAACGACGGCACGAACACACGTTCTTTATTCGATGTTGTCCCGAGAAACGTTAAGTAACTGTTGGCTGTTGTGTAACCGTAGATTTTATATCGTGATCTACATTACTATGCGACGCGTAGACCACATAGCCCTGATGAATATTCCGGTACTAATGCTGTAACAATGTAACATCGTAGAATGTGCGTCGTTTAGCTTAGCTGCGACAGAGTAGGCGGGGTAAATTTCACGAACACCTACTTCTTCCTATATGTACTATACATACGCAATACACTTTGTCTTCGTCGAGTCAATACGTCCGCGTACCTGCGATTTAAAAAAGAGGGAATGCCCGAGAAATTCTCCGTGTTTCACGGTTAGTTTACGTTTACGGTATATACAGTACACGCAACAGCAGGGCCCGGAATTACTCACGACGACCGATTTTCGAATAAGTAATTCCGAGCCGTGACATACAGGATGGTTCACGAAATATTACCACCAAAAATATTTATATAAGATTTAATGGTTTCAAGAGATGCACACTTTGGTGTTGTGAGCTTTTTGTAGGTGGACGCGTAGAAGAGATTTTTCTCTACAACAAAAAAAGGATTAACCTATTAATAATATCGAAAAACCATTAGTAAACCATTAACTCCTCGCCGTATCATTTACTTTACAGTTGCAGCGACTAAAACGTCTTCATCCCCAAAAATGTCGTAGAAGAGAAAAGAAAATTTTTATTTTTCCTATGACCACATTTATTTGAATGCTTAACAGAACTACTGGAACTACCGAACCAGTCGAAATAACTGGTTCTAGATTTTTTCTTTTAAAAATATTAATATTATAAATGTTTCCCTGAGAAATTTTTTTAGTGCACTTCTTTACCGAAGCACATATTTAATTCGACAAAACTCAAACGAAGTAAAATAACTATCGTAGATGAATGCAATTAAATTAAATTTGATTTCTATTCCATCTATATAATGGTAAAAGGAAACGCGTAACATTCGTATCTGTTAGACTTTGTTAAAATACGGCAAGGGCTTAATACTTTCTTGGAGAGAATATGAAGCTTCGTCGAGTGGCGCAGGAAAGAACAATCCCAATGAAAAATTCTCTTCTGCGCGTCCACCTAGAAAAAAAACTCACAACACCAAACTATGCATCACTCGAAACCATTCAAATTTATATAAACATTCTTCGCTACGAACAATAATGATGACGAAAATCGAGGGTGGTAATATCTGGTGAACCAGCCTGTATAAGTACGTACATACGGTATACAGTTTCGAGTTGTTTAAAGCGATTCGTTGATTAGTCGATCAGTTGGAACGTTCGCGTTGGTCCGTTTAGGTTCGCGATACTTTTTCGAATCTCGTACTTACGTACTGTTTATTACTATTGTCTCGCACTCTCGATAGAATACACCGGCCGGCACAGCTCTCTGTACTAACGCGACCAATATATTTTTCTATAACTTTGGTGTTTGTAATTTTGTAACAATTCGCGCTCGAATAGACCAAGAGAAATTCGCGGATCGCTCGTTTCTAGGGGAAAAATAGTGTTTATAAAAGTATGTAGTTCCGCAGGGATTGAATCGAACAGCGATTGGTCGATCGGCGCGGTGCGGCGCGGCGGCGGGCAAAGGGCACACGGTGTGCGCTCCGCCGCCGCAAGTACGCGTAACGAAGTACGAGTAGACCGCGTAGGATCGCTTAGCATTTTATACCGTCTCTGTATAGATGAAAATATTAACTGGTAGATTTATAATAGCATCGAGTTAGGTAAACACGATCAACGAAGAAATTGTCTATTCTCTTTATCGTGTGCGTGCAAGCGGTAGGTACTTACGCGTACACGTTCAACGATAAAACGATGAAAGTATAGCGCTCGTACAACGAACCTGTGAAGCGAGATACATATGTACACGGCGATACAAAGGCGAACGGCATCAATTCCTGCAGAATCGTAACTCGGGACTCCCTCAGTTACAGTCTCTTGTCGTTGTTATTATATTATATTATATATTATATTATATTATATATATATGATATTACGTTATATTCTATTATATTATATTATATTATTATTATACTATACCATATTATATTATATACAAAGTATTTCCAAAAAAAAAAACTATCCTGAACCGTCAATACGTCGTCTAGCGATAGCGATATATAGCTTATATATTACATTTGTCATGTAAATAATTGTTTTACCAAATTCATAAAGAAACGAGTATAAATACAATATAAATATGTACGTATAAAATATATTGAGTGAAATACGAACAAAATGAAACGAATTGTGTGTATAGATATACATATATGCATTCCGAAAGACTTGTAGCTCGCAGAAACAAAAAAGCAACGATATGCGTAAAGCTCGTCCACGTACCAATCTACGTATACACATATGGGTAGGAATATTTAGTAGGTAGGTACATACTTACTTATATGTATACATATACAATAGTAAATCCTCTGTATTTTCAAAAGCCTCTGGGAGGTTCGTTTGCAAAGTTCGTAGACCGACACTGTTTTTTTCAGGTTCAAAGACCGAGCCGAACGTAGAGAAGGACAGCACGTGTAAACGCGATTCTCCGCGTCTCTTTCTTTCCCATACGCTGTCCTTCCTTGCGCCCGAAACCTTCATCGTCAATTGAACCACCAAACACAGTTGAAATTATGTCGTGTTTGGTATTATTTTAATCAGAAAAATGTTATAAATATATCGGTGAAAGTTTTATAAAAAGAATAAGTAATAAGAAAAAAATGTTTATATTGGTATTACGGCGACTGCGACTCGCCGCGTCGCATTAGTATTGTTTCACACCGATATACCCGAGCCGAGATCAGACTACTACAGTGGAGGGGATATTTTTGTTGCATTCATAGTGTACGACCTTCTTGCGACTACATATAGAGGATTTACTGATAATACATACACTACGGGCGGCCGTTTAGACTTACTTAGACTATTTCTACAAAATGCATACGCGTAGCGATACGGTCAGGCGTATACATATACTGCCCGTTTATGAAAAGCATCGCGCTTTCAATGTATCCGATCAGAAATATTGCTTGTTCTCGAGAGCAACGAACGCGGAAACCTGTCGAATATGCACCGAGTAAGTATCTGGAGAATGAAAAATCTTTGTCAGCACGTATTTCAATGTGTTTGAATCACAAGTCGCACAACCAGAGAACACGTCGGAACAATAAAAATATATCGATACGAGTATATCGAAGATGTTGAGTTTCATTGCCGCAGAAAAAACGAATCCGCGCGCTTCTGTTGGACCGCTACCAGCCGTCATCATGGTAACCCAGTGCCGCCAGATCGAGGATATCGAGGGGATTACAGTTTACCCCCTCTCTAATGACCAGATTAACACGTGGCCAATCTATGGTTTTAGTGGGGCATGTTGGAGTATGCACATGATGCCAGAGAATGGGATAGTGGACGGGGAAAAGGAGGAGAGGAAAGATCGAACAGTTTTGATCGATTCTGGCAGCACTGCGGCAACCCTTCGTAGCATCCGATTTATCGGGTTGGTCGGATTCGATATGGGTGTAGAAAATTAGGGGCGGGCGGTTATCCGAGCCTCGGTTCGAAAATCTATGACATTCCGGTATCCGAACATTACCCAGCAAACACAATCTGCTTGAACAGATCATCTCACCAATGTCTGTGACCGGACTTGCGAGCAAAAGGCGATCAATTCGGTACCGAACCATGTTTCGAGGAGGATTTGGTCCTTATTGGTTCCGAATTGCGGACCAAAACCTGTCGGCAGATACCAAGCTTAACGCGGAAGCAGATGGTTCGGTGTTTGGTGCCGAAATTTCATGCCAATTGCAGGACAACACGAGGGCAGGCCCTACCCCCGTTCTAGAGGGCAGGTCAGGCCCACTAAGAGTGGGCCAATCTTGTTCTATGAGTAGATATCGAGCAAAATCGGAGTAATTTTAAGTTTTATGCATTTTAATAATAATAGAAATAATGATAATAACGATTTTCCCCGATATTTACTCTGAAAGCAAGGTTAGGTTCGCTCTTAGTGCGACCGACCTGCCCTCTACAACGAGGACAGAGTCTGCCCTCGTTTTGCCATCCATTTGACATGGAACTTTGACACCAAACTTGAATCAAATGAAGAGCAAATTGCTGGGTACAAATTTCCGGATTCCCAACGCGACTCGATTACACCCACCCCTATGGAAAACCATGAGTTTCGGGGACCGCAGAGTTCGACGTTCTGTAGTCGTATAATTTACCTTTATTCTCTTGGTAAATGAATATACAAAGTTTACATCTAGTTTACTTGTTTACTTGTATATACGATGCGTCGAGTAATATTGTGATACGTTGCGACGATAATAATGTCGCAGTTACAACCGTGCAAACCATTTTTCTTTTTCTCTTCGATTCGATCGATCGAGCGAGCGAGTTGGTCGCGAATCCACGAGGATTATCCGCTTCGGTTCGGACAGACGTTTAACCGGTCAGCGATTGGTACAGCACCATGATCGCGTTCGAATGGACCTTCCGAACCTACCACCGATCGCAGTGTTCGCGTTCGCGGCTACCAACAGGTGTACAACGATGGAAGCGTGTAGCATGGAAGCGCGAAGTGATCGGAACCAATCTAACACTTGTACATTGTACGCGAGTCCAAGAACAAGAGAAAAATGGAGTTTGGTCAGAAATACCTTTGGTATCGTGCTCCGTCTGTGTATTCGAGAGCACGCAAAGCGATAGCAATTAACTGTCTCTGTGTATATATCTGCGTAGATCTGAGTCGGTGAATGTGTCTGAATGTGCGTGCGTGTATGTCTCTGTGTTTTCTGTACGCGAGCTTGTCCGTCTGTCTGCTCGACCGTTCGTCCGTCTGTCCGCTTGCTTGTCTGTGCGTGTATTCGAATAAATACCAAGGCTAGTCTAATCAGTCTTTATACAATTATTCGTACATATTCGCTGAATTGTTCGTTCACAGTCATTCCCGTTCCTTGTCACTCGCCTTGTTCATCGAACCGATTCTTACGTATTTACATGTGTCAAGGGAATTGTCGAGGATCAAGCGTCAAGTATCCGCGTTAATTATCTCCAATTGTCCGTCCGTTCTCTCTCTCTCTCTCTCTCTCTTTCGCTCTCTTTCTCTCTCGCATACATACACACGCACGCGCGCAGCCACACACACGCACAGATGCTCATTCTATCTCTCTCTCTTTCTCAGTGTGTATGCGGGGTTACGCGCGCGTCTCCCTATCCGTCTGTAGACCACAGATACTCGTGCACCGATACATTATTCGTCTTCGTACATCTAGATACATCTATCTCACTCGTGCTTGGATTATTTCGTTTCGGTGTTTCGCGGTCAGAGAGAATAGACGCTCGAGCGGTGAGTCGGTCGGAAGAGGGCTGCGATGTACATACGTATACATATATGTATATTGATCATATGTACGCGTATGTATATCGGTAATCTCGAAAAGTAATTTCGTTTGAAAAGGTGAAAGCCATCCTCCCTCTGTAGCGTCTATGCTCGCGGGCTAAAGATCTAGCGCTGAATCTAAAACGAACGGCGTTCGGTAGCTGACCGATGCTAGACGGTAAAAAAATATGCCTCCGCGAGAGGCGACACTGGCCCGATCGTACGAACTTCTTCGTCGAACATCTTTCGCGCGCCCCTTGCATCGATATTGCTGATTCTCAAACGATCGGGTTGCGCGAACGGCGAGCCGAGGCGAACGAACGCGAAGCAGCGTCGCGATGCTTGCTGCTCCCCAGTAAATAATCGGCTCTTGATTTCTTAGAGAATTTCACACCAAACTCTGCTAGCAAATACTGATCCATTTCAGTTTCCGAATTACGCTCGGCATCTGCTTGCAAACTTTGGCGGAGTCTGGAGGCAAACTCTGCCCTCGTTGTAGACAGGGCCGGATTAAGTCCCGTAGAAGAAGTAGCAAATGCTACGGGCGCCGAAACATGAACGATATTTTTGCTAAAAAAAAAAAAAAGGTCATTCATCGTGTCTGTTTAAAAAGGTGCGCTACATTTGCACGCAAGCAGCCCTGATACAAAGCTTAGGGCCTAGAGCCTCGTGGTAACATTTGCTACGGGCCCCGCGCTGGCTTAATCCGGCACTGGTTGCAGAGGGCAAAATCGTTATTGTCATTATCTGAACACTTTACCTACCGGAAGCCTGTTAATAGGATTTTCAATCATTGTGCTGCACCGAAAAGAAGAAATTTTCCTTTACAACGATTTCAGATATTTGGCCGCAATCTGCTCGAGCAGGTTTCGCTGACTCGTTGCTCGTCGTTCGTCGTTCTCGCCGTTCCGCGAATAGATACCATATAATGTACTCTGCTGTACCCATCGTGATATGTACGACAGCACAGCGTTCCTCGAACGAATCGTGACGCTCCGAGCTGGAGCGTGTCCGGTTGGAACGCGGCCGCGGGTGCTGCCGATCTGGAGTTTACGATACGATCGATCGAAACGATCGTCTCGAGCCTTCTTTCTCCTACTCGAACCTATTCGATTCGATAATTTAACCAACTACACGCAAAGATGGAATCAAGATTCTCGGGTATTATCACCACCGTATCGATATTCAAGAAAACTCGTAAAACTCGCATGGAAAAATATACAAAGTACAGTGAAAGCTTTATCATTTCCATCGAATCGAATTCGTTCGTTACCGTCCTCCGATCCAGGCATTTCAATCTTCTCTCGCGTTTATAGGACTGAGCAAAAAAAAAATGAAAAATAGACCGCATAAAAAAAGAAAGAAAATATTAACTCACGCAATCGAATCGAATGTGCACGCTACGCGCGTGTGGTTCCCTCCTCGTCGACATCATAAAGCTTTAACTGCATTTGTTTCGATGCTTTCGATCGTAGAAGAATAGATTCTCGAATCTTTGTTTTTTTTTTCTTATTTTTTCGTATTTCAGGGCTATCCGATCCTACCGAGGTATAAAAGTTTCCCGGGGGTTTTCCTACGTCGTCTGCACGAGACAATATTCGGCTGTGCAGCTATCCAGCTATTTTGCTATGCGTCTACCAAGACTGATTCGAGTAAATTTTTCGTCCGTTTCGTGCGACGGTACTCGACAAGGCATGACCCAGCTATTAGCAATTTGTAATTTGCAATTCGTAATTCACTCGTGGGGATATCCCGTATTGTGTATAGCGTAAGAAACAAGTGTTGCTTGGTCTTGCGATAGAAAAAAAGCGATCGACGCGTTGCCGTACCGCGGAAGATGAGTGCGAGATGCTGTCCCGTGCAGCTCCTAAACAGTGTCGCCAGGTGGGAAGGAGCACAGCACGAATTCAGGGGAAAAAGTTACCCTTGCTCTCTGCCAGTCACGTGACCTGGCCGCGGCGGAAGCGTGGGTGTTAGCGTCGTAGAAGGGGAACGGTAGAGTGGGGACACAATTCCCTAGTAGCATTTATCGTTGGCATTTTGTTGGACCTTCGATGGGGTATTGGTTGGGCAACCGTAATACCCAACATAGGACCGACGTTACCATAATACGAACTGGGCCCGCTAACATATTATGTATTCCGATCTTCATTTTTACGGTTGCTTTCACAGTATATCATAAATAGTGTACATATATTCTGTCAAGAAAGTACCGGGAATCGATCATTTAAAAAGCCCGCTTAAAGGGATTGCTGAAACCCGAAAGGGTTTTCTTATCTTATACTACATGAGCACTACCGACTACGATAACTAGACTGCGGGTCTTCATGCAAAATAAAAAATTTCTACATCGATCGCAAAACACAGGTGCCACCTAGACAATTTTTTCTTCTTCTAATTGTCTTATACAGTCAAAAACCAACACACTCATGTCCTTAGTTCTTTTTAATATGTTAGCTGCTTCAAATCGTACGCATCTATATTTGTGATAAATGCATAAAATCCGCAGTTTTGGGCTTAACGTTGGGTATTCCTTGGCAAATTGACATCAATTTTAACTCTGAACCGTTGGCCAACCATGAATGCTACTAGGCAAGTTTTGAATATCGGGGGAAGCGTAACGCGCGACGAGTAAAAGAAGACGCGATGGAAGGGAGTGTTGCGTGGCGGCCGGAGAAAAATTGGTCGACGCCAATCGTTGGTTTCCAACGGTATTCGAAAGTACATTTGCAATCAAACACGTACGATTGCTCGACGCGTGCCGTCTCGCGTCGAGTCGGTTTCGTTGGCGGAAAAAGTGCATAAAAAATACATGTGAATACGATTTAAACATCTACTAGACTCGATTAGACTCGATTCGACTCGAACCGAACCGAACCGACTCGACTCGATATCACGTATAAAAAAGACGCCTGTACATTCGATCTGCTCGGGAGTTGGAGCTAAATCGCGACCTTGATTCCATCCTTGCCCCCGGAATATATTCTTTCCGTGAAAACTAGCGAGCTACGTCGCGCGAGCTATATCGTTACAACAACGTTCCCGTGCAACACGGTTGGAAGATGCTTATCGTTAGAAATGAAGATACTCGTCGTTCTTTGAGCAGCGTCTCTCTAATGTAACAGTTCGTTAGATTCGATAAGATAATCACGATTCGAAACGAATAAAAAGATCCTCTAATTCGTCGACTAACCGAAAGGTGCATATCGTATTTACTTTTTCATCTACGAGTGCGATTTTGTTTGTAGTTTTGTTGCGAAACTGTGCGCCACGCGTTCGTTCTGCGGAGTTTCACTCTCCGCAGAGTCGAATCGTTAGTGTTTGTAAAGAGCGTCCATAAAAATACTATCATCTCTTTTGTCACGCCTTTAGTAAAGCCTCGGACCGTACTTGTCGATAATCGTTCGCGGTTTCACCGTGTAGCAACGATGTCGTGGAAAGGACAAATCTATCGCGGCCGTTCCGTCATGGAAGAAACCTGCATCGTGTTTGTTACGGTACTTGTTTCGGCAGAAGCGTGGAGCGATAAAAGTGTTTTCCCACTTGACGAATTGTATATCGAGAAAATTTAAACGCAAACGCAAACGTGAACGCTAACGCTTTGAAATAACACGTGTTACGCCTGTCCTCTCCGCAGTACGTGCTCTGCGGTTCATCTATTTGTTACCGTTCCGCGACTCACGTTTCCCGATTCTCGTTTCCCGTTTCGCCGAAAGAAGAATCACCGAAAACGCCGGAAACGGCCGACGCGACCTAGGCACTCTCTAGTAGTCTCTACCGTCTCGCGCGTCTCCAACAACATTTACAGAGCTGTAAAAACAAGAGATGCGATGAGAAAGCGAGTCTAATGGAATACGTGTACATGTCAGGAGTACTGGCGCGGAACGAGGAGTGCGGATGAGGGTGAAGATACGAAATCACGGTGGAAATCAGCGAAACGCATCGCAGCTCGTAAACGTTGACCCCTGAAATCCGCGAAAGGACGAAATAACGTGGCAGTCGATCAAACAACCGAATATACGTATGTATAATGTATATGTGTAAACGCGGATCCATGGATCCATAGTTCCGTGGTTCCAGAGTTCCATAGATCGTCGCGATTAATGGCAGTAGTCGTTCCCTTAAACTTTTCTAAGTAGCCGACACGTGCTAGCCTCGTCTAACATTCGTTTATCGTTCGTGCTTTTCTTCCCCCAGCGTAAATGATTTCGGGAGACTTCGCGGGTTGTATTCGTTGCCGACAGCAACGACAGAGAAGGATCCCAAACACGCGAATAAATAAATAAATAAATAGAGAACGGAAAGGAGCGAGGACAAGCTGTCCGAAAGGGAGACGGGGACTTCGAACAATGTTTGGCTTGAAGATTAAGAGTTTAGAGGGTTAGGCGTGTAAAAGTATAGGGGTTGAAACCGTGTCGAGTGCAACGATAGCGTCGAAGATGTTACACGAGACAGCACGCGCGAGAAGCGAGTTATTCGATCCTTAATCGTAAGTATGTATAGGCAGAATACCCGAGTACAATGAGAGGTATTCGTAACGAATCGAACGACGGTTCACACTGTTCGTGCGCCAATCTCATCGGGGAACCATCGTTCGGAAGCAGCGATTCACGAGTACGAATCACAAGATGAAAGAGCCGCGAGCACATCCATCTCTTCGTCAAATTACTCTTCGCTTCGTCGCCGTCGCGGTCCGTTTCGATCGTTCCGCAAAAATGTCTCGTCCGTTCCTTTTTTCTTGTTTTTTTTTGTTTTCTTTCGAAAAGGTTCTGCAAGTCTTCGCGTTCGATGGAACAGTAGAAACTGGATCCCGAGCTTGCGAGATATGTATGCCACGACACGTCGATATCGTGTCGCAGGTACTGGGAACGCGTTTTCGGAACGGTATCCCTGTGAACGTATTGGTCGAAGCATCGAGAAACCGTCGTATTAAAAATAGAAGTACGATCTTCTGTATTGCCAGTAAAACTGAAATGTATCTGATATGTAACTTTGCGGTCTCGTTGATCGCGATCAATTTGTTTCAGCGCGAACGGATGAGTGGCGTTTCGTTGCGAGTTCATTGCGCGATACGGCTCGAAACGAAACGAATTAACCGCAGCGGAACGAAGCGAAGCGAGGTGTTTTACGCGACTCTTAGTGAGGCAAACACGTATCGGAATCGCCGCTGCTGGCCATGGAGAAGTTGGCCGAGTCGCGATCGGTATGCCTGATTTGAGCGGCTACCGACAGTTTGCCGTTGGTTTGCGGCGTTTGCGGGAAAGTGTGATGACCCGGTAGTGCCCAGGACTGCGCGTGCAGCGGTACAGGCGGGAATCGTTTGACGAATAAGTTGTTGGCCGGAGCCGGTGCCGGGGTTGGGGTTGGGTGCGAGAGTCTGACGCCGTTGTGGTGGGAGGGCAGAGTGGTGTGCGAAGGAACGGTCGAGTGCATCTGCGGCGGGTGCGAGGGATGAACGAACGCGTGCCTTGGCACGGATCCGCAGCTCCCGCTCGATCCGCCCATGTGCGAGCCCGCGACACTCGCGTGGGACGCGTGAGGCAACGGCATGGTCGAGCAATGCGGATACGTAACGATCGGCTGCGTCGGATAGTGCGGCAACGTGGCAGACGAAGCGTGCACGCGGATATCGTTGCTCTCCGTGAAAGACGTCATTCTCATGTTCGTCGACCGACCGAACGGCTCCTCGTTCGGATTCAGCGGTTCCGTCAGTTTCGTCCTGGACAACTTGCGCCTGATAACCACGGTGGCTTCGTTCGAGCTTTCGAGGATAACGCCGGAAGTCGAACCGGATCCCGAACCGGACACGGAACTGGATCCCGAGCCGGGGAGGGCATCGTTGCCGATCGCATTAGCGTTTACGTTCACGTTTACGTTCGGGTTTGCATTCCCGTTTCCGTTCGCGTTCACGTTCGCGTTCGCATTATGGTTCGTAAACAACGGCACGTGGTTCGCATACTGCGGCGAGGAGAACGGCTGGCCTCCGTTGACACCGATGGGGCGCGCGATCGACGGCTGCGATTGCGACTGCGGATGGGGATGGAGATGGGGATGGGGATGAGGCAGCAACAAGGGCAAGGGCAAGGGCAGCGGCGCCGGGGGCGACGAAAACGCGCAAGTAGCTGCTGTAGGCGGTTGAATGCCACGCTGCAACGAACAGCTTCGCCACTGTTCTCGCGGCTCCTCGCCGATCCGCTGATCGCCGGTCAGATCGTCCACGCTAGTCGCTCGTCGTTGGCAGCTACCGTTGCTCGCGTTACTCGCGTTGCTGTGCACCCCGCTCGACGACGTTTCGCTGTGGTTGCTGCCGTTGCTATGGCCAGCTGCGGACCCGGTCCCGTTGCCGCAGACTACACCGCAGGCAGCGTTGCCCGCTTCCAGGGGCGGCGAACCAGAGGAATCTGAGCGTGGAGTCAACTCGTCGTGTGGCATCCCAGAATCCGCTCGGCGTAAACACCGCGGCGTTTGCCCTCCGTTGCAGTTAGCCTGAAACGAATTCGATCCCCGAGGACGGATTATCGTCGGTGTCGTCGTCAACGAGAAGAGAACGCGCGCGTCCGGGACCGTTTCTTCGTTCCATCGAATCTTCTTTTCGCTCGCGATATCAACTATTGTTTGTTTCGAAAGCGCTGTACCGCGCGCATGACTTTTCGTTGCGATTGCAAGCACGATAATGATGCGACGGAAGAAACGGGTGAGCAAACTATTTCGGGTTCCGCGTGTTATTTGACATGACCGTGTTCGCGTTATTTCATTGTTCGAATAGTTGGCCCACCCGTGAACAGCAACGGTCTACAGTTTACGCGAAGCGTGTTAGTACCTGAATGTTAGTGGTTAGCGAAGCAGTGATAACATCGGTGCTCGGTGCGCGCGTTGGAGTCGGAGATGGCAATGCGAGTGGCTCCGAGGTAGGATCGGACAAAGGTTCTGGAGTCAAGAGAGGCGAGGGATCACCTTCCGAAGGTTGAAGATCGCGATTCGCATTCGCGTAGTATGTCACTTGGTCGTCGTTTACACACTCGAGCAGCTGTTAAAATTATTGACAGTTGTTAGCGATCGCTTGGATGCGTGTTCCAGGAGTCTCTCCCGGCGTACGGACGATACAGACTTTTGCCGTAGCATCTGGAGAGACGAAAGCGAGGACGAGAATCGGGACTATGGAAAAGGAGGCGAAGCTAGGCTAGCGTGGTCATCGGGGTCCCGTGTGTAGCGGAATCGACCGTGTCTTGGATGTATTAGATGATTTGGTTGCGTGCGACACACTCGAAACAAACTATGTTGTTAGATTCCGTTGAGGATCGTTCCGCGAACGTTCGCGTCTACGTTTCATTTACAAAACTATGCAAATACACGCGCGATTTATGGAAAAAACATTGTTAGTAGTTTCGAGCATAGGAACACGAACAACACACACTTTCTTGCATCTTACGTCTCCAAATTTTGTTACATCGTCCCTATCGGCTATCAGCCATCTTCCCCACTGTCGAAGCAAAAGACAATGAAATGAAAAGTCTGCGACGAGAAAGCGAAAGGAGCGAAGGAAGAGACTGAAAGAGAGAAAGAGAAAGAAAGACAGACGGATAGAATTGATCGCAGGGATTGTCGCGATAGTAATCGTAATCGATCATGGATGCGACAAAAACGACGGAACGAGAAAACGAGAAAACGAGAAAACGAGAGAACGAAAGGGCGACGAAGCGATAAAACGAATATAATATGCACGTACCTTGTTCTCCTCGGACGTCGAATCGTCGGCCGGATCCAGAGACGTCATCAACGGTAATTCCCGTAACGTAGCATAATCTCCGTCATCCTCGGGCCCGCCGGATCCGTCGCCTGCACCACCACCTCGTCTGGCTTTTCCCTTATTACTGCAACAGCAACAGCGACGCGGCGCGTCGAGGGACGTTACGTTCGATACGATCCGTCGATCGAGACGTTATTCGCCGATCAATTTACTAACGAGGACAAGACGGACCGTAGACCAAAGACGGACGAGCTTGGCGACCGAATCAAGGACGATCCGTCTTATCCCGTCGTTGGTTAGCGGGACGGAAAGTTACTGGGACGAGCAGAGGTAGCGTGAGAGAAAGCGCGAGAGATAAGCGATACAATTCTTGCGATACGTCGACGTGTATCGCGAAAGCGTTTGCGGCGTTTGGTCCTCGATCGGACATCGCGGTTGATTGCGGTAGGAGTAAGAAAAGGAAGAATGCGACGACGACGACGACGAAGAAGGCGTTGGTGACGACGAGAACGACGACAAAGGCGGCGACGACGACGACGACGAAGAGGAAGAAGAAGAAAAAGTAGAAGAAGAAGCAGCGGACACAGGTTACAGCCAGATGTACTGAAAGACACCAAGAGGAGGGAGGAGGGTAGTTACCGCGAGCCTGACGTACTAGGCAGGTCGTTAAAGGTGACCTTGGGTTTCAATTTCTTGTTCAGCCAACCCTTCTCGGTGGTCGATGGACCGTGATTCGCGTCGTTCGGCGATTGCGTCGGCGACGGCCGTAACTTTGGCCTCAACCAGTAGATTTGCTCGTCGTCGGCCGTCGAATCACCGTCGACCGAATCCGCGTTACCTATAACAACAGGTGATGCGTTGACGACTGGATAAATTCGACGAAAGAGCAATTCAACGATCGAGATCGTTACCTTGAGCGCGCGCTTTCCTCTCGATGGCCGCTTTCTGTATCACGCTCATAATGGCTTTTTTCGGCGAAGCATCGGCAATGGTATAAGTTCGACCGTTGCCCACGACGAGCAACGGCGCGCTGGTACCATCCTCTTCGTCTCTCGCCGACAGTAAATCGACATCGGTCACGAGTTTGACCGATCTCGCGGACCTTACGGTAGCGCGACCGATCGTCACTCGCAGCTTGAACGTCCAACGATGCTTGATCGTCAAGCAAATCCAGACCAGCAACCAAAGAAGCAGATGGAGCACGGTGGCAACAATGCAAGCGAGGATGGCGCCATCCAAGCTGGCGCGGTACACGACACTGTAATCGTAGAGCAACGGCGCGCTGCAAATCGCGATCGCCAAGAATACGCACAGAGCGGTGCAATGGATAAAGTATATCCAACCGTTACCCTCGCGATTCTCCTTCGACAAGATGACTCGACGCTCGCGTTCCTGATTCAGAAACGCGGTGAACCTGTGAAACAGTCGATTTGTTAATTTCTGATTTTGATTCGGATTTTCATACTAATACTGATTCGCGTTCGCTCACCTGCCGTAAGCGTAGAAATACATGACCATGCTGGAACATAATACCAGGAGGGACGAGAGGCCGAACAGAACAAGAGTCACGTGCGGATTCAGTAGAAAATAAGAATCCCCAAAAATGGTTGATATCGCGGCTGTTGTGGTAGTTGTGGTGGTAGTGGTGCTGGTGGTGCTGGTGGTGGCGATGGCACCGGCACCGGTGTTTGTGCTGGAGCCTGTGCCGATGGTGGTGCCGGTGCCGATGGTGGTGCTGCCACTGCCGCTGCCAGAACTCGAGAACGTTCGATATTGTTGCCGAAGAACAGGTAGCGCTTTCAAAGGTCCCACCACTTGAATCTAAACATCGACGCGAGTTATGTTATGAAACGAGTCCGCGCAGAATAGAACACCGAATTGAACTCACCTTGTAAAGCACGGACATTCCAACGTACGCCAATAGACTTTGCGCAGAGTTCATGACCAGTTGAACGCTGAAAATTGTGCCGAGCGCCTTATTGCACGACCAGAACACCGCGGGATACCTCACCGAGTACACCCCAAGGGCCACCGCGTAGTTCAAGTATTCCAAAGTGATGGGCCCGTAAGATTCGGCTGTCGAGATTTCGGAAGAAACGAGAGATCAGAGAATTCAAATTTCCATGAGAGCCTGGAATCGAGAAAAAGATCCTTACCGGTTTCTATTTCGAGATTCAATGTTTCCGGATGATCCAAATCGGCCAAACTGTTCATTGTTAGAGACAGACTTTGGGCAGTCATATTTCCGCCGCCGTTCGAGGAAGCTAGTCGACCGGACCTGGCGGTCGCCGGCCCGGCTCTCCCGAAAGTCTTGGTCTTCGATCTGCTCTTCGAATGATTGTTCCTGAGAATGGTCTTCGCGGTTGGTCGCCTAACGGCGGCATCGTATTTGTCCGTGGTGCTTTTGACCGTTCTCGACGTCGCGGTCGCAGTTACGGGCGACGGACCTAACGATGTACTCGCTGTCGGCGATCCTGTCGCGGCTGCTGCCACCGTAACGGTACCGATGGTTGTCGCGCTGGTCGTCGTCGTCGTCGTCGTTGCCGACCTCGAATCTGTCGTCGTTTCCGTCGGTATCCCAGTTGTCGCGACGGTGATAGGCGCCGTCTTTATCGACGTCGCGTAACCGCGATTCGCGACCGGAGCCGGACTAGTGTTCGAGAGCCGCGCGTTCGTTGGAAGTCGTCCGTTCCCGGTCGAATGAAACGAGTTGGGAAACGTATCCGCGACGTTCCCGAAACGAGACGAGATGGCGTCGTCGACGATACCCATTGTACCCGTCGTCGAAGGGACGATGTCCTTGGTTGCGTCGTCGAGCTCTTCGTTCGGCGTTAAAGTGACAAACGGTTGTGGAGTTATGAAACCGGTTAGTATGCTGAGGTTCACGTTCGGGTTCAAGAAACTGGATACAACCAATCGATCGCGGTGAATTACAACCCAATCCAGGTCCGTGCGCCATATCGCGTCTGTAAAAGAAAAATATTACTTTTCCAGTTCCTTGAAAACGAGAACGATTGCACGACTGATGTGTAACGTTGCTGACACGCGGTTCCGCGGGTACGCGTACACACCTGGCCGATCGATACGCGAACGAGAACGGGAACGCAAACACGAAGAGCGGTGGTTGATACGGACACGAGAGACCCTGATACATCCGTAACAGCCGTTTCTCCGCGATATAGGCGCGAGCATTCTCTCCTCAACAGTGTCGCCAGATCGAGAAAATCGAAGGAAATACAGTTTACTCCCTCTCTGATGACCAGATTAATGCCGCGCTCACAGTGGCTGCGATATCGGCCGATTTGATCGACGTCCGACGCATCTGTCTCTTTTATCGAGCGCGCGGAAAAGAAACAAAACGTCGGACGTCGGCTGAATCGTGCGACATCGGAGCTACTGTGAGCGCGGCCTAATATGTGACCGGTCTACGGACTTGGTGGGGGATGATGGAGTGTACTCATGGTGCTAGAATGGGATAGTGGAAGGGGAAAAGGGGAGAAGGGGAAAAGGAGAAGAAAATTGGTCGTTTAAGTTAAAAGTTAAAAGTTTACGTCGATTCTGGCGACACTGCTCCTCAACGACGCGACGGTACGTTTCGAACGACGATATCACCTTTCGGCAAAAATCCGGCGTGTATGAGCCTGGCTTCCATGAGCAGCGACGGTAGCAGAAAGCACATGGCTGTGCAGAGATGTACGAACGCTGCCGTGGGCCCTCCGTGTCGCCACAAGTTGTTGGCCAGACCTGCGAATCGCGGTGAGTAAGAATAAGGGGAATAAAAGGAGAAACGACTAAAACGAAAAACGGAGGGAGAAGCGCACACTTACTGTTGTCGTGGTTGTTGGCGAGCAGCGAGGAAGGAGGGTCGCGCGAGCACGCGCTCAGATGACGACCGAGCTTTATTCCATCGTTGGCTAGGTTGCCGAGCTTGAGGAACGCCGCGCCCAGTAGAACCGGAAGGAGAACCACTCCGGTGCCCGCCAGGACCAAACAAGCGTACAATTCGAGCTTCGGAGGCGGCGCGTCTGCTGGCCAGGGCAACGACAAGTACGCTGTAAACCGATCGATGCGTCAACCATAGGGATCGACCGAAAGATTGCGCGTTTTACTTACCGGCGAATCGTTTCGCGTATCTCAGGCCGATGTAAGCTTGCAAGCCAACCGCCAAGATGCCGTACCAAACGGACCACAGGCTGTTCACGTGACCTCTTATGCACGAGTTCCGTTTGGTCGAACCGCGACCGCTGTTGCTGCTTCGCGATCTCCTCGGCTTTCCTGTCGCGGCGACGCCGCTCGAGTTCACGCTGGACACTATCGGGAGCGGCTTCAGTGGCTTCTTGCATTTCGCTTGGTTCACCTCGTTGTTGTTTTCGTAGCCCATCAAGCTTCCTGTCATCGACATCTTGTTCTGGAAAAGCATAGGTCGGAGAACGGCTGGATCGGATCAACGCCCCAGGTTCACGTTTCCGATAAACACGGCGTCTCTTCTTCGTCGACGAGCTGAACTCCTCGAGCAGATATTTCTTCAGCTTCTTTCCGTTCCTCGGCTACGGTTTCGGTCGAGATCCTTTCGAGAGAGATTGGTGCGAGAGCTTCGTCCTTTCTGGCATGTTCGACGGCAACGGCTGAAACAGACGATGGTTGTTAGAGAGATGATTCAGAAACCAAGAAAAATGGAACACGTTTCCGAGTATTGGGCGACGATATTCAATTTAAGCGGCAAACGCGACGCGGAACCTTTGTCTCGTAAGAGAAAGAGGTACGAGATGCGCTTTTCAGGTGAGAAAATAATAGAGCTGGTCGAGTACCGGTCTTCGGACGGACGCGTTTCCGATGCGTCTCTCCTTTTCCGGTGCCGGGAACGAGTAGGAGAAGCGAGGAAAAACGAACGGCGCGGCGGAACAACCGTTCCGAGAGAGGCGATCGAGAAGCGACCGTAGCCACGGACAATCGGAGGCGTGAACGCTTAGCACAAAAGCCTCGGCAGGGAACAGGTGGGGTTGCTAGCGTACCGTGATAATTCTAGTGCCCTTACGAGCGCGATTCTCGGTCTCTAGGTTCTTCTCCAGAACTCCTCGAAAACCCCTCCGGCCACGGATAATCCGGTGCCTCTTTCCTACGAGGAGCGTATCGCGTTTGCCCGGCCGCCTATCTCGTTTAAGATTCCCAACGCGATAAGCCAACGCGACCGTTCATTTTTTCCAATCGGTCGTGATACTCGACCTCGATGCGTTTTTCTCGGTCGATCCGCGCAGAAATTGAAACGATTCCGTTACGATTCCAACGAGTTACGGAGTCGGGTTCCTCTATCAGGTAATCCGTATCCCATACTCTATTATGTATATCCTGGTTTCGGATACGCCATGCAGCGCCGCGCCGCGCCGTCGAGGAAGCGTACTCGAGGGCCGACTGTTTTGCTACCCTTGGCTGTCTCGATTGCGCGCTCCCGAGAGGATCTCTCCGTAGAACGCAAAACTGTTTCCCCTTCAACGAGCATTTCAGCATTTTAGCTGCCTTTCAGGCGAACTGGGCACTAACGGGACCACCCCCGGCGGGTTTGCGTCCTCCGCCTCTGCCCTCTTTGCCCCGTGTCACATTCCGACTTTTAGGTAGTTTGCACGATGCACGTTGGGGTATTTGCCCAGAAATGTCGGGAAAACTCAAGGTCATAATATCGTCAGCTATAACCATCATGAAATGAAAAATTCATTTTAATCTTTATAATTTTATCTTTATTTTATGAAGTTGAGAAGTTTTGTAGATGTTTAAACACTGTTTTAATTTTGTTCGAAACATTTTTTCCTCTGATTATCGGAAACCTTTGAAAAATCGTGATAATGGAGTGCTTTCACCGAAAAGCTGGCAAAAATTATTTCTACATGTAAACGATATTGAAATGATGTAACTTATCATTTTAATACTAAATCGTATCACGAAACATTTCAATAAGTAAGTATACATATTCAGAAATTTTTAAATTCCCAATAGATATTAATTTTCATCAGGAACATGCCCACTGGTTGATGCTTATTTCTACCGAAATTAATTACTACATATAACGTTTTCCCGATATCCGGTCAATGTCAAACTTTGCAACCTTACATATCTTTTTTTAATTATTTAGAACTGTGGAGGGTGCCGTAAAATAGATTTCGACAAGAATATATAAGAGCTACCCTAATGCTGCAAATATTGTGGAGGAAGGAGGTCGGGTCGGGAGATTTACTAAAATCGAGTAGAGGGAACGCATAATTGGTAGACGCCACGAAAAATCGGCAGGAGGATCGTCTTGTCTGGAGTTTCTTCATTCCACGGAGCCCTCGCAGGCCGGAAGGAAGGACGTTCGGCGATCCAAGGTGGCTCGAAGATCGGAAAAACGAAAACCACAAAAATAATTAAAAGAGCTGATTCGGCGCTTGCGCTTCTATGACGCAACGGTGTACAAAGTCGAGGTCGCGCCCGGCGACTACTAATCGCTCGACCATCGATCCGTTCCATTAGACCGCTGCATCCGAGCTTCGAAGAAGCGGTTTGGACCAAGAAACGCTGACGAGACATTGGCCTGCCTTTCTATTTCCAGGTTTCCTAGAACCGTCCCGGCCGGAGAAGATGCGAACGCGTGGAAACCGGAAAGGATCGATGGAGGGACAGGAGGAAGAAGAGGATCGTCGTAGGTGATCATAGCATCGTTTCGTTCCAAGGCGGAAGCGCAGCGTCGTCGACCAGGATTTCTTTTCGGGGGCCGAACGATCCGCCGCGCGCCGCCTCGTGAGTCAGCTTGTCGCCATGGCTACGAAACATCCCTCGACGTCGGCGACTACTTTTCGAATTCTGCTTGTCGATGTTTCGCGCGCGTTTACGCGTACCGCGAGGAGCCTTGGGTAAGAGGGGGTCCGTGACAACCTTTGAAACTTTGAAGCCGCTAAATAGGTTGACGATCCTCGGTGGAACGCAACAGTGCGTTCAAAGATGTTGCACACGGTGCTGGTGTCAAAGCGGAGTTTGGGAACATCTGGTTCGCGTGCGCGCGCGTCTTCTGCTGCCGTGGGAACAGAAAATGCCTCGCCAGGTTTTGAAAAACGATCCCGACCGAACGGCAAACTGGTAATCGGATATTTCAGCTCGGTTTTTCGAACGCTTCCACATAGTTGGTCTGCCGGTGATCGATTAGACCAGACGATGGATGTTCCGTGCTTCCGTCGCGTCCATCAACCGTCTTCGGAATTTCAACTCTGGACCGCTGGATCGACGTGACTCGATTACAATACTGTCGCAGAGACTTCTGTCCCGCCTCTCCGGTGGACATATTACAACTACAAACAGGAACAATTACACTACTCTTTGTTCTCCGTCGACGGACAGCGTCTAACATAAGATCGGTACAATGAAGGGGGGGCGGGTGCTCCCGCTTCAAAGAGTCGAGCGGATCTGTCGTGTTTCTTCTTGTCAACAACAACTTTTATCGAGTTTGACATGCAAACCAGTCAATAAACTTCGAAATGGCGCCTTCCAATTGAGCCGAAACCGAAAAAAGCACGTCAAAGTCGATCAAAAGTCAAGGTGACGTTGACAGTGTTTTTCGATTACCGCGGTGTTGTGCACTCGGAATTCTTGCCACAAAGGTGAGAAACTAAATAAAGAATATTATCTGAACGTTATGCGGCGTTTGAGAGAGCAAATTCGTCGAAAAAGAACAGATTTGTGGAACGAAAACTCATGGATTTTGCACCACGATAACGCACCATCTCACAAGGCTGTCATTGTGAACGAATTTCTGGCCGAAAACTCAACAAATCTTATCGAGCAGCCACCGTATTCCCCTGATATGGCTCCAGCCGACTTTTTTCTTTTTCCAAAACTCAAATTACCACTTCGAGGCACCCGTTTTCAGTCGATAGATGACGTAAGAGAGAATTCGCGGCGAGTACTGAAGTTGATCGAGTCGACAGCGACCGATGCCGCAGCGCATCGAATACCGATCCATACCGATCCACCTTTATCGACGTCGTTCGAAAGGCCCACGGATGAATCCTCGACCTGCATTCGCTCGTCGAGAACAATACAGAGACCCCTTCTGTTTGTCGGTCAACACCGAAGGCATCGATAGGGTCGACGAGTAGCGGGTACATATGTAGTTGGCAAATTGCCAACGGCTACCACCTTGTTACCGCTTTGAAATCAAACGCGTTTCATTATCGCCCTGCGATATATAATATATGGTGTATGCAGGTATGCGTATGAGTATGTGAGTATGAGTATAATATACAGGGTGCCCCGAAAATGTCGGAAAACCTTGAAGTGAGTACTTCCGAGGTCACATTTTCCTTTGCGAAAATTTCCGCCTCAACTGGGTTAACCCCTTGCCAAATTTTAACGAGTCAGACTCGTCATGAAGATTTTAACAAAGCCTAACAAATATGAATGTTACGTGTTTCTTTTCAGATGAAATAAGATTTGATTCGTTTGTAATCAATATTTAAGCATTCAAATAAATGTAGCCATACGACGACACCCTCTACGATATTTCTGGGGATAAATAAGATTTAATTATCGTAACTGTAAAGAAAATGGTACGGCAAGGGGTCAAGAAGCGTAAAGTTATTCGTTAAGAAGTTATCGAAGCTAAAAGTACTCTGATTTATAATGGAACATAACGTAGGTACTCCGGAACACTTACCGAGACCGAAATATACATAATGCTTAATGCTAAAATACAAAAAGAAACACTCGATCGACTGATCATTTTCTTTGATCTCTCCGTGTTGTGTCTTCGCGGACTTTGCGAACATACGCCGACCTCATCGGTAATTTCATTACTGATCCTTACTTGTATGATCAGTCAGTTGATAATACATCAACTCCGAATATAATTGATTATTAATTGAATTTTTCCTTTGAGATAGTTATTTTAAAATGACGCAAAATTCACAGAAAAAATTTATGTCGTATACCCAGCGAAATTTGTCACGTCCAAACAGCACGTATTTCAAATTGGACGTACTCCGGAGCAGACGTATGCCGAGGTTCCACTGTATTGTAATGTTGTCTTTAATGCAACAAAATCATTAAGGGATGAAATCAATTTTTGTCTTACTACTGTATCCCACAATCAATACAGAACACCTTTATTTTGCACAAAGATCCGCAGTCGATTGGTTACAATTGAAATTCTCGACTAGACTCGACTCGACTGGGACCACATCGGAGGTTATTTCTAGCGATCGATCGGCTTAACCAGCCTAGAAAAGTTAGTTTGCGTCGCGTGGTTAAGGAGGGCCGATGGAACCAGTCACGAGCGCAGGAGGGAAACGAAGAACGTGGGATGTAGGACTACCGGGATTGCAACTTAGCGATTTTCGCGTTGTACCTACATACATACATAGGGCCCGATCGGCGTCGACATCGTAATAGAAAAGATGCAGAAATAGACTGCACGACCGAAGTGAAAACTTCTATAGCGATTGCACACCTGTCTGTCTCTTCCTCGGCTCCCCCGAGTTTACCCGAACAGAGTTTCACCTCGGAGCGTGACGGATCAGACTCATTCGCTGTCCAGCAATTGCGTACGCGGTGCGCCTAAACAAGTTCTCGTTTGAAAAATACTTTTTCGAATTCCGACGATGCAAACTAGGAACGCCGACTCGAAAAAACGCGGCCGCGCGCATTTCGTATCTCCTCGATACTTTCGAATGGGAACGAAAGAACAATGGAAATCGCAATGACGGTGTTGCTCGTGAATCGTGAACCGCGAATCGCGACTCGCGAGCAAGCCGGAAATCGATTTTCCATCGAAATACGTCTATGCCGCGCGATACCTCGTGTCCCATGGCTTCAGGAATTCTGATTTCCTGCCTGTCTTTCGTCGAAGTCGACGCCGCGGCAACTTGTGTCTTTTTCGCGCCACTCGAACAAATACCTCCCACCTGAACTACGCGACATACGAAACATATATGTACATAGATCGTTTCGAAACGAGGAATCGGCGGACGCCGCCTCGTGGAACGTCGGCGCACCTCCTATCGATTCGCCCTTTCGCGTCGCGGGTCGCGGCGCGCCGTCGCGCGGACCTAGCTTCGTTTTCGTCGCCGTTACCGTCGCGGACGATGCTCGTGGTCGTGCATTTTCCTGTTATCATCGTCGCCAGGTTGGAAACACATTTGCCAGAATGTTTCCCGACCGTTCCATTCCGTTTCGTTGCTTCTGTCCTATTTTTCCCGGCAGATCGATAGAACCAGGACCACTTTTCTTTCTGTGCAAGAAAAGAGGAAGGCGACGTTCACGATAATGATTCTCGGAGATGTACTCCTATTCCGATGGATAGCGATGAGTCACGTGGAGCGAAGATTGTTCCGAGGTTTCCTCGGGCTCTCCTCGGTGACTCATCTCCGAGATCCACCCTCCAGCTTCGGCGTTCCGCGGCACGAATCTCCGTCGCACCACCCACCCCGCGACTCAGTCTCCCCCGAAATACTCGCGGCGTAGCCATTGTGGTCGATATCGTTGATATTGTTCGGTATCGAACGATTCGACGTGACGCCGCGGAATATTTCGAACCGAACGAGTACCTTTTCAATTTAGTTTCCTGTCCGACCGAGCCAATTCACTTATTCGTTGGCGTTCATCGAAATTTCCTGCCGCTTTACCCCCGCCAGTCGAACGGATCGCAGAATCTGATCAAAGAGATTGAGAATGGAACATGCCGGTCGACGCAATGCACTCGTATCTCGCAGTGCTTACGGTGTTGCGCGCGCCCGGTAGGTAATTAGCGAAATGGTGGAAGAAGGTGGGTGGACCGCGTCGACACCGCACCGGTTCAGGTTCCGTCTGTTCCCGAACGAATGCGATTCGTACTTTTACATAATACATATTTGTAATCTACTTCACTTCTAATCTCTTCTAATCACTTATAATCTGTTTACCTCAAAATTCAAGCAAGAGTGTCCACTAACGTCCCAATCAAAGAGCAAGGTCTAGTTAAAAGGTACGAACTACATTAGATTCTGTCACAGGAACACAGGTAAGCTTTGGTACAGTGGACTTGGACTTGGCAGAGATTTTTTTGTTTTTAGCAAGAGTTAATTTTGTAGCTAACAGTGCTCGCCAATGCGAAGGAGAATTTCAATACCTAAGCCATATTACAGTAGACTTGATTGGTTTTTCCGACGTTGGAACGTCGCTTATTAGAAAATCTGGATGGAATCCTAAAAGACCATAATGTATAGGCGAGCGAGCTGAGCACGTTCGATGGCAATTCTATTCTGACGATTCTTCTCCGTCAGTTCCGTACCTCGACTCGCGGTTCGCGTTCGGACAATTAGCGAGTGAGAGAATGGGCGAGAGAGAGAGAGAGAGAGAGACGAGTTGCATCTCTCCTTCCCACCATAATTCCTCTCCGACCTTACTTGTCGCTGTCCCTCTCTCCCTCCAACCCGTACTCCATACCGTTCTTCCTATTCCGGGTTCTCGACTCCTGTTTCCCGTTTCCCGTTTCTCAGTTCCCGGTTCTCCTCGCCCCTCGCGCCCTCCCATTTAATCAATACCCGATGCCGCACACTGCTAAACACCGACAACCTAAATGGGCTTAACACACGACGGGATACCGGTACGTTCGCAGCATGGATTGCGATCGAGTTCTTCCCCTATAAATACGAAACAATCGCAAATCCGCGCACAATTTCCTCCACTAAATCGCGGATTAAAAAGCGAATCCGACGAGACAATCGAGGGTTACGCGGTGGACCACACGGAAGCAAACGAAGGCGTATAGTGCGCGAGGAGGTAACTGTTTCTCCCCCCTCCTCCCTCTCTCTCTCTCTCTATTTCTCGCCCCGTGAGTAGGGTTGCCAACCGCCCCGAATAGTCCCGGAACTAAAACTGTATTATTACAGTTTGACATATTTCATAGTGCACATATGACGTACACATATTTCAGTTTTGGACTGGAGTTGAAACTGTATCATTTTCTAAAATATCTTTTTGTACAAAAAAAAATTTCCTCGGAGAACTTCAGTGGAGAATATTGTGAAATTTTGACAGATACATATTTTTTCAGTTTTCAGTAATATGTCCCGGAATTGTCTCGGAAAAAAATCGGCAATTCACAACCCGTTAGTGGACTTCTTATCCTGCCGGATTAAAATGGCGCGAATAAGAGTGCTTTTGCCCGCTTATCGCCGTAACCGCGACGCTCGTAACGCACACGATCCTCGAATAACGTAGGATGGCCAAGGAGATATATGTATGTACATAGTTCGTTCTTCCCCTTTCCTCGCGACCTCGGATTTACCTCGATCCGAGTGTTTTTCGTTGTGGAACGATCTGGCCGAGAACGACTTTGCAAACGCGATCAGCGTCGCGGAGGGAGAACGAGAGAACGAAGCAATCGCGGTTGATCGGATCGGTAGGGTAGCTGGGTTGTTAGGTCGTCAGGTCGATGCGACGCACCTACAATCAAGGATGCTCGATGTTCGTCTAAAGAAAATCGAGGGAGGGTGTCACACCCCATCGCATAGACACGCGTATACACGGAGTAGGTCTAGTGATTTCAACTGAAAATTACCTGGGGGTAGCCGAGTATCTCAAATGATATCCGAGATACATACATAGATGAAATATTTGAAACCGCCGACATTATCACTACCTAGGAAAGCGATTACATAAAATGTTTCAGCTTACCTTTTCTCTATTTTTCTAAACAAAATTTATAATTAATTTTCAGGCTTTTTCAATGGAACTTCCAGGTGGCAGAAAAATTCATTTTCGGCATCTGCTCGACATCTCACTCAAGCTGTATGGCACCCAAGCTCCAAGTTTTTGAGTAAAGCCCATACAGTGAAGATGGTTAGCAATGTACATACTACTAGTACATACATACATATAAGCAGATGTCGAAAATGAATTTTTCTGCCACCTGGAACTTCCATTGAAAAAGCCTGAAAAATAATTATAAATTTTATTTAAAAAAATAAAATAGAAAAAACGCGGGAATTTATTGATACAACCCGATATTTTAATAAGTGTAAAATAAAAGATGTGGTGATAGGTTTAGTGTTAATATTCCAGTAAAAATAGCTGCGACTGCAAAGGGTTAAAGAACCGGAGCCGTGGTGTTTGACCGGCAGTTTAGTGTTGAAATAGACATCATTTTGTCATATTACATATCTCCACCGTTCAATGTTCATACCATAAGATTAGGATTCTAGTCACACTGTCAGTTGTACGCGATTATATTTCCTCAAGTATTTCGTGTACTCTCTTATAAAATACCCGGGTACCTGGGTGTCTCACGAGTAACCTGGGTACCCGAGTATCACATACGTAAGACCTTTGATACGTAGACCTCCAATGTTGTCACGCTGACACGCCGCGCTGTCACGCTGACACGCCGCGCTGTCACGCTGTCACGTTCCAGCGCTTGCCAGTACGAGTCGCCCTTCCGTTCGCGCCAAAGTTACGTTCGTCCGTTTCCGTCGGACAGTTTCCAAATACGATTAGCAGAGAGGTTAGAAAACTCAAACGGTTCGTGGAGGCTGTTGCAGCGCGTGTACCGTCCACCGTCCACCGTCCACCATGCAACGGTATGCGGCGATACGACGCTATATGTATACAACGTGGCTTGCTGGGGCACGTTCCCCTCTGCAACGGTGCGCACACGAGGCTAAAGAAAATAAACTTTTCTCCGCGCTCGGTCGTAAATACACGCGCAGGTTTACGCCTCGAAACAGCAGCAGACTCGTTCCTGTGTTTCTTCGCTTCTCGCGCCGCGCCGCGCCGGTACGTTTTCATGGTTTTCTCAGGGATTTCGCTTGATCGAGGCACCGATGCGATCATGGAAATGGTAACTCTCTCTCTCTCTGTCTCTCTCTCTTACGACGAATAGAAAAATCCTCGCAATCTCTTCGGATCGGAAGGAAGGTAGCGAAGGGGATCCGCGGATGTCACGTAGCCGGGGATCGACCGTTTCGACTACGAATATCGAGAGACGGTACATACAACTCACGCGTACGCGTACTCCTATGTACCGTAGGTCTGACACGCATCGCTGATCCGATCAACCATCCAACGCGTTCTTCTAAACTTCCTCTCGAGTGACAGCCGCGCATTTCGCGAGCGTCGCATGATGATTCGGGCAAACGATCCACCAGTTCATTTGGCAGCAAATGACTTTTTAAACAAATGACATCTACATTACTTGCTAAATGTTTAGCAATGCCGAAAATTTCGATATTAACCTCTTGCCGTATTTTATCGAGGCACGCTCGTCATGAAGATTTTGTACAGAGCCAAATAAATGTGAATGTTACGCCTTTCTCTTTAAATGAAATCAAATTTGATTAGTTTCTAGTGAATATTTAAGCATTAAAATAAACGTAGCCACACAAAAACTAGTAAATTAAAATAAGCTTTATTAAAAATTGTACAAGCACTTATTAATCACCATTTTATGAATCTCTCCGATCCAGTTCCGATAATGAGACAAAAAGAAATGGTTTAAACAAAAGTCAATGAACATTTAGCGGTCTACAAATTAATTCTATAAAAAATCAAGGTCACCTTTAATTTTTAAAGATCAATGTACACTGCTGTGCAAAAGAAAGAATCACCCGACCATATTTAATCGAAAAGCGTAAAGGATCAAATAAGAACACAGTAAGTTTTGAAAAAGGATTCCGCTGTTTAATGAAATAGTTCTGAGAATGTGTTATTAGTGATTATCTAATCTTTAAATGCAATAAATCGATCATTGTACAATACAATTTCTACATAAACATATCACACACACACACACACATTTGTCATTATATCTTATAATTATACATACTGGGCGCTCCTTTCTTTTGCACAGTGTACGTATATGTATTTTTGAATTCACAATATTGTAGCAGATGTCAAAACGAGCTTAACGACCTACACTGTTATATGTACCCTTAAACAGAGTATCAAAATTGCCACTCGATTACGCAGTCTCTGGCGAATTAATTAAATGAACAGCTGCTGCCTTAGGTAGATTAAAGTGTCTAAAAGAAGTTACCTTAATGAGTTTGAAAAAATTGTGAAATATAGCAGTGAATCGTCCTAAACAGTATCAATTATATGTATATTTAGTTGCAAGCATGGTCCGTTGTCCGAGACCGAGAGTTAACGAACTGCTGGATCGGCTGCCCCGACCACTGTTCGTCGTTTATAGTTGATCGAGAGAACCCGCGAAAGAGCGGTTCGTGGATTCGTTCTTATCTATCGTTTCGTTGGATCCTACCGGGTTTTATCGACAGACGGAAATTAAATTGGACCGCGCGAGTCGATCGAAATCCGACGGGGACCAACGCGCAACGGTTAGAATCGATACCGCGTTTAGGATAAGTGGCGGCTCGAGCTCCAACTCGACCGCGTATACATACATACATACATACATAGATACGGTGTACAGTTTCAAACACGCGCACGCCCACGCGAAAGTAGGCATACGTATCTCGAATCTTTGACACGAAGATTGGGGATACTTACGAGTTCGTAGACGAGTCGAGCAAATAAACGGAAAGAGGGTGCCGATTTCATATACCGGCAGGATTTACCTTGCTCAAACTTTCCATTTATTTCTGCAGCTTTCGTACGGTCTCGATCCTTCGCTCGCGGCGATTCCAACCAAAATCCTAAAATGATTGCTTTTCGCTGGCTCCGTACTAAAAATACAGGACGAAGGGAGATTCGATCGATTTCGTGAATGCGCGTGCGGAATAGTGCGAATCGGTCGTGCGACATCGATCGGCATTTGTGAAGAAGCGGAAGGAATCGCCGTAAGTCCCGAACAACTCGTAACTCGATACGATCGATAAGCTTAAGGCTCTTCTCGAAGCGGAAAAAAACACAAAGCTGATACGAGCGGACTCGTCGATGCAAATTTATGCTCGGCAACGTGTAATTTCGTTCAAGGTTCGGGCGCCGTCGACGGAAATAGTCGACTTCTCTCGGACTTGTTCGAGTATCTCGACTTCCGGTCGAGTAACCATAGCTGATTGCCGGTTCTACGTGACGGAGTTCGCGTCCTCTTCGATTAGGGTTGCCATCTATAGAATCGCGAACTGGAATAAAAACTGGACTCTTCCGTCTGATTGTGAAACCCGGACTCTTCTAACTATTTTATTAGTTAAGAAATCATTTTTTGAATGAAGTATGTTGCACATTTCATCCCGATATCTCTTCTGGTTCAAGAGTATTGTAGTTGTAAATGTCACCGAATTTCTCGATCCAACCCGCTGTATGAAGCGTTCACTTCAAATCATTTTAATTTCGTCAATTTCGGCCAGACTCGCGATGAAGGTTGTTAACAAAGTCTAACAAATACGAATGTTACGCATTTCATTTCAGATGAAATACAATTGGATTCGTTTGTAATCAACATTTAAGGTTTAAAATACATGTAGCCATACAAAAATATATACATATACAACTATAGGCTCTTGAAAACTCGTTCTGACCGGTTTGTTAGTTGTAGTCTTATAATTTAATGAAGAAAGGACGACACTTTTTATGCACGTCTGTAAAATCAACAATTTGTAAGATATCGAAAAATCCTTCGAGATTCGTTCGTAGGTCACTAAAGATTGCAACATAGTGATAGTGGAGCAAGCGTGAGCGAGTAACATAAAGAAAAACGCTTGGACATCCCCGGACGCATTAGAAAGTAGGATAAATCCGGACGGATGGCAACCCTATCTTTGATCCAAGTACATATTTGGATCTCAGCGTGGTTCGCACCTCCTTCGATCGAGAGATGCACGAGATACGCAATGATCGGAGACGGTGGCTTTGGTCCGACATGTTTCAGATCCGAGGGGATCGTGCGAGCCCGATATCGGAGACCGAAAGAGAGGAGCGAGGCGATCTATAAATGGAGCTGGTACGAAACGGGATGAAACGGGACGAAACGGGACGAAGGCAGACTAAACGACTCGACGCGCAGGAAGCATCATCTCGTCGAAACTGGAAAAGCGGCGCACCGCGGGAGAAAGAAGCGAAATGGAAAGAGGACGGAAATAAGCACCTATCGCTGGAATACTACTTAACGCGGGTACACGTGGAAAGCGTGCATTCGCAAGCGAACGTTTCGAGGCATGGAAAGCAAGCGGAGATCGCAGTGCGACAAGAAGGGAGCGTAGGTATTTACTCAGTACGCGGCACTCGAGCCATTGTGCACCGTGCACACGATACGCGGTACATACATACATACATACTATGTACATATACCTATTCCAGGCTGGAGTCGACTCGACTAAACTCGGAACGAAAGGACCAGGCATCTTTTGTGAAAGATAATGAGAAGTATTCAATTAGTCTGCGGTTGGCATCCGACGCTTCCTTCGTGATTGAAGAACTACGGAGCCGTTGAACCGTCGCGTCGCTCCGATTCCGATTACGCCGAAATTAGTTAATTAAAAAACGGACTAATACTATGCACTGTAGTAAGCAACAGTTTCAGTTGTCAGGATAACATATTTATATTTGCAAATGGACTTACAATAATACAATTATGGAAGAAAAGAATTTAAAGAGAAAGGAAACAGTTATCCCTTTACTATGGCCTTTGAATACGCGATATAGTCCACAGTCCCTCGTGGCCAGTATCGAACTCACTCAAAAGTGGCAAAAATTGCAATTATTCAAGATTTTCGACCTTTCTACCATTTTTGATCGTTTATAACTCGTAAATCAATTAGCCAATTTCGATGAAATTTTCAGAGCGTATATAATTTATACGAGTTGACCCATTTTCGTTATTGGCCCGGCTAAAAAAGTCGTAAAAATTTATTTTTACTATTTTTTGTCACAAATGCATTTTTTCAACATATTTTTTTAACGTCATTTACTAAACTAATTCTTCTAGCCTTACAGGGACATTGAAGTCGTTTGGTCCATTCATAAAAAAAAGTTATTCTGATTTAAAGTGCGTGTGACCGGTTTTACTCGTAACTATACATATATTATAAAAAAGATACGGTTCGTGCAATAAAACAAAATATTTATTCCTTAGCTACATTATATGAAACAAGTTCAAGTTTATAAATCGCCAACATAATGAAAATTTCATGTTTAAAGTTCATATTTGAAATGTCGCATTATTGGCGACAACGGAGTGCAAAGGGTCAATTTATTTACCGGAATAGCGTTCCACCTTGGAACGTGAGGAATCGGACTCGTTCACTATCCAGCGATTGTGTACGCGGTGTGCCTAGAGAAATTTTCATTTGAAAAATCCTTACTCTTCTCGTCTTCCCCTTGTCCGAGTACATACATACATACAATGGTGCACGGTGGAAATGACTCGATCGAACGTTAATTCTAAGCGAAATTCCAAACCGCAAATTCGGGTGAGCTGCAGCTGCAGGAACGGGAAGAGAAGAGGAGGACGGGATAAATCGGGAGCAACTTCGAATCGCGAGCCGACGAAAGGCAATTTCGACGAAAGTATTGGGATGTCGGAAAAATCATGGCGCAGTTTTACAAGAGATGGATACGAAAAATACGTGATGAATTTTCCGACAATAGTTTCGATCGGGCAGCCGCTAATCAACGTCGAGCGGCTCGCGAAATACGAATGCTCCTGTAATCTTTATTCCGCGCCACTGTTTCGCGTTTCATTCCGATGCGTTCGTCGGACAGTGAACGTTGCACACAGTTTATGGAAACGTTGTCGTTATCCGCAACGACGCGACGATGGGTTTTGACGTCGCGTCTCACCGACCGGGGTGCGCGTTCACGGTAAATTAATTCGCGAAACTAAATACGCCTGGCATCGAAACCGACCCGACCGCCGACCAAAGGGATATTCGATTGATAGGGGTCGGAGCGAGCGGGAATCGGGAAAGCACTTTAGGTAATTGGATATCGGTAAATCTCATTAGATAAACTCGACGAGTATCTACGCGCACGGAGGCGCGGTGCGGTGCGGCGCGGCGCAGCGACAGTTAGGGTAGAGTGACGCGGTAAACACCGATAAACCATCGGCTGTAGAAGCGTGGAGCTGCTCTTTCGAACGGTCGCGTCCGAAACAATATGAATCTGTCGAACCATGCGGCGATTATTAGCGACGCGAAACGACGCGCGTGGAGAAATTCGATACGGATCGCGTGCAAGTGGGTTGAAAACGCAACAACGTGCACGCGCAACGCACGCCCATTACCCATGGAAGTAAGAAATTTCTCGTTTACAGAAACTCCTGAGATCCTGAAGGGACCGTTGCGCGTCGATCGCATCATCGGGGCGAAGAGAAGAGAACGGCAGAGGGAAGAGAGGAGGAAAGAGCAGAGAAGCGAAGAATGCGGCGAGAGAAGAGAAAAAAGCACGCGCGAACAAAGGGGTAAGCGAAGAGGAGAGATCCACCGCGATGTCGCGTCGCGTCGTAGGGAGATTACAGGCTTTGCGGTTCAGCGTCTCCAGGAACCAAAGGAGACAGGGGGAACTGACGTGTAATTTGCAGGAAATTAGTTCCTTTGAGCGAGACGACGGTAAACATCGGAGCCACCTCGCCCCTTGACCCACATTCTCGCGTCACTGTCAAGTTCTCGTACGATTATAGCTAACTGCTCGACCACGCGGAAACGCGTCGAGACCGTCCTTTGTCTTGCTCTCGTCGCTGGTAACGACGGTATGTACCTACAGCCCGAAAACGTGAACGCAAGTAAACGATTCAGAGGAATTATTTCACGTTCGAAATGTGGCTTTGTGTTGGTGCTCGCGCACCGTTATTGCCCGGTCGAGGAGAAGATTCTCGCCAACTGACGATCAACGACGGAAGCTTCGCTCCATCGACACAAACCGGCTTTTCGCATCTCGCGATGAAGATATCCGCGATACATGTACACATATCGCGATGCTCATGCTCGGCGTAGCGTGGTCGTCCGCACAGTGGTCCAGCCGCCCGATTCACCAGTTCCTCTGGTAAGATATGACTTGTTTCATATCGGTATTTTTTTTATTTAAATACGCTTTAGGCCAGATCTGGCCTATCAGCCGTATCGGTATTTAATGCATCTACAGTAAACCCTCTTATACATAGCCCCAAGAACTTCGGGAAGGTTCGTTTGCACAGTTAGTTGATAGACACTACTTTTTTCAGCTTCAAGGACCGAGCCGAACGAGTAGAAAAGGACAGCACGTGTGAAGAGAGACGCAGTCCTTCCTTGCGCCCGAAACTTTCATCGTCAATTAAACCACTAAATACAGTTGAAATTATATCGTCATTTTAATAAAAAAAATGCCACAAATAAGTTGGTGAAAGTTCCATAAAAAAATAATGAAAAATGTAGAAAAAGTAGTTTTAAAAAATAGAGAAATCAAGCAGCGAATTCCTAAACATTATTAGTTACCAATATGTACTTATATGTAATTGCAAGAATGGTCCACTGTCCGAGGGTTAATGAACCGCTAGATCGGTCGCCGCGTCGCACCGGACCACTGTGGTCCACCTCGAACGTCGACGACTGGTCCGAGGGACCACACTCGTTTCGGTTAATCGTTGACATAACTTATCCCCAGGTCTACAGAGAAACGGAGGTGGCACGGAGACACGGTTTCCACGGATAACAACCTTGTACGAGCTTTGAAAATGTCCCATTCGAAGAATAAATGCAACAATTCATACGAAAGAGCTTGCAGCGCCCGATCGTAAAATCTATTCGATCGTGATCGCACGAGGAAAGTGGTTTTTCCGCGTATTCTCCACGAGACTGTGTCGGAGGTATGTATAATTCGTGTCAGTAGCCCCGAGCAGAGCCGCGAGCTGTTCTTCGGTCGGTGTAGACCAGGAGGCGTTCCTTATCGATCGGTTGGAAATAGCGTTGCAGGTCAGCACGCAACTTTTCGCGTTAACCCTTATCGACCGTCCGCGTTCGAAGTTTGACAGGTAGGATTCGCACGGCTCGTTCGCGACACCCATTGTTATTTCCATCTCTGTTTCTCTCTGCTGGTCAACCACCCTACGCGTGTTCGAGGAGAGCAGGCGAAAACGGGACAGGGACGACGACGAAGAAGAAGAAAAAGAAGAAGAAGAAGAAGGAGAAGAGAGGAGGCGAACGAACAGGCCGCGGCCGGTTACCGAGAACGCGAAACCAGCGTGGCATAGGATGCACGACGATAAGTGTTGAGTTACGATAAACTGCTGAGAAACAATGGATCCCGACGGGGCAACGTGCCCCAGGCCCCAAAGCGTGCAGAGCCGGGTTTTGACTATCGGGTTACCGTCTACGTCTACGCTCCGTACCTGCCAGCGACGATAGAACGAGAAAGCGAACCGCAACGGCAAGAACAAAGTTGCCCGTCGCTGCCCGAGCGCGGGAGAGACCCGATTTTCGGAAAGATGAACGATCTCGGTCGTTCCAGCGCCATTGCTGTGTGGACTGAAGGTACGATCAGAGATGGTAAGAGTAAAAGTATGAGGACGGCGACGAGAGCGAGAACGAGAACGAGAGCGTGGGCGTGGCGAGTACCGACCGCTGCTATTCGAACAATCGCCCCGAGGAGACGAAACATTGTGTTTCGAGGCGCGAACTCTAGTACATAGTACGAACATCTACATATACTACATGAACGCCCAACTAAAGTCGCTATTCGAGACGCTTCTCGCATATTGCGTTGGAACAATTTCATGTGTTTGCATTTCGTGAATGTTTGATGGTCGAGGAACTGCGAGCCACGAACCACAGCGAAAAATCCAAGCGAGCAGCGGAGGTAGCACGGACGAGAGTGGAAAGGAAAGGATCGCATACCTGTGGAGCAGGTGTTCCATCCAAGACCGGCTTTTCGTTCTTTCTGTTGGCGCGTATATCTACCACCGCGACTCGTTTGCAACGCCTCCGACCTGTGTACATACGTATTCGGTACAGATACCATGTCGATTATCATGGTAAAAGCGCTTCCTCCGACGCTATGCAACGCAACGCGGTTTTCAATGTCTCGACTTTCTTCGAGATCCAGCGATAAATTTATCCGAAAAGGAGAGCAACTCACCGAGTATCCCTTTTCGTTCCTCTCGGCACGGCGAGGGTGAACGAAACGACAAAAATAACCCCGAAGGTTGCTCCTCTCCAACGGTCCGACGAATGTGCAACCATGCAGCATCCGGTTTTCGAGGAACGACAAGAAAACGAGCGTCTTTTTCCGATCGTTTCTTCCGACAGATAGAAATCCACCACTAGTCCTCAGTTTCCAAGAGGATCGGTAAACCAAGCGACATAAGTCGCATGGTATCTGCGACCAAGCTGGCCATATTCACGGAAGATTACTTCAAGAAATCGGATCGGATCGGATCGGATCGAGTGGCTATTCGAACGACATCGCGTCGTGTCGTCTCCATCGACCAGCCTCGATCGATGTCGCCTAGCCTCGCGAAACTTGCAGCTACATTTCTTGAAGAATCCTCGACCCATATAATAGGAAACTCGCGGCCGACCGCTGCTCGCTTAACCACCAAGTGTCCTTCTACCTTCTACGAAGGCAGGTTCGCGATCGGCCGTGACACGCGTAGCTGCCGATCGGACTAATCCACCGCCGTGCCTAGAGATTTCTCGAAAAATGGATGCACCGTGAAATCTATTCCGAAAAAGTATTCCGATTGCCCGGTTTAGTGAACAAGTTCCAAGTAGCGAAGAGCGAGAAGCGAGAAGCGTGAATCGCTAGAGCCCCGAGGCACGTGCCAGTAGTAGCGCAACGCCAGCTGCACCAACAATTATTACGCAACACGGTAACGATGAATGAACCGAGAAGACTTGACGGTAGGCTGACTTTCACGGGAGTAGACGAAGCCAATTATCAGCCTTCGATGCACAAGTGCACCGGTTCCGTTGCATTTCGTTGCGTTCCGATGCGTCGTTCGTTAACACCTGAAGCGAACCGGTTAAGTGCGCGGTTGCGATTGGTCGCGGGCCGATCGATGAAAACCGAGCATAGGTTAAGCGACGGCCACGCGTCTGCTGGAACACGCGTGACGAACGATCCGCAGAGAAACGGACTTTCGAACTACATAATAATTTTCACGCATAACCTCTACGGAAAAAGTCTGTTTTCCGTTATAAATGTTTACGAGAAAAAAAATGGATGGAAACATTGGAAACCCTTTTGTTGGATAAATCGAGACGAAAATCGATGAAAGGGGTTTGGATCTCATTGTCAGTGGCACCAAAAATACCCACATATTTATGTAGCACCGCGCTTTGTCCCGAAATGTTGCTCGACTCGTAGTCACAGTGGAACACCTCGGCGACGAGATCAATCTATGTATTTACGTATATACATATGTATAGAGAAAGATGCTTTCAAGCAACTTGCGTTCTCGAAGGAGCTGGAACGCGAGCCCCATATGCACCAAGGTCGACATCAAAATACGTCTAATGAAAAAAGTCGACGAGTCTCACCTGAGCGGTTCGAGTTCGAACCAAACGATGAAAACTATAGGTGTCCTCGGGGGATCCGAAGGGTCCTCGGTGCAGCAGAATTCGCAGAAGCCTAAGTACTACCCCGTGCTCCGCATATCATCGTCGATGGCTTGCAATTTCTTCGGACGAGAGTGGCACTAGAGCCGGAATAATAACGCTGGAATCGGTCCGAACGTGTATATTTACGTCGCACGGATTTCCGATGGTACGTCGGCACCAGCGACGACGTCCGGAAGGCACGGTCCAAATTTTCCGTGTCCCCTGATTCCTGGCGACTCGATGCGATCTATCATGACCGATCTCGTCGAGCTACAGCTCGAAAGCGTTTCGCAACTTGACGCAACACCGTGCGAGTCCTGAGCGAGACCTCTGATCGAGATTCGCGCGACAACAGGGACGGGCATTCGCGAAACGTTCGCGACACCGGCCACCAACAGTTGTCGCCGACTCGGACCCCGTCCACGTCCGAATCGCTAGACGGAAACCGTAAACGAGAAACGGGCGACACGATGTTTCGCGTCGTAAATCAGGTAGAACAGAACGGAACGGAACGAAACGAAACGAAACGGAAAGGAACGGCGACACGGCTTCGGCACTGCACAACACAACACGAGTACGAATATAAGTACGAGTACGAGCACGATCTTACGTGTTACACGTTCACGCTCGTTCTGAGGAACCCGGCCCGGCACAACGATGGTGGCGGTGGTGACGGTGGTGGCGGCAGCTCGAGCAAAACGCGCACCCGCGCCCTCGCGTCTCTCATTGGTCGGCTAGCGGCTGTCGGCTGCCGGTCGCCGGCGACCGTCGCGTCGGCTGCCGACACCGACCATGTATCGCACATCTTCCTCACAGGGGTTCTCTCGACACAACCACCGCTTCAACTATTTTATCTCGGCATTCTTCCTCCCCAAAATTCGAATAATTTTCCATTTCACAACTAGCCATCTTGTCATTTTTATAAGGGACCTACTTCACACACACACAATTTACAGGTTTCACGAATCGAAAGCTGCACGCACACTCGTAGAAACAACCGAAATCAGCGTACTTTCCTCAACGAACTATTCCCGACATTCTCGACTGCATGATATCGTTTGGCTTCAACTTTTTCAATTTGGGAGTTCCGACGTTGTAGAGAGAGAGAAAGAAAGCGAGATGGAAGGGGAATTACGAATGCCATGGTTCTCGCCTTCGCCCGCTACGCGTGGGAGCACGGTCGTGTTTATAAACACGGTACATATGTATGTATATTGTTTCCGCGATATTGTTTTCAATATATGTATAATAAATGTTATGATTTAAAATTATATGATCGTATATATGATACTATAAATGATCGAACCCTGCGCCGAAATCATAAAATTTATTATACATCAATTTTCGATCGAGAAGAATTCACCTTTATTGTTTTCAATGTTTTCATCGATGAGTCCTCGTAATATTTTTTGACGACATCTTTCCGGATCAGTTTTATGTACAGTGTACAGTGGTTTGCGAGTCACCGTCGGACCACCTTCGACTCCTTATTCGCGCGGAACAAGGTATGTACACAGTCGCGTTCGCTGCGCTCGTTAGGCTCGTTGCACTCGTAGCACGCGGGAATACGCGAGTTCCGTAAAATCAGAATTAACGTTGCGGCGCGGTGTCTCTTAATACTAAGGTGGGCGTGTACAGTATACAGTATTTTCTTGGCTAACGACATCACGGAACGGAACGGAATGGACCAGAATTGAACAGGATACGCTGTGGCTGATCGAATATCGATTAAATTCTACGATGTATGTACCAACCGCAACATTTTCCGATTTCGGTTCGACAGATCGGTTATTAAATTATCCCCGATAGGGTGTGTTCACCCCAAAGCTATCTATTTCTAACTCTAACAAGGTTTGCTCTAGCTTGCACCATCGCACTATAGTACGGACGGCCGATCTAGCAGTTCATTTCGTAAAAAATGACTTGTCGCATGTCGGTATTTAACTCTCGAACAGGGCGAATCATTTCTATAATTATATTTCACGATGTTTAACCCCACGCACTGTTTTATTTATCAATTTTCTAAAAGCCATTTTTAAAGGCACCTCGTGTAGACACGTCAATCTTTTTATCATTGCTAATGATGCAGCAGCTATATATTTAATCAATTCGGCAGGAACTGACAATGAGTAAATGAATGACGCTTCTGGTTAATGCATCTATACATTACTTTCTAAATGTTCAGCAATGCCGAAAATGTCGATATCAATGAAATTTAATGAAAATTATAATTAGAACAAGCATTTAAAAATGAACATTTTATGAATACAATTATGGATTATTGTTTATTTCAAATCTGAACATGATTTTTCGAACAGTTGCGATAATGAGACAAAATGTTTTAAACAAAAGCTAATCAACGTTTAGCGGTCTACAAATTTTAATACAAAAAATCGAGGTCACCTTAATTTAATTACTAAAAATCAGTATATATTTTTGACTTGATAATATTGTACCCCTGATGCCAAAACAACTGCAACGACCTGTATATCCTACATTGTTACACCCGGAAAATTCTGAATGTGCTAAAATTTTAATGGATTGCTAGATCGGATACTGTAGCATCGGCTGGAGGGATAGTTCGAGACGTCACGTGAAACGTTTCGGGGGAAGAAACGATGAGGAACCCGATGCTTGGAAACTGAATGACCTTGCCCGTTAAAAGCGTTTCGAAAGAGTTGTACTCGTTACGAACTTGCGTACATACGACTCTTCGGCTTCGGATTACGAAATCCGACTAGATTAAGACAACAAGCGTTGTCGAGACTTTACGCAAACCGAATGGTTAAGCAATTGGGAGTTAATCCCGTGTGTCGCGGTTATCTCTTCAGCGAAAATTATTTAATATATGTACGTGGGTACGTTCATTCAGATTTTGAAAGAGCCATTAAAGCGTCCAGAAGATTATGGAGAAACGTCGCTGCTCGAAGGCAAGAAAGTAATTGTGCGATAATGAGGATCGGAATCGTGAGAGAGAGACTCGGTTGTGAATCCGACCGGCGAGATCGGTGACCCCTAACCTCGACGCTACTTCTTCCTCTCTCTTCCTCGGTTAGCGTCTGTCTCCCTTCGTTAACCCAGACCCGGCAAACGTGTTTTCACCTCTGTCTCTCTATTTCTCTATCTCTTCTGTTCAAAACCCCCCCCCCCCGCCTTTCCTATCTTTCTACGACGTTCATCTCCTAGTTTATCGATTATAGTATTACAGCATTGGCCTTAACCGCGGTAGCTCAACGCCAATCGTGTTCCCATCGAATCGTAAGGATTAGGGAAAGCCGAATCGCGTATATCGATTACATATCTAGTAATGACAAATTGCACGGGTTACCGATAGTATTATCTCTATTAGCGATTATTGTTGTCTCTAACAGGCTTAACGTTTCATAGATGACTTGTTTATTCATAGCTGACCATTCTCCTATTAGAATCTAGAATGAGGAAGGGAGAGAGAGGGAGAGAGTAAGTAAAGTAGACGGTTTTTGATAGAGATATATGTATCGTGGTTTTGAATGTATATAACACACCCGTCCTATTGCACGTGCATCAATGCATCCAATTAAATAATAATGGAATTGATATAATATATTGGTATTGTCGAGTCTTTAAGCAGACATTTGAGATATAATTACAATTCGAAGCCTGCAATTACAAACGAAAGACACGGAAAGCTTAGCCATCTGAGAATTGTAGAACCGGCTAGAAATTTTAAAACATATCAGCAACAGTAGGTGCTCCGGAATGACGGTTTCCAACCGCTAAGAATATTCTTATCCCAAAGGATAACGTTTATTGTCAGAACATTCAAATATATCAGATTCTTCTCTAATAAACTAAAGGGTTAGTTGATTACATTTTTTTTCATGGGACTGGTTTTCAAATTAATTTTTGTATCTATTTTATACACACATATACTCTTAATATTATATAATTTTATATACTTTTAAATACTCGTATACACGTGAAATAGGGATCTCTAGATTTTCGCTATTTCTTTCGGGAGGTAGAAAGCAAGGAGCAGCCGACTGGCCCCCGAACAACTAGTCGGCAGATGGCACGCGTTGGGACCTTGCTCGGTCCCTACGGTCGCTTCGAGACTCGAGACTCGAGGGGCCTCCGGAGAGTCTTCACACGCGACGCCAGAGCTTTTTCTCTTGTCGTTGTCGTACCATCGCACCAATGAGAATCAAAACGTGTTTCGGTAAGAAAGACTTCGGACGAACAGAAGAAGCTTGCGCGTCGAAAACGAACGAAAAGTCGACGCGCGAAGTTTATGATAGATAGGAATACCCGTGGTCCGGTCGAAAATATTCCTCTCAGAAAAGGATCGAGCATTTCACGCGTGTTTTTAAGCAAAGAAACACGAGCAAGATCGGTTTTGGTCTCTGTTATCCGCTCTCCACTCTCCATTCTCCTCCGTCCGTATCGCTTGGAAGAGCAGGTGCGCCATGCATCACGGAAAACCAGTCTTTTTCTTATTGATCTTGCTTCTGCCCTTTGGACCGCCACCAATCCCACCTGCCGATCACGTGGCTTCCTCGAGCCACCCGACCAAATACAATTTACTCGACTAGCTCTGAATTACTCTCGCAAGATATTTCGTCGATATTCCGGCGACTATAATCTGTTCATCGGTGCAATCGATTTCAACCGAAAAATACGTAACTACATAAATACTTGTGGCGAAAAGAAACAGTGACGTTCGATCGGTAAACAACGCCGAACGAAAAATCGATATTCGCAATGTCCCTCCTGCGTTACCGTAGCTCGTGGCTTATAACAGATAATTTATGGCCGTTCCATAGCAGTTTGTAATCCAATATGATCGATCGAGCGAGTGCACCGAAACCGCTCGTATACGCCCCGATCGTTGATATCGAAGCTTTTTGCAAGGTGTCCGATCGACGACCACCTGCTGTTGACGTTGTTTGCCGGCTGATGACAATTTTCTCAAGATCGGTGAAAGCAAACGCGTTCGACGACGTTCGTTCGACAGGCCGATACCGGTGGTATACGCGCGAACCAACTCGGCGCATCTTCTGTTTGCAATCTCTTCTGATCGGAATCGAGCGGTATCGGGACGTTTTACGGAAGCGAGGAAGCAAGGAACCGACGAAACGAGGAGCGGGCATGCGGGCGACAAGAAGCGTAAACCGAGCATACGACGAAATGCGAAATCTTTTGTAATCCCACGTAAGCGTAAATTCGTGCGAGGCGACGCGAAACGCGTCAGCTTTTCCAGCACAGCCAAGCCGTTTGCGAGGCAGGTAACAAAGCAACCGTGCGGCGAACCAGCCGTTGCAATTGCAAACTCGCGAGCTCCGCCCCGAAACGGTGAGAACATGAAAAGCGTTCGAAAGAAAACAAACTGCTCGCGCGACACCACGGTGTCCTAATTCTACTCTGTATATCGAGCAAGAAGAGGCGAAAGAGAGGATTCCGATGATTACCACTGACCCACATTCTGTTCCTCGAACAAAGCTTTCCTTATTCTTTCCCTGTCTCGCTTGGGCTGCTGCTCCGCAGCTTCATAAATGTCCTCTCCTGTATTTTCCATTGGCGTGTTCGCATTCCCATAATCGCTTTCGTTCCAGAAATAAAAACACCGTCCGAAACCGAAACTGAACGCATCGAATCGACAATAGATTAGATTTTCTTTACAAAGTGTATATATACTTGTATTTAAACTTTTTACAAAAATGAAAAGTTCCGTTATTATCAAAACAATGCGCGCGGTGGTACTTGCGCTGTCGCTTCTATTTTACCAAAAAAAGAAACACGCGATTGCGCAATGAAATTTCGCAGATTAATTATTCTATACAGATTCGTGCAGATTATCGTTGAATTATAGCTGCTGGATCTCGATCGTGAACATGAACTCTGATCGAAAATGTCGTTATCGTTAGAAGTCTTCCTCGTCGTCGGTATATTCGCATTCTTCTATGATTCTCGTGATTTCGGCGTCGTGTTCTCGTGACTCGTCGTCCGATAAATGCGATTCACCTTCCATAAACTTGGCAAACCTAAAACAACGCGAATTTGTATCGAAGAATTTGCGTTACCGATCGGCCGTTTCGATCCGTCGTAGTTCAACGCTTTAAGATTCTCCCGCATATTAACCTGAGAGGATCCTTTAGCCTCAAAACGGTCTTCCAAGTATTACATTCGGGACTAGAGCAGTATTGTTTCAGTTCGATCAGTGCTTTGTTCGTTTCTCTTACACCTTCTTTACGGTACTGATCATCCGTTAATAATTTTCTCTTTTCAGGAAACATATTCTTCCTGATCACAAACACAAGCATACATGTAATATGCGCTACTACTGCTACTACTAGTACTACTACTACTACTACGATCACCACCACTACTGCTGAAGTATACAGAGTGAATCCGAAGAAACAGAACACCTAAATATCTCCGTTACTTTTTGTTGTACAAAAAAACTTCTTAGGACAAAGTTACACTGTTTGAAGGGCCACATGCAACGGTGTAAGGGAAATAATTTTCAAGGTCATTTTTTTACAAGATTCCAAGGTCATCGATATTTTTTTCAATGGAATGAGGTATTTTTTAATACATCAATCGATGCAGCTGGACATTCGTTATAAAAAAGTACTAACCTATGTATGTCGAAAAGTTAGTGGTTAGTAGTTAGTAGTTATGTGATTAGATTGCGCAACAGATTTATTTCCATTTGATCCGCAGTGATATAAAAGTAAAATGATACAAGATGTAACGAGACGGGCATCGTAGCACCGATTTTTATTGATATGTAATAGTTGTATACAAACGGCCGAACTATTCGAGAGGGAGAACACGGTGGAACCGCGCGTCGACGCGTACAACTTACCAATAACTCCTTCCCTTGTGAACTACAGCGACCGGAAAATAATAAAGAAGGACAGTTAGGAAGCAACAGAAAAACGATGCCTCACTGAAATAACTGCTGTGATATATTGCGATCAAGCCTGCTATCTAAATAAACAGAACGGGTTATCGATTAAATGATATCTTTCGGATTCGCATCATCGGTAATGAACGATAAGTCGATTATCGAGCGATCGTTGAGCGATTATATTTGATCGCGCGTCGCCCGATGGAACTGCAACGTTACAGACCTGTAGAGACCATTCGATAAGCTTTTTCGTTTTCGGATTTGTAACTGGACCGAAACGATAGATAAATACAAGAACGATAAGCGACATCGTTAAGATGTACCAGATCAGCCATTCTCTGTATTGTACAAAGATCAGTTGAGCGTTGTCCCATAACGCTCGAATCAAATAAAAGCTCATCGTCCAACCGGTGGCTACCATCAAGTACATCGTTTTGCCCTTTAACGATATCGTAATTGCATTAGTGTGCCCCATCATACGCAACAATTTTCAAACATTACGAAACGCAATCTTCGAAGAGGAGAGACAAAAACCATCAGCCATTATCGCTTTTACCTTTGGCATAAGTTTCACAACGATATAGACTAGCATCATGACCGACGTTGTGATTCCAAGCGCAACGCCAAATAGGTAGTAAAACAACCAATTTTTGCTCAGCTTTCGCGCGCTCCAGAACGTTACAATGCCCAGTATCATTAACGATAGCTTCAAGTTATCAACACCTACGAACAAGGGACCGAAATACATCTGATTCTTTCATTATATCGTATCGTATTAAATTATATGTACATGGTATGATATGGTATGGCTACGCGCTGCACATGTGCACGCGCAAGCGCCGTTGTTATGGTTACACTCACGTGTTTGCGTGACGCTTATCATATATTTCTGCATTTTAGAAGGTTGAACATAAACACCTATACATGCATCTTCGAACGGATTTATTTTCAATCGATTACTTTTCTTTGTGTCAAATAAATTGAACCGCCATGATCGTTGATTGTTTTCGTGCTTTTCGATCACCTCCGCCGGCGATATTCCGTCGTAAAGATCGTAATTATTTAGATTCGTGCTCAAGTGCATCTACAATGTATGCATAACAATAATATATGTACATATACATATAAAAACACAGTGCCAACAGTGCGCAGTTGAATTAATATTAATATATACGGAAATTCGTCGAACGTTTCGTTAATTTCGAAGTCAAGTTCAAGTTTCCTTACGGTTAAGCTCTTCCACATATGTATCAAATACTTGGTGTTCGCCTTGTGACAAAATATTTGCAATCCTGGTTGGTCGTTTTCGAGAACATCTTCCACGTTAAGAAAGTGTACTGGTTGATCAAAATAATATGTTAAACATTGAATTTCTTACTATTAAAATAACGAACACGATGCTCATTAACAATAGACGAACCTATACGCAAACATATACGTATATGTAAGCAAGTACTTGTTCGTACTCGAAAAATGACGATACAGACATTTGACAATTAACATTCTTTTTCAATGCGTGTATCCTATCTCTCCGTGTTGTTAGATAAATGATATTAACGGAATCAAAATAAAAACAATGATGACGTCGTTTCCACGAAGAGCTAGATTAGTTATCTAATGTTAATGAGTACGCAAACCTGTGATAACGAGAGTGGAAGTAAATTTATGCTACGTGAACAGTATTCTGCTCCGGCGAGTCCTGTACTTCGAACAATTTTTCAAATCGGCGAATCTGTTCTATTCCAGTTCGACGTATAGGTTAGAATGACTTACTTGAATCATCGGTCGTTGCGGATTCCGTATAGGAACAACTACAAAGAAGTAACAATATGATTACACTTGAAACCTGTCCTACTCTTGAGCACATTTTATTATTCATACATCTATCGAACACTTTAAATATCAACTGAACATTCGCGAATAGACGATACAAGGATTCAACCACAATACGGTGAACTGCCGTTTTGTTGTTTGAAATTCGATATTCGAGTGCCGAGATTCGTGCGTAGATCCTCCGCCAGAGCGAGTCGACACTGTCGACACTTCACTCTACTTCAAAGTTGAGATCATGGCCGTTTTCTCGCGCATGAGCTTAGACCATAGTCTAAAAACAAGTAACCAAAACAGTAACGTATCTACATGTACTATATACATATTATGATAAAAGGGTAGCGGAGTACTGGTATGTACTGGGTAGTGATATTGGCGGGAAAGAAGCAAAACAATCTGTTCCAGACAAAGAAGCTCGGAACGAGAGACGTGAAACGACACGAGACGAGATGAGTGTCTTACGAGTTACAGAATACACACGTTACACTTTCAATTCATTCAATTACATCATAACAATTTTTAACAATTTTACAGGGTGATCACGATACATACCCTATTTTATCGAGAATTTTACTTTACTGATGCTAAAAACTTGGCCAATATCTCGGCTCTGCTCCTATTCCAAGTTTCAACGTTTCGTTTAAATAGATTTAGCATGGAACAGGATCTATGCCCACTTTTAACATGCTAAATATCACTGTACAACGCCAAAGTTCAGCAATAATTCTAAAACCAAATCTGAAAGCAGAATTGTTTTCGAAAAACTGCATGATTTGGATAAAAAACGAGGTGTTATGTGAAAACTGAACGTGCGAGAAAGTCCAGATTTGAGTAAAAAAATAGAGAGGACTCTCTTCTACATGTCCATATAGCCAATTATATTTTTTTGTACTCTCTAATAGTTGTAATGCTTGTTAAAGTTTGAACTTTATATTTATATACGCTCTATTTTTGTATTCATGTGATAAATCCTTTATGTAGGATTGAATTCTACAGACATTTCTGGTAGAAGAACCGTTCACGAAAAATAATTGGTTCGGTTAGTATATATGAACGAATTAAGAAAATATGTTCGCGCCAGCCTTATGTATGTATATATATACAATCGTTCGGAAAACACAGCAGTGCCATCTGCTGCACCTACAAAACTAATATCGAGTTATCGAATTTCGATGATTACAAACTTCACGTAAACAGAACCGAACTGAACCGAACTGAAAAGTAGCGGGAGACCCGGTGTGATTAGTGATGGGATGAACTGCTCATTCCGAATCACTCGTGATTAGTGATGGGATGAACTGCTCATTCCGAATCACTCGTGATTCGATCACGTTCGTTCTAAATCACGGTGTTTTTTCACAGTGATTCGTGATTTTTCATGATCGCTTCTGATTGGTGGAGAGCATAGGAACATAACTGTTCTTGGTCACTCTATATAGAAGTCTATGTTCTCGGGACATGTTACATAATAAAAAATAAAAACAAAAATATAAGTTATATCGCATAAAGGCAAATATTGAATATTGAATAAATTAATAATTAGTAATAACTAATGCCTATGAATTATAAAAGAAAGTTCAGTTTAAAATTTTTTCAAACTTTAAACCTTGTGAAATATTTTATATTGTGTGGTATATTGTATATAATATATAAAAGATATACTTACAAATGTATAAAAACTTAACATAAATAAGTAGTATAATTTAAATAGAAACAAAAATATGAAAAATTAGTAAATATATTTATGTGTTATATAAACAATATGTAATATAAGAATATATAAAAATACTTAACCTAAAAAGCAAAATAAAAATCTATGTGTAACAAGCTATAATAAACTATGCATAACAAACTATAATAAACTATGTATAACAAACTATAACTATATGTATAACGCAGTATTTATATTAAATAATAATAGACTATTTATGTGTTATGATTTAAGAACAAAAGCATTGATAATTTTTCGGCTTTTAGTCGATTTCTTTTTTCGTTTAATATTAATCCTGCTTTAGAAAAAATACGTTCGCATGGAACTGACGTTGCGACGACACAAAATAATCTTTCGATCAATTTTCTTAGTAATGGGAATTGATGTTGGTGATCTTGCCACCAAATTAATGGGTCCCCAGATCTATTGTAAAATTCGATCCTTAAATACTGGTCTATTTCATACAATATTTTTGTTTCTAGCGAAACCATTTCTGGACTATTTTTTTTTTTACGTTTTCTTCTAGTACGGCCCATATTGATAATTCATTTTCTATACAAATGCTTTGTACTTCTGGATCTGCTACATCATTTTCCTGTTGCATGGTAATATTTGAATCATTTATTAACGAGTTTATTATATCTATTTTAATTTTTTTCTACTTGTTGTGTAGAAAAAAATGCATTCTTAAACCGTGGGTCTAAAAATGTACTTGTTTGTATTACTATGTTGTCTTTTATATCTCTGAATCTGTTATCAATATTAGTTTGAATGTTCTGTAATATTAATTGTGTGTTCATTGAAAAATCTTTATCTTTTAATTTGGTACATATATTATATAATCCAGAAATAATTGGAATTATGATTGAAGCTGTAGTGTACTTTTCTCCACTAATCGCTTTTGTTGCAGATTCTATTGGTTGTAAAATTACAGCAAGTTCATGTAATATTTCCCATTCCGCGTTGGAAATTTGTGGTAAATTCCTGTTAAGGAGGGCCATCGTAACTTTAACTGGTTCTTCCAGGAAAATCAATCTGTCTATCATTGCATATGTGGAGTTCCATCTAGTTGGTACGTCAAGTATTAATATATGTGTATCTCTACCTGCTGTTACTTGATAATTTTTTAATTTTTCTGCGGCTGTGGTGCTTTTTTTAAAATGTTTAACTATTGTTCTAATATTGTTCAGTAATAAATTTAATGCGTCATTATTTAAACTAGATTTAACTATTAAATTTAGATTATGTGCAAAGCATGAAATATGTGTCCAATTGCAGTGATACATTATTGCATTTTTCATGTTTGAGGCATTATCAGTCGTGGCAAAATTAATTTTGTTTAAAATTCCCCAATTCTCGCATGTTATTTTCAAATTATTCGCAATGTTTTCACTAGTATGGGACCCAATAATTTGGGTACAACCTAGAAGTATTGATTCTAATTTAAAATTATGCACAAAATGCGCGGTTACTGCCATAAAACTGTCTACATTTTGTGACGTCCACGTGTCAGTCGTTATGCAGATTTGAATGGATTTTTTTAATTTTTCAATGCATATATTTTTGCATTCTTGAAAGCGCAGCGGTATTAATGATTTTGAAATCAATTTTCTGTCCGGAAATGTATAATTCGGATTTAAAATTTTTATAAATGCTTTAAAACCTCTTTCTTCAACTATTCTAAATGGTTGTAAATCGTTTACAAACAAATCTAACAATTTTTCATCTATTTGTTTTCGATATGCTGTAGTCAGTCTTTTTGATATAAATGAAGTCATGTCTTGTTGCCTGTTTAAATTTATAATGTGTCCGGATGTTGCAGGCGATGATGAGGAAGCAGTGCTCTGTCCAGGTTGACAAATTTGTGGATCATCAGGGTTGTCTCTAGATTCCGGTGACTGCGATAGAAGATCACCTGTTGATTGTAATGGCTGAAAGAAATGGAATCATTAGAAAATATAGTTTGCAATCAATAGATGCTATACACAAAAGAGCTCTCGGGAAAGTGTTTCTAGATTTAAGATAATTCAGTTAATATGTGAAAACAAAAATAGATATTTTTATAGCATTTTTACATCTTTTTAGTTTTAGTTTACATGTATTAATATGCACATACATATGTAGCGTTAAAATGAAGGTAACAATATTTACCGTGTCTTATGAAGAGTTCAGCATACCTGATTTGTTGTTTGTCTCCATGTTAATGAGATGGTGGGATGAACTGCCTTCCAATGTCTTTTTAAATTAGTACTGGTTGTCTTATAAGACAATTTTTTCTTGCAGATTTTGCAAATAGCATATCCGCTATTGTTTATTTGTGTGAAGAAATTCCACAAATCACATCCTCTGGTTTGCACAGACATCGTATTGCAGATACTGTCTCTCAGAGCTCGAGAATGAATGAAATGAATCTGTGCATGAGGAAAGGATCTCTAATCTATAACAGCGATCGCGCTCGCGAGTGGGCATCTCACCCCTTGTTTATTTTATCTCAAGTGGCGTTGACTCGCTTTGTTAGAAAAGATATAGCAGTATTTTATAAGAAACTAATTCATTTTGGAACTATGTTCGTTACAGTATTCTGTATCCTTATATTTTTAATTTAAAATAAGAGCATACAAATATATGTACTATAAATTTAATTTATTAGACTTAGATTTTATATATTACGCGAGTATATAGATATATAAAAATATTATAAAGAGAAGTATGTATCGCGTTTATTGTAAGCGTTTTGATTTATTGAAAAAAAGCTATTCATGATAACATTTATTCATTCATTGTAAGGTAGCTCGTTATAGGATACCTTACTATGTACTATATACATATCCATTTTCAGTTATATGTACTTTTTTAAAAAAGAATTGTACATAAAAATAGAATATTTTAATAATATTATATTTTATAAATATATTATATTTTTATATATGCTGATAATTATAAAAATGTCAATCTATACTTTATACAAGTTGTATTTTTGATTCATTTTGTTACATATGTTACATATTTACAAATGATATCTATTATATATTCTAAATATCTATTTATAGCACTACATAGTAATAATTAATATAATTATAGTGTAACTGAAACTAAAAATTGGGGATATAATAAAGAAACATACAACCACGAATTTACAGGTTCTTGTATTAATATTTATTCTCATCTCTATGTTATGTGACATATATTATGTATATAGCGTACAATTATAGCAAATCGATCTTTTACAATATCTTTTTCCTCGCAAATAGTATGTAATGTTCGTTTTTACATCATATTGAATATGTTTGAACTCGTTTCGCAACCAATAATTTTGAATAACAAAATTCTGTGAACATATATTAGTGATCTCTATATATATGTCCTATAAGGTGGTAAATTAGTAAATGATGTATACATATATATAAACCATTAGCATACAAAATCTAAATCTTCCAGCTTCTAATTAAAACATTTTTCAAGTGTTCGGTTACTATTCTTAAAGAATCTCAGCTATTTATATACAAAAAGTTATAGCAATTAATTGTATATAGTAATAATATATTTCTCAATCTATATACATACAGGATAACTTTGGATACAGTTCAATTTCATTAATCACTTAATCTTAAATTACATCATGCATATCAAATAATAAACCTATTTCTTGAATCTGTATAAGAATCAAATTATCGTTTAAGTTACATATATATATATTCATACATTATTAAGTAACGTATTCGGTATTTAAATAAGAAATTGTCTATACGTTTCTACTAACTACATAAATAACACAATATTTTAACTCAAAGATGAAGAATTACTATGACTTGAGATAAAAAAGTTAGGATCACAGTCGTGATCGTGAAATAATCACGAGCGTGATCGTGATTCTGCGATCACTGTGATAAATCACCGTGAGTGATTTTGAACGCCATCTCTAATCTCTAACCATCACTGACCGAGAGATCGTCAAGGCCCAGGACTGCCAACCTGGAGGCGCCGACGAGGGCATGCGGTACAGAGGCGATCATCCACTCTACCCTGTCGTCGCCTCGTCCGGGATGAAGCCAGTACCGCCACCGGATTGGCCTACGTCGATCGTCTCTTCGGGAAGCGGCCAATCGGAAGACAGCGCTGCCGGCTACGCCGCGAGATGCCGGAATCCGAACGCCGTCGCCTAGGATTCGTCAACGCGAAATTCCGAATTAGCGATAGGTCGAGACGTTGCGCGAAGAAAGTAGAATAAGAAAGTGGGGCACGCTCTGCTTCCGCGTACCCGGGCCACCGCGTGAATGATCACTGCGTCATTGGGACCAGGGGGTGTCGACTCTGGTACTTTTTCGAAGCACTGTTCAGGGCGCCCTCTCAGCTAAAGATCGGGAGTCGAACTACAACGTATATGTGTGGTGATCACACAAACGTGTACTCACACATAGTTAACCTTGCATGTACGTGTAATCGTATTTTTGGCTAGCTATTGAAGGTTATATGAATCTGTTTTCGTAGAAAATTAATTTTCTACGAGTGCGGCAATAACTCCCATATTTCAAAGGAGGATTGAAAATAGTGGTGCGAGGTATTACCAGAAAATGGTTGAATATTTAGCTGGATAGCTGGACGCCGTCAAAGTGGGGATACAGTTTCTAACCCCACCGCCAGGTGCCGCCAGGGGCGCTACTGTGCTGCCACTAAGCGTAACGATCGAGTAGAAACTAAATTCGTTCCCACTTTTTAACAAAGGAGTCGACACCCCCTGATTGGGACTCTTAGCGACAAGTAGTCAATTTGAACTATTGCTAACACTTAGTATTTTGCGCCTGCTGAGACCGAGGGATAGGCCAGGCATCTGCTGCCGAATTACCCGTGGTAAGCGCCGATCAGGCTATCGATAAATTACATTTGTGAACTTCGTGTTGGCTCGGGTAGCGCGGCGAGGTTAGGTATTCGCGTCGCGAGAATTAACGGCAAACTAGGTAGACGATATTAGTGGACACAGTGGGTGTCAGAATACGAATCCTTCGGATTGTGAAGGATATCGTTTTGGTGATACGAATCCGGTCGGATAGCGGGGGCCGCGTGGCCTCATTGTGACGGTTGTACGACGCCAGTTTGAACGCGAAGTCGCGGATTCGTGATAGGATCGCTGCCGCCGTTAATTCTTTCTAACCTACACTCGTTCCACGGTGGGACGCCGTCGCGTGTTCGATTCGCGGTCGTAAATTCTGTTCGATCAACGCAAGTCCGAGAAAAATCGCGAATTCCATCTGAATTCGGTCGGAAAGCGGCCTTCGAGGCCCTCCGCGTCGCGAAGTTCTCATCGCTGCCGAATTCTTCGCGAAACAATGAATTACGAGAGAAAAAGCGCGTGCGATGCTCATCTGTCGCGATATTACGCGCCGGCTACTTCTGTAACCGCTGCCGAGCTCGCCGGCAACTCATCAACCTCGTTCAATAAACGAATTGTTAGCCGAAACTTTGTTCTTTCCTTGTGTGAAACCTTCCCGCCGTGGGGAATGCCTCGTGTCCTCTCGGCGTAGAACCCTGTACCTTTCGTTAGCTATTCGGGATTCGTTTTCCGCGTCGCAGACTCGCGAGTTGCACGTATTAGAGTGTTCGAAGAACGTGATTATTTCGTGTGACGCTTCTGAGAGTCTGGCGCCCGAAAATTCGCGTTAATTACGGAAAATCTCGTGAGCCTGTAAACGTGTTTTGTCCCGGGAGGACCACGTCTCGTACGGCCGAACGTGGCCCGGCCTTCGGCTTATAAATTCCCGGTGTCGCAAGAATTCGTACGACCATCCATTCGAAAAATTAGGAAAGCGACGTGACAGTACCTATGAAAATAGCTATATGCGCAGTTGTATGCTTCCGAATAATGCAAATTACGCCCCTTAATATCTCTGTTAGTTATGTATATATGAAAAAACTCTTCAAACAAAAGTTGTAGTATATAAGGAGGTGGATATAGTATCAGAGAAAAAAATTTTTTCAAAGTCATTATTTCAAGTTTTCAAGGTCACGGATGTTTTTTCTATCAACAACTGTTTATGCTATATATGGATTCTGAAAGAGAAAAAGACAAATTCAACGATATATCGTAACGTTTATTTATGTCAAGATTTAAAAAATTCCAAATTTTCAAATTTGCTGCGCCTCATTTTCCCATGATCCAAACGGCCCTAAAATTTTTCCAGATCATTTTCTCAACATTTGTTACAATTCTGGTTTACGGGACCAAAAAAATTTCATGGTCGAAAAATAAGGTCTACCCTAATGATACATATACGTAAATTACGAGAAGCAGTAAAGAGTGCTTAACGTCGAAGAAGAAAATCCGGGTAATTAAAACTTAATATGTACTACATTCTACGTTATTAGAATAATTGTAGTTTAATTATAATACATTTTATATCAACATTTTTTATTACATCTAGAAACGCCACTGTCTCGGAAGGAAATGGACATTCGAGAGAAGCAATGAAATTAGAGCACCATTGCGAAAAAAGATGAGTTTGCAATAACCTCAATATTTTATGAAATTCTATTATAATTATAGTTATGACTGTATTTTTTTATTAGAGAAAGACAGAAGATCAAATAAACTTGTGTATGCTAGTATAAAATCAATTTATATATATTATACAATTTATTTTATTATTTGTTTGACAACTAATAAATCTACAAATTGTTTCATAAAGTAAAAAATACTTCCTGCATTTTCGTATTCTCCAATCAGTCCAAATAAATACCATCAATCTGTTCTCATATACCAATTTTCATTAATGCAATTATGACAGTAACAAAACGTTTCTATTTAAAATGAATACATATTTTGAACATGGTTTTTACATTTTTAATTGTTTGGAAGGTTAAAAAAATCTAGGTTTAAAACGGTTTAAAAAGGTTTAAAAAATCTAATTTAAAAAGTAAGAAAAATAAAAATAAAAAAGAAAATCCCCGCTGCACGGGGACTCGAAGGCTAGCTCCAGATTGCGATTAATACGCTCGACGGCTCGACGGCCGAATTTCAGTTTCGTTTCCGTATGAATACAACATGGCAAGTGCTAAAAATAGATTGTGGCTGGCGCAAGCGTACGAGCAGCGCACACGGATATAGTAGAGGTACGCTGGAGCATAGAGTATATCTCTGTTAGTATCTATTCTTATATCTCGTCGGTGGTTGCAAAAGCAGATGGATATGAATATGGATATGAAGTTGGTGCCAACGAACGCTGTCGTCTGGCGCCAATATGGCGGAATTTTGCTACTAGGTGTCAATAGGTGTAAATTCTATCTGTCGGCTGCAATAAACTTTTATTAAGTTCCCGATTTTATAGGGAAGTTATTGTAATGACCCCGAAAATCGAAAATCGATTTTTTAGCAGAACTTCACGTTTTATGGTCATTGGAGTCATTTTAGACTATTTCTATCAAAATGTCCGTATGTGTGTGTGTGTGTGTGTGTGTGTGTGTGTGTGTGTGCGTGTGTGTGTGTGCGTGCGTATGTCCGTTTCTATGTAACCAAATTTTTCGTTAACGTTTTCAGAAAAAGTAACAACGCGATCAGGATGATGAATGATGCAATCGATGTACCCCGCTGTAACTTAGAGCTGATTAGATTTTGGTCCACTTTCGTCCAGTAGTTTTTTAGTTTTTTTAGTTTTTTTTCGAAAAAAGTTCATTCAACAATGCAATTTATACGAGAGAACGGAAAGTTTCCACCGAAGAAACAAACGTAATTACACAAAAATTTTTTTTTTAATTTTTTTGAAAATTTAAAAAAAAAAATTTTTTTTGTACTTTATGATTTTTCCGCTTACAATAATCGAAAATTATCCCAATACAAGAGTGAGTTAATCATCTCTACTCCCGAGTTACATTTTCAAAGAATATCGATGAAAGTACAAAAAAAATTTATATTACAATCTTTAAAAAAACAAACAGTTCAAAACGAATTATTAACTGAGATTAAATTGAAAATTAATATAAAATATATGATAATTATTAATAACATTGATGTTGAAAACGGATTGGTTAATGGAGCACACATGCGGAATATTAAATTACTTTTCAAGAAAATTCTAAAATTGCGTCTATATTGTGGTTAGATTTTCCAGGCCAGAGTAGGAGTGAAAGTAAGAATTCGTTATCGTGATTATATGAAAAATGCAAATATTCATCAAAATTTAACACCAATAATAAAAATCTCGAATCATATGTAAATATGTCGAGTGAGGAAAAATATGAAATCACACGTAGTCAATTTCCAGTGGTCCCTGCTGAAGCGATTACGATTCATAAAAGTCAGGGACAAACATACGAGAAAGTATGTTTGGATTTTAAAAAATCAGTAACGCGAACTTTACAAATGTTGTATTTAGCACTGAGCAGAGTTTCAAAATTGAGCGGTTTATATATTTTGGGACAATTTAAATTAACAGTATCGAAGAAAACCAAGATCGATACTGCAAACCCGAATAATGAGAAGTTGTATCGTTTGCGAAAAACTAATTAAGACAATTGTTTTGCAACATTAGTATGCTATAACGAAGAACCAAGCGAGCAACGAGCCTACGATCAAACATTTTGATAAGTAGAAAACTATTGAATTTCCCTGACAACGTATAATCTTCTTAAAACGTACTAAAAATAATGATAATAATATACTGCAACTAACGAATCGGGAAGTTCTTTGTGTGGCTCTTGGAGAGTCACACACGAAATAAAAAAAACATTAATAGCTGCAGGCCCTACTAGCCATGCGTACCACTAACCCTCTCGCAAGAGCAGTCCTACCCGCGAGCGAGCAAAACCAACCCTACTCGCGAGCGAGCGAAGCGAGCGAGCAACAATAACCCTCTAGTTATAATTTACTTCTTCTCGAGAATAGTTTCTCAATAACAGTGCTGCATTTGAAACAAATATGTCCAACTACAAAAGAACCGCATAAAGCAATAAAAGATATATTACAATATATTTGTAACAGAAGTACGCATATCGCTTTCTCCTATTTCATTTGAAAACTATTAGAAAAATAATTCGGGAAAAATTTTTCATTAACTTCGCATCAATGACCCAATACAAAAACACGTGCAGATTTTATAATCATTTATTCACTGTTAATAAAATTTGACGTTTTTTACAAAAGTTTAATCAAGGTCATAATAAACTTGACCAATTGGCACCAGAATATAAAACTGTATTTGAAAAATGAGAAATATTGTAAGTAATACCTCGCTAGTCTGCGCGATAATATATTTTCTTTTCCTCATTACGATCGACCCAGTAAGCAATCTGCTCGATTGTGGACGGGCTCTGTGTCCGCAGAAGTATTGCTTTCTGCTGGCAGAAAGAACCGGTACACCCTGCCAGCATAAAGCATACTTCTGCGTGCGTGCTTTATGCTGGCAGGGTGTGCTGTCCAAGATAGAGCAGATTCCGAGTATCCTCAGCTTCGAGCAGCGTTCTGACAGCGTAATGCTCGCCATCTGCTGACATCGTACGATTGCAGACTGTGCTCGATGTCTGCTCGAATTGGGGAATTATTATACATATAGTATGTATATGTATATATCAACTTCGATTTAAACATATAAACATATAACAAATTGTATTTATCTTTCAATACTCGAGGAATTTCCCTTAAAAATTACATAACGCGTCAATACCGCACACTAATTACGTAGGCATAGGTAATATGTAGGTGTTTTCGTAGATAAAGTAACAATAAATTGACCTTTGCTTTCTTCATGAGATTATTTATCTATCAGGTCACCATTTGATTGATTAATTGTCAGAAGAAGCTATACAAGTTTAGTTGTTTAGTTACATGTATATATATTTAATCGTTAGAACAATTTTATTCGATAGTCTTGAAAGCACATTGAGTAACAAACAGGTAAGTGTTTACCAAACAATTGTTAGATACATGAACCGAGATTTGGGGTATATCTGATTTTTGTAGCTATCGACCATAAATTGGTTTTCTAAATTTTGTAGACGTCACTTATCATGTTTCTCCATTCTCGAATACTACTATATTAACCCAGTCATGATTAATTGTTCTAGACGACAAAACATTTGCGCTGAGTCTACATATATTATATTTTCGTTGTCTATAATTCTGCGAAGATTAATAGTACAGTCATTTGTTATATTTCATATAACAGAACGAGAAGAAAACTTTCTAATCACGAAATTTCATAGTGGATATCACTTGGAATTTAATAAAGCGACTTATTTTAAAGTACCATGTTAACAAAGCTTTGTGCAGTTCCTCGTCGCTTTTATCTTTGTAAAATCATAAAATGTACATTAATCATTCACAATTTCCTACAGTGGCAGACAAAAGAAAGTTTGAAAACGGAAGTCTGCAATCTATTGATAACATTCAATTAATCTGGGACAATTATTCTACTATTTGAAAAATTTCCACGCATTCGCATACATCAGTAACGGCCACTTTTGTCTCATTTGAGACAAAACTGTCCACACCCAGTGCAGTGATGCCAGAATCATGGGTCGTGGGTTTTTTCCCCTCCGCTCGCTCAGCCGACTCGACCCCCCACTCTGACGCACCGTCGTCGACACGTTGCTTCTACTGCGCACGCGCCACACACGAACGTATCTCTATCAGAGTATCTCGGCAGAGGCAGAGTAGACTTCAGTAGACGACGGTGCGTGGCGACGATGGAAGCAAGACGCGCTTCCTTCGTCGCGAGGTAGTGGGAGAAGCAGGCGTTTCAGAGGCCCCTACTGTGCTCACCACTGGCATACATACTTTATACTTTATACATATGTGTATCTATGTCTAATTTGCTTGTAGCGTTGATCAGATTTTGTAGTCATCGGCAGTTATACATACCTATATACTATATACTTATACATATATAGAAGTACATGTTTAGGTATTTTGTTGGATATTTTTCTTCGACTTAGAATGTTATCGTAGAAATAACATTTATCAAATAACAATGCAAGTGTTGATACTATTTACTATCGACGCATATATTCTCTCAACTTTACAAATTCTTCTTTTTTTTTGTCTAAATTACGAAATTTCTAAACAACACGTAGAATTATAGATAATTTTGCATATAATATTAACGATGCGATGGTAAAACGAGTCGGACTTTGAAATCCTCCGAATACTTTCCGAAAAGAAAGTCATAAAAACAAATCTATTATTATGTTTGTTACTTTTCACGATAAACATATTACTATATACGTTTTCATTATATATTCTTCGATAAAACGATTCTTAACATTTAAAAAATTCAAACTGTCTATTATATATATGTATATATGTAATACATGTTGAAATGATGAAATTTGTGAAATTTAATTTATCTATAGTAACATTTGCATAATCTTTGTAATTTTGTATATAGCACATAGCACACCGAAACGGGTCAGCAACTCACAGTTGCATCTATATCGCTTAAATTATTTAGTGACTTCCTTATATACATATTAACTAGTGTTATTACAAAATTAAAAAGTATCTATTGTATACGCATCCAGAAATATCTTCGAAAAATATTTTTAGTGCGTATATATGGCGAAAGTAATTGTAACATGTGAACATTTTCTTCACAATTGGTTTATCTAACAGCATGATTTCGGAGAAAGATATAGGGAACGCCTAAAAATTTGGCCTCTCGCATCTTCTCGTCCAAACCTACCCGATAACATAGGAAAAAGGAAAAAAATGTCTGGTTACGCAAGGAAAAGAACAGTCAAACGTCAAATGAAATGTAGTTGTGTCAAGAGAAAAAGCTGTCTATTCCCTACCTATTTTCTCCTTGTGCGTACCCTAAGACTTTCACAGGAAAAAGTTACACGTCGTTATACTTGACAAGTGTTTAATATTAAACGAAGATATCCTTCAGGAATTAATTTCGTTAGAATTAATATACCTAACTAGATCAATATTAAATCAGCAGTTGATGCCACGTGTACTCTTGTGCCAAGTAAACAGGAATTTCAATTCGATTAACAGCTAATTTAATACTGCAATTAATCAAGTTTGGCATACCTTACGCTTACACGATTAGTTCTCGATTAAAAATTCGACATCGAAGGCTTAGATACTACTTCGCTAACGCCCTTAATTATATTTATTATTTATCTTATATTTTAAAAAATCTTCGTTAGACATATCAGTGAAAGTAAAGAAGTGGCAGTTAGTAGTTGACGATCTCGGAATGCGTTCAATTCTCAAAGGGAAATCAATATCTGATATGACTTACAATTAGATATCAACTTACTGCTAGCCTACTAAATGTTGCGTGACACTGACAATGAAGAAATATGTATATTCTCGATATCCTTCAAAAGCATGATGTCAGTTTCATCAATGTATGTGAATTTGCGATCCGTAATAGTCCAGTCAATGAATGCTCGTAAGGCGGGTGTAGAGGGAAATGGAAGGAACACAATTTTTAACTTTGGGACTTTGTTTGGACTAGTTAGGAAGTAAACATACTAAAAGTCCTTACTCCTAGGAGGTGAGCGGTGTACAGGATGCAGGCGGAAGGTCCCTTTTTTCACGTTTTCCGTATGTATATCTCGGAAACTGTGTGTCCTAGCGATAAGACCATTCTATACAAAATTAAAGCTGACAAAACGTGCCATAAGATCGTTTCTAGTCAGTTTTTCGCTATCTCGCATAGTTTCCGAGATATTCGAGCTCAAAGTTTACTAATTGAGAAAAAGAAATTTTTGCCTCACGTCTTTGGCTTATTTGACTAGCTAACTCTTCAACACAATTAGTGAACTTTGAGCGCGGATATCTCGGAAACTATGCCAAGATAGCAAAAAACTGAATGCAGTCAATTTTATGGCACATTTTGTCACCTTTAATTTTGTATAGAATGGTCTTATCGCTAGGACGTATAATTTCCGAGATATAAGCGGAAAACCGAAAAGGGGGACCTACTACGTGCATTTGAGGTTGAAATTGAGAAATTGAAGTTGAATTTGAGAAATTGATGTTGGAACTGAAAAATGGAAGTGGAAATTGAAAACATGAAGTTGAAAGTGAAGTGGAATTTGAAAAATTGATGTTGAAACTGAAAAATGGGAGTGGAAACTGAAAAAGTGAAGTTGAAAATGGAGTGTTGAAATTGAAGTTGAAATTGGAGTGTGGAAATTGAAGAGTTGAAATTGAAAGTGAACTAGAAATTGAAGTGTTGAAATTGAAATTGAAGCAAAAACACTAACTCGAACAAATAATACCAGAGTGAACTTTGAACGCGGATATCTCGGAAACTATGCGAGATAGTGAAAAACTTAATTCAATCAATCTTGTGGCATATTTTGTCAGCTTTAATTTTGTATAGAATGGTCTTGTCACTAGGACACATAGTTTCCTAGATATAAGCGGAAAACCGAAAAGGGGACCTTCTACGTGCACCCCTGCACCCCGCTCACCTCCTAGGAGTGGGGACTTTTAATACGTTTACCTCCTAACTAGTCCAAACAAAGACCCTAAAGTTAAAATTTGTGTTCGTTCCATTTCCCTCTACAACTTTTCGTTGACTGGACTATAATTGCATACGATAATTTGATTTTCATAGATGCGTTTGTTAAATGAATACATCTTCAACGTTTTATAAATGCATATTGTACTGGCTTCGTTCAACTAAACAGAAGTTCATACACGCATACAGTAAAGCACGATGCGTAGACGCATCTTAACATAGATTCTGTTATGAATTATTCAGTTTCATGTGTACATGTGACTTTCAAAATTTCAAAAGTTTATCTTTGGAAGACAATAATGTCACATATTGGAAAACAGTATAGGACTTTTTCAGTTGTTTAGTATGAAGAACACGCGTATACATACATATATCTCTATGTAACTGTGAATCATTGTTGACTTTTCACGCATTGAATATTTTCCTGTATTTTATGTGTATACATATATTTATACTGTATACTGTATAGTGTATAGTATAGTAGTAGGATTCATTTAGTTCAGGGCACAGGGGTGGCCAACCTGTGGCGCATTGCCTCTTTGCGCCTACTTATTCTTTTGAAGTAGGCGCCATAACTGAACCATCTTCATATTTTCAATACATCAACATATTTTCTTACTCATCAGTTCGTCACAATTTTTTAACAGTTTACAATTATTTTATTAGGATAATATAGTTTATTAGGTTGTTGCGTATGAAATGTCCGTTTTTTAGCAGTGACATTAAACAAACGCAATCTTGTGTATACCCAATGCATTCTATCTACAGATTTCAAGTTTCTTGATTGTACAGTAAATATTTTATGGACGCAAGAAGGTGTTATACGTTGGATGCAAAAAATATCCCCTCCACTGCGGGGCAACGCCGCACAGTGAGACCTTTCGTCCAAATCGGAGACAAAATCAAAGAATTTTCGATAGAAATGAGGTAGAGCGATGAAATTTTTTAAAATTAAAGCTGAAATTTGGCAGAATATGGGAAAATAGGGAGATTATGGTACGAACGTTTTATAACCTTGAGAAAATTCGTTAAACTTTCACAATTTCAAGAAAATTGCGGTCTTTTCAATACCACGTGCGGAAAAAATTTTTTTTAACACATTACCGACCGGTGATTATTGCATGATTTTAATAAATCTATGGTGCATGACTAAATAATTTTTAATGGAACCTTCAATAGCAACAGCAATTTTCATCAAGAACTGACAAGTCACCCTCAATAACGTAACCTAATAGTTTCATTTAAGATTGAAATGTAAAAGCAAATTCCTCTGCTTTCTTTTGGTGCAGCACAATTATTGAAAATCCTATTAATAGACTTCCGGTAGGTAAAGTGTTAACATGCTACACATCATTTCCTGTAGATTTTTTCACGCTGATTTCAAATCTGATCTCAAAATTTGTCTACGACCTCAGGATTTTGCAAGAAATCAATTTTTGTAAACAGAACTAATGTAATCATTTTTTCGTTGAAATGATTTGATAACCCACTAGTTTGAAGGTATATTGTATTGTCATATATAAAACTCAATAAAATTAAACATAATGAAGTATATTTGGACGTTTATTTGACGTATATTACTTGACGAACGATCACCCGACGTATCGCTGCTATTGTCGCTGGCACTCCTTGTAGACTATGTGTGACTGTAATGTAATTTACATTAGATATCTATTTTCATGATTATATTTTCATTTACACAGGAAGTAAGGTAAGTATTTAATCTTTTTAACTTACTTTTCATCAACGAATTCTTTAGCTTCTGGTGATACCTTATTCTTATTTTTATCACAAAAAGTTAAAGAATTCGTTGATGAGAAGTAAGTTAAAAAGATTAAATACTTACCTTACTTCCTGTGTAAATAAAAATATAATCATCTCAAAATTTTTGAAACCACATTTGAAATCAGCGTGAAGAAATCTACAGGAAATGATGTGTAGCATGTTAAAAATAAATTTTTTCCGCACGTGGTATTGAAGAAAACGCAATTTTCTTGAAATTGTGAAAGTTTAACGAATTTTCTCAAGGTTATAAAACGTTCGTACCACAGTCTCCCTATTTTTCCCATATTCTGTCAAGTTTCAGCTTTAATTTTTAAAAAATTTCATCGCTCTACCTCATTTCTATCGAAAGTTCTTTGATTTTGTCTCCGATTTGGACGAAAGGTCGAGCTGCCTCGGTCGCCAAGCAGGGTAAACATTCCGCGTAATCCGATATCGGGTCGACCCGAGTATATACACGGATATATCGGTGTGAACCACTACTAATCCAATTACAAAACTTGTGTATTTTTCATTATTTTTTCACGGGACTTTCACCAACTTATTTTTGGCATTTTTCCGATTAAAATCACACTAAACACAATATCATTTCAACTGTATTTAGTGGTTTAATTGACGAAGTTACAAAGAAATAGTAGAACCATAGGATTTATAAAATGGCTTCTTTCACAGCCTGTATATTTAAATAGCTCGTATTATCTTCCTTCATTCTAGGGATAAATTGCGTACGCTTCTAAAGTTCGTACACCTATTTCTATTACGCTTTGTTTCATGACTCTACTTAAATAAATGTATATCATTTCTGTATGTTCAATTTCATCAATTTTGCATATTTCCTGAGACGCACTCGCTATATATATATATATATATATATATATATATATATATATATATATATTTCATATAGTATGTATATATACTTATATAAAGAATACATAAAAAGATCAACAAAGACATTTGATATACCCATAGCGAATTTTGATTGCATATTGTTATAACAAGGTCTTAAGCCTTTCACAGTTGCCGCAGCGAGTAAAAGGGTTAGTGCGACTGTACTCGCTACTTTTAAGTGGGGCACAAGGAACTAACAGAGTTCGTCGTTCTTTAGTCTCGAGCATCAAAGATCCTCCAATTTTAATATTATAAAAATTACTATTCAATTCGTGTAATGGTAATGTAGATGATGTTCTCGTATGGTAGTAAACTCTGCAGTTATCAAAACGTGAGAACGAATTAAACTTAAAGGAAATGTAGCAGTACCTGCAACGCTGTTGAAATCAAGATATTGCACATTTCGAATTGTTTTTACGTTCACTAGGTTCTTTGGTTACTTTTATATGACAATTTGTCCAGCTTCGTACGAAACGTATTTTCGAAGATAAATGCGAATCGAAAGAAGTCACTGGTATTTAACACATATTTTACGTCCGTTCTAACAATTAAATGTCGCAAGTTACGATGAATAATCGGAGAATGTTGGTGAATCGCTGTAAATATGGAAAGTCTGATCTTCATTGGTCAACATGTTAACATCCATCTTATGAGATACCACTTTGTCGAAGATGCAACTGATCGTTCCCACGCGCATCTTACGGTCTGGATCGCCCGACTCGAAACAGAATTATAAAAGTAACAATTAGAAAATCTTCTTTATACATATAAGCACATGTTATAGATTTTTGCAGTATAAAAGGGATGTGTACACGAACGAAATTCAGTTCGGTATCTTTTACTAAAAAGTCAAGTACAGTAATGTCCCATTCTAAGTCAATTCTCGGTTCTGTGTTGCGACATAGATCGGAACAGGGCACCATTAGTCCAGTCAATGAATGCTCATAAAGGGGGTGTGGAGGGAAATGGAAGGAACACCATTTTTGACTTTGGCATTTTGTTTGGGAAGCACGTAGAAGGTCCTCTTTTTCGGTTTTCCGCTTGTATTTCGGAAACTATGTGTCCTGGCGATAAGACCATTCAATACAAAATTAAAGCTGACAAAATGTGCCATAAGATGATTTCATTCAGTTTTCGCTATCTCGCATAGTTTCCGAGATATCCGCGCCCAAAGTTCACGAATTGTGCTGAAGAGTTAGCTAATCAAATTAGGCAAAAATTTCTTTTTCACAATTAATGAACTTTGAGCTCGGATATCTCGGAAACAATGCGTCTCAGCGATAAGATCATTCTATACAAAATTAAAGCTTACAAAATGTGCCACAAAATTGATTCGATTCAGTTTTTCGCTATCTCGCATAGTTCCCAAGATATCCGCGTTCAAAGTTCACTAATTGTGCTGAAAAGTTAGCTAGTCGAATAAGGCTCTTCCTTTTCACAATTAGTGAACTTTGAGCACGGATATCTCGGAAACTATGTGTAATAGCGAAAAATTGAATACAATCAATGTTATGGCACATTTTGTCCGCTTTAATTTGGTATAGAATGGTCTCATCGCTAGGACGCATAGTTTCCGAGATATAAGCGGAAAACCGAAAAAGGGGACCTTCTACGTGCCCCCCTGCACCTCGCTCACCTCCTAGAAGTGGGGACTTTTAGTATGTTTACCTCCTAACTAGTCCAAACAAAGATTCAAAGTTAATCAATTTCCGAGGGCATTAAACGGTTTCCTGTGCGAGCGAAGCCGCGGGCAAAAGCTAGTTGAAAATATGAGTATTAACTTACTTTTGTTATCCACTGTATGTAAGAGTCTACATATACAATAATTGAACTTAACTGTAGAAAAACTGAGCCTCAGGTCGTTAGCTGAAAGAGCAGTACCGGATGGAAAGTATCGACAAAACATGATTTTTCTTATTACAGCAGCGCATGTATGTATGTAGCTACATGTTTTGATAAACACTGCTGCGACAGCTACGTACTGTCGAATAATGCAAATTACGCCTGGTAAACGTAAAAATAGGACTTTTGGAGGCAATCGTGGCCTAGATTGATCTTTTATGAAGAAATGAGAAGGCACATCCTGCACCCTTGCAATCCTGGAAACGCGAATCTATTCCCTTAATCTACTGTCGTACAAGATCATCCGATCAGAAACTGATTATCAGAGTTTGTACTTTGTGTTTTACTATACATTATTGAAAGTTTAATAAAACACATCGATCACCTGATCAGAATCGCTGGAAATCGTTTTGCGACTTCGATTTCGGCAATGATCGTTGAAAACAGACGGACTAGATACGTCCCTTGATTCCGACACTTCGTCGACTGTGGAGAGTTTTCGCTCTTCTTTGTTATCGTTATACACCTCCACCGCGATCTCATCACGATTTCTCTCCTGACACTCTAGACAGGGAGGGAGGTGTATGAGAGAGACCTAGCTAACCGAGGTCTCCTCGACGGATGGGCTCGCCAGTGCTTGTGTCTCACCGTTCGCGTGTTTCATCTCGTCCTGGCCAGGACGCGATGGCGGCGGACTACTGCGAGAACAAGAGGTCATGCTCTGCATTGTTTGGCTGCGACCACCAGTAAATCGCATACTGTACGCAGCACGGTTACCGCTTTGCAGTACACCGGTCTGAAACAATCATTATTTGCTCTCCTCATCAAAATGAAAGATAAGGTATGAAATAATTCTGCATTCGGTGCAACTCTCGTAACGTGGCGATCTCAAATAACTCGTAAGTTATTTGTTCTACAAAAAATATGTTCAAACAAATGTTGCATGATTTTTAGGGTGACATACTATACAGTGCTGTAATCTGATTTTTGTTACTTCGATTTTTTATTAGGTCAATCGGAAAGTTCCGTCCATTTTTGACAAAAAGTAGAGCTCTTTATTTAAGAAACAAAATGAAAAAGTACATTAATCAAAATATTGTCCATCGTTAGCGATGACTTTTACCCATCTATCGGGCAGCAAGCGAATTCCGCGACGAAAGAATGAGTCATCTTTGGAGGTTATCCAGTCAGGGAACCATTTTTCGACATCTTCGTAAGAATTAAATCGTTCCTCAGCAAGTGCGTGTGCCATCGACCGAAACAAGTGATAGTCAGAAGGGGCACAGTCTGGCGAATAAGCCGCATGGGGTAGCATTTCCCAGCGAAGTGCTTCTAACGTTTCTTTGACAACTTTTGTGACGTTTCGCAAGCAGAATTTCGCAGATGGTTTTTCGCTTTTCAATGTCTCTTGGCTTGAGTTTATATGGGACCCTCTTTCCTTCCTTGTAGACCTTCCCCAAGGCTTTTAAACGATCGGAAATGACAGATTGAGCACAATTTAACGCTTCTGCAATTTGTTTTTGCATTTGACATGGATCTTCATCCACCAATGCCTGCACTTCTTCGTCTTCGAATACTCGTGGCCGTCAAGAACCCTCTTTGTCCTTCACAGTAAAATCACCATTTTTAAAGCGTCGAAACCATTCTCTACATGTTTTATCGGAAACGTCTACAATCATTCGATGAGCTTCAGCTGCAGTTTTCTTCCAATTGAAGAAAAAGATTAACTCTTCGCGCAAATGGCGCTTATTCGGCTCAAATTCCGACATTTTCATTGTAGAATAACGATGTTATTAATGCAAGCGTATATTGTTATGTATTGAATTTTATTGAAAGATGTCCAAACTAAAAAGTTAACCTTACTTTAGACGTTATAGTTAACGACAGTTCGAGCTACGGCTACTGGACGCTAAACGGATGGAACTTTCCGATTGACCTAATATCAAGATATGAAGTCACCTTCAGTTTTTTAAATAGAATGTCCAATATTTTTGCTCGAACTCGGATGAAACACAAAATTCTGCATAGAAAGGTATTAACTCTCATATATTACACATAAATCTAATAGTTTACAAGATATTATCGATATAATTTCCCACATGTAGAATAGCTATTACCTGGAAGCTAGTATAGTAGCTGGAATCGATATCCCTTAATTTGAATGAGTACATATCCTATAATATGTATACATACGTACATATTATACACTCATAACTTATGAGTGTTTCAAGTTTGAAAGTTGAGCGATTTTCAGTGTTTTTGACGGGTAAAACCGCTGCCATGTTGGTATGTAACGGTCAATTCCGTCGCGTGCCGCTGTCTGACGATGAGTACATACCAATATGGCGGCGCCCGTACCTATCAAAAGCGCTGAAGTCGCTCAACTTGAAACACTCGTAAATTTTGAACCACTGATCACCTAGGATCGAAACTTGGATTTTTCGCATTTTCTCGGCAAAATCAAGCCAAGTTATAGTTTAACCGTTCCGTCATTACTGTATTAGCTTTCTTTATATAGTAAAAATTTCTACTTACATTGGAATGACCAGGTCGAACATTTTTATATGGTTGAAACAGTACTAAATATACTTTCGGTGTGAAGAGGCAGCCGAGGGCTACCGACGCAGAGATGTTGATGCACATACACATACTTGCTATCTGTACCTGTAAAGTCGACATCATGTATTTCCTATTTTTCAAAAAACATTTGTTATTTTTAAAACCGACATTTACTTTGTATGGAGAATGTATGCTATGTGTTAAATAAATGAAGAGAAAAACAACTATTTATGAATTATGTATGAGTCGACATGTGCCACAAATATTCGTGATTTATGTAGGTATTATATACATATGTACATGTACATAATACACATACCTATGTATGATAGAATATATTTATACAGGGTGGTTGCGAAATCGTAGTAGAACCGGGAAGGTTGTGATTCTACATGCAAAGATAAGTCGAAAAGAGAGAATAACATTTTTTTCATTTAGCAGCTCGTTTTCGAGAAAATCGGGGTTAGAGTTCCGCCAGGTTCGCGTGCTTTAGTAGTTTACTTTATATATATATTCTTTAGTATGTATGTATATGCACAAAGTAGAATTAGTTGATTATGGTCAGACGCGTCAGACGATTTCGATGTACTATTCACTATGGCAACGCTCGGATTTATTTCATCGCGGCGGCCGAGAATCGAAGGCTACACCTCCTCGACCCGGCCGGCGCTCCCCGTACCGACCCTAGTGCTTGGAGCTGCTCAGGCGCGTACCATTTCATAGGCGCTATTCGTGGCGCATCGGAACGGCACTCCTGTCATTAGGTTTCCGCATTACCATTGAGATACTATTGCCAATGCGTTTTTTTTGTTAGTGGTATCCCCTGTAGGCCTACTAAATTTTTAATTTTTAAATTTATCTTGTGAATTTATTTTTCTAATTAATTTTCTACAGCTGTTGTCCAAAATTATCGTGCGACATAGTGGAGCAAGCCTACAGGAGATACTACTAACAAAAAAAAACGCATTGGCAATGCGTAATGTGGAAACCTATTGAGACGCGTGTCATCCTGACGCACCATGAATAGCGCCTATGAAATGGTACGCGCCTGAGCAGCTCCGAGCACTATGGTCGGTACGGGGAGCGAGACGCGCGGCTGAGGCGAGGAAGCGTAGGCTTCGATTCTCGACCGCCGCGATGAAAAAATTCCGAGCGCTGCATTATGGCATAGCGACTATGCCAATACCACGTGTGCAAAAGATGTTACGTATTACTTTTTTTCGATTTATTTTTGCATGTAGAATCACTCCCTGCTCGGTTGTACCACGATTTCCCAACACCCTGTACATATATACACAAGTCATAATTTCAGTTTATTTTGATGATTTGGTTTCATCGTTTAATAACGTTTCAAGTTCAGACAATAGTGAGTTTTTAACTCATTACGTATTTACCAGCGATTATTTCATAATTTTTGGAAATCTATGGCTAAGGATTTTTTAATAGATCTTTCAACAACAATAGCGATTTCAATCGTGAACTTTCAACAGTCACCATAGTTCAGTAACGTAGAATAATTATTTCGTTTGGAATTATTAGGTTGAAGAAGATTTTTAAAGCTCCATTTTAAATTACATAAATATAGATATTAATAAACATTGCCGTAACAATAACCCTTTGCAGGCAGGTCTTTCATGGTGTTGTATTCTTTCACAATAGTCCAGTCAATGAATGTTCATAAGGGGGGTGTAGAGGGATATGGAAGGAACACAATTTTTAACTTTGGGACTTTGTTTCGACTAGTGAGGAGGTAAACATACTAAAAGTCCCTACACTCCGAGGAGGTGAGCGGGCTACAGGGGGCACGTAGAAGTCACCTTTTTCGGTTTTCCACTTATATCTCGGAAACTATGTGTCCTAGCGATAATACCATTCCATACAAAATTAAACCTGACAAAATGTGCTATAAGATTGAATGCATTCAGTTTTTCGCTACCTCGCATAGTTTCTGAGATATCCGAGCTCAAAGTTCACTAATTGTGAAAAAGAAATTTTTTCCTAATTTGATTAGCTAACTCTTCAGCACAATTCGTGAACTTTGGGCGCGGATATCTCGGAAACTATGCGAGATAGCGAAAAACTGACTAGAAACGATCTTATGGCACGTTTTGTCAGCTTTAATTTTGTATAGAATGGTCTTATCGCTAGGACACACAGTTTCCGAGATATACATACGGAAAACGTGAAAAAAGGGACCTTCCGCCTGCATCCTGTACACCGCTCAACTTCTAGGAGTGGGCACTTTTAGTATGTTTACCTCCTCACTAGTCCAACCAAAGACCCAAAGTTAAAACTTGTGTTCCTTCCGTTTCCCTCTACAACTTTTCCTTGACTGGACTACAAGAGAGACTAATAGCAAGCCATTCTAAATTATTATTATTATTTATGTTACGTGGCATCGTGTATCGTGTCAAAGTGATTAATATAATTTATACTTATGAACGCGGACCTTGTAGTCATTATTTGAGCCAAAATAGATCGGCACAAAAGCTAACCATACGATGCAGGTCGAATACATTGTAAAACCAATGTATTTAGCTTCGTTGAAGTTCCCTGGTATTTTTCGTGTTTTGAACGCGTACAAAGTACACATGAGTATTAGGAACATGTTATAGACGAGGGACATCATCAGAGCGAATGTCGAAACACGGCATGTGAGTACCGCTGATAGTGGATAGGGATGAATTTCCGTGGTGTCTGGTGGTTCGATAATGAGCCACACGATAGCACCTACTAATTGCACTGCAGTGATCCCTATAAAAACGGGAATTACATAATATGATATCAAGGTCAAGGCTTTAACCCGGCGTTAAGCGCGTGGGTGACATGTGTCATCAGCTGTATTTCGCTACTACATACATATATCTATCAAACGAAACATACAGTTAGGTTCATACACACACATACTTTAAATCAGAATAACTTTTTTATGAATCAACGGACCAAACCACTTCAATCTCTATAAGGCTAGAAGAATTAGTTTGTAGACGAATTTGAAAAAACTCGAATCAAATAAAATCTCATCCCCGCTCTTCCTATAATAATTATGTTAGACAAATGTGGGCAAAAGGAGAGTATCAAATTGATAAAGAAAAGAAAATTAATTGATAAATGTTCAATGGTACTAACACACTTACGGAACACACCAAATGTAAATACTAATAATTTAATAATGCTTTCTAGAATTATGCATATAGTTAACGATGCTTAGGAATATTGACAGTTTTAACGATTTTACTTTTGGTAAAAATAGACCCGGGCACCACTGTTCAATAAATATTTTTTCATACATTGCTTTCCAGTAAAAATGAATAAATGCACCGTTTAAAATGAATGACACATGTTTCCTACGTGCCTGATCATGCTACTAAAATGGTCGCGTCTTAACGCAGGGTTAAACGAAAATCGTAGAAAAACGTTTATATGTACAGGCTGTCTCAAAATTACCTCCGAAGCCGAAAATGAGAGGTTCCTGAGATCATTTCAAGCGACATTTTCCTTTGAAAAAATGTCGTTCGCGGCTTCGTTAACGAGTTATTAACGAAAAACACGGACCAATCAGAGCGCGAGCTAGACGCGTGCAGCCCGGCGCGCCGGCAGCCGAGTGTCGGTGCACGCCGCGATATCGCAACGAACAAAAGTTTCTCGATGATGTGAATCCTCGCCAATTTCGATAAGCTTTGGATATGTTGTCAATGCCATGATTCAGAACAACATTTCCTTTTACAATTTCTGTCGATCGGCTTTAGTTTACGATATTATTGTAAAAACTTGTAATTGTAAATCGATCGATGTACTATTTCCTATCCGATTTCGATGAGCTTTGGATATGTTGTCAATGCCATGATTCTGAACAACATTTCCCTTTACGGTTTTTGTCGGTCGACTTTAGTTTACGATATTATTGTAAAAATTTGTATGTGTAAATCGATCGATGTACTATTTCCTATTCGATTTCGATGAGCTTTATTTCAAAGGAAAAAGATATTTAAAACATCGAATGTATAAGATATGTCAAGGTCGTCGAAATCGGTGTGGGCCCACATCATCGGCAACTTTACCCGAACGAGAGAAGAAGCAGAAACTGATTCAATTAAAAACTCACTTATTCAGCCGTAAATCCATTTGCTTGTTACACCAGTGAAACAG
>CM052284.1:96968-136242 GCA_028455765.1 Lasioglossum oenotherae | reverse complement strand
TCTCCCGCTCTCCCTCTCCCGCTCTCCCGCTCTCCCTCACCCGCTCTCCCTCTCCCGCTCTCCCTCTCCCGCTCTCCCTCTCCCGCTCTCCCTCTCCCGCTCTTCCTCTCCCGCTCTTCCTCTCCCGCTCTTCCTCTCCCGCTCTCCCTCTCCCGCTCTCCCTCTCCCGCTCTCCCTCTCCCGCTCTCCCTCTCCCGCTCTCCCTCTCCCGCTCTCCCGCTCTCCCTCTCCCTCTCCCTCTCTCTCTCTCTCTCTCTCGCTCTCTCTCTCTCTCTCTCTCTCTCTAAAATGTACTTAAATTGAATTACCTTCTCTCCGTAATCACCCTCGACTGCAACTGTAGAAACATATTTCCATCCGAGTTGATCGATTATTTCCACCATAGCCTGCGCCTGAAAATTATCTGGTGGCACCACTCTACTGAAATACTCGAAGCGACTTTTATCCGACAGTTCTGTGCTCGTTGATGCATAGCTTATTTGCGGTATCTGTGGTCAAAGAAAACATTACTGTTTGAAAATGATGGAATAAGTAATATATGTGTACTGCAGCCAATTACCGTTTAGTGCACAATGCGTGTCAGAAGTTTAGACGCACCGTATTATTTTAATATGGTTAATTTCTCTGATTAATTTTCGATTGATTTTTTCTATCGTATCTTTCAAAGACTTGGAAAAATTATGATTACTACTAAAACCATTATTTTGATCAAAAACTGTTCTATGAGTCAAACGTGAATAAAGTAACACAGCGTTTCACGTTGACTTCTTATCTTCAACGAATCTGTAGTACTGACCTTGAATAATCGTAAAATATTGGCGACCATAATAGAAACAACACTGAAGGAAGCTCCAATAACGCCAGTTACAGGTTTGTGTGGCGCATACGTTGGTGGCTTGTCATTTTCACATTTATACTCTGATATATCCTGAAAATAAACGAAAGAAAAATTACGAACTTCATGCCTATACAAGAGTTTATGGCACGCAAAAAATATTCAGAGAAATCCTGTATTTATGAACAGTATTACATACAGGGTGGTTCACCAGATATCACCACCTCGATTTTCGTCATTATTATTATTCGTAATAAAAATAACATAACATTTTTCTAAAGCATTTGCAGACCTACGTTTATACAATAATAACATTTTTTCGTGCTTCTATCGATAGGACATAATGGTGAAGTTTGATTGCTTAAAACTGGAACAACCTGTATATAAAAATTATGCAAGTCTAATTTTTGGAATAATCAAGGTTGTACAAAATGAAGAGGGTCTGTCCATGAGCTGCTGTTCGGTTTAGGGGACCACGAATTTTGTACTTTCTTTTGTATACTGTAAACAAGTTTCAATCGTAAGAATTCAGTAATTGGAAAGCTGTGCGTGTTGAAAGTTCAGCGTTTTCCATCAGCACGTGCTTGCGGAACGGTATAATGGTATATCTTGTAATTTTATTGAAACAGAAGACTATTCGTTTGTTTATATTGAAAATTATTAATTAAAAGTTACTAAATTGAAATAGTTACTAACTAAAAATGGTTTTTACAGCTTGGGATGTACATCTGGCAACGATAAAACATGTCTCTTATTAATATCTGCTTTCGATAATGCGATGTTGACGCAGATATGAAAATGAGTTCGATATGGCATCGAGACCTTCAAAGAACCTAAAATAAAAACAAAGGAATTCAAATTAGAACCACGTAAAAAAATAATGAAACTAAAGAAATAAATAATATAATAAGCATTTATTATAAATAACAAACCAATTTTGCCATAAATAAAACAATTTATATAATTTATTATTCTCTTAAATATTGTAACTTTTGTGGGGTGTTGTTCCTCTAAAAACGAAATAACGTTAAACTGTCCGCGTCCAAATACTTACCAGTTTTATAAAAATTCGGTAATGCGATATTGCTGAGACCATTGTTTTGAATTTTTTATATAGTGCATCATAGTTAGAAAAAATAAAAACAATTTTTTCGATGTTTCGTTACTCGTTTGTAGGCGTATCGTGTAATATTCAACATTATTATATGTAGACAAACAATGTACAAGCTTTATGGGATCTTTTATTCGGCTATATCCTTTCTGAAGAAGAAACACCCATTGTTATGTATCGGTTTACGAATTGAGAACTTGGATCACGTCAGATTGAATAAAATACAAAGCCTCGAATAACACTCTGTGGGCTACAAGCTTGGAAAAGTGGATCAACTTATAAGTCCGGTTTATGCTTCTCAGGACAGTCACGGTTAATCCTAGAAGAATTAGTTGCTGTTAGCTGTTTTGGTGTTCGAAACAAAAAGAGTTTATTTTTTACTGAAATGCTTTGTGAAGCTTACAAGTAGGAGTAGTTAATTTATTTTCCACTACTTTTGAATGTACGAGGCTCGTTTTTAAGACAACGCATGTTTTCACGCCAGAGGCAGTTCAAGCTTCACGACCAGACCCCTGCGGCGCACAGTGTTCTAAAACGCGAAATTTAGTGACATTTTGCCCAAAAACCAACTGTATCATATAGATATCTGTTGAATGTTTATTGCTTTCTAAATATACATCTACCTCGAAAATGAAAATATTAAAAAAATTTAATAAAAACCATCAGTGGCGCACCCAAGATGCAATCTGGGGGGGGCTGAGTTGAACCCAGCTCTAAGTTTTGCCTGATGACCTTTTTTGTAGCCAATATATCTATATATCTGTCAATTCTGGGCTATTCCGCGATTTTAATTTTGGGAGATAAACATTTTTTTTCTTGGGGAGGACTTGGCCCCCTGCCCTCCCCCGCCCCTTGGGTGCGCCACTGAAAATCATTACTGTAACAAACAGTTAAAGTTGGAAGTTTTAAAGATAGCCTTTGAGAAAGAAACGAAAAGTATCCCACATTATACATTATTAAAAAAAATTACATGTTAATATCCTAAACCCCAAATTTCACGTCGATATTTTTAATAGCTTAGAAGTTATACCAAAATGTCACTAAATTTCGCGTTTTAGTTAGACCACTGTGGCGACGTTACCTGTTACCCCTCAGTGGACTGACAATGAGTAAGGGAGGCAAGGGAGAGTGAGAGCGTGGAGACCCTCACGGGTAGAAATCGCGACTTTACTGTATCTCGAAAAAATAAATTTTACTGTTTAAACTTGTGAAACACTCACTTACTTGGTTCATGTAGGACCGTACAAATTCCATACTTTGGTCAAGGGCGTAAGTATCGCTGCTACAAGAGTCAAGAATAAGAGCACCTAAGGTGGTGTTAGGTAATAAATCATTGTCTGCGTTTATCTCATCGAGGATGTATAGCATCGCTTCCAAACGCTGCACTCCTTTTTCTTCTTTTACTGCGCCGCACGGTGATTGACCGATGCCTGACACCTGTAAACAAAAATCTGATTATCTATGAATAAAATATGTATACGGTGGAATATTCACATGTTCGATAATCACATCTGCTCGAAAATGTATTTATATGCAAACAGGGATCAATATTTTAACGTGACTTGGAAATGTTTTACAATAATTCGTAAGCTATGCTTCGTAAACGGAATTGGTTTATATACGGGGTGGTCCGTTTAAGTAAGAACACCTAAAAATCTCTTCAGGTTATTGTGATGCATAAATATTTGTTACGTAATGTGCACGGTGTCAATCGACCAAATATCTGGCTTGAATATTTTTTTCCGAGGGTCATTTTTTCGGAGTTGTCGAGGTCATTGATGTTTTTTGGTACATAACTACATTTTTTTTATTGCATCGCGTAACTGATGGAAAAATACGCAAAGGAACGCCAATTTTCGAAGATCAAGGTCATTTCGAGGACATGTTATTATACATATCTGAATGTATTTTTCTATCAGTTACACGATGCAATAAAAAAAATGTAGTTATGTACCAAAAAACATCGTTGACCTTGACAACTCCGAAAAAAATGACCCCCGGGAAAAAATATTCGTGCCAGATATTTGGTCCATTGACACCGTGCACATTACGTAACAAATATTTTTTGCATCACAATAACCTGAAGAGATTTTTAGGTGTTCTTACTTAAACGGACCACCCTTATATACATTTTATTTGGTCCTTCTTCTTGAAAATTGTCTCGAAAAATTGCATATTGCATAAACTTCCGCAGTCTAATTACACTGTCCAACACCAAATTTGTTCCCTAATTACTGTTGGGTCCTTCCTATAGAGTTTTTTGCGCTGATTCCGAATCTGCCTTTAATTTTTCTCCTGCCCTTAAATTTTAAGAAAATTTTTCAAATTGAAGATTTCTCAAAATACATGATTTCTCCTCTATTCAAATCGTCAAATCGTTAAATCGTCATTCAATATTAATTCAATACCACTCCATTTCGTTAAAACCAGTTGATTATGTGCCAATTCCGCAGCTTTGCATCTGATCAATCAAGATTTCAATCCAATAAACGCTTGAAACAATATTGTATAGACTTGACTAATTGTAAGTGTAGGTATTTTAAAGGCCTATACGAAGTTTTGCTTGAAAACTTTCTAATGTAAAAGATAAATCAAAGACCTGCTTGGCTATAGAAGGGTTCCAAAGTAGATAGGAGCCACAGAATATTGAACTTTATAGAAAAAGTTTTGTGGAGCTAGGAGGAAAACTGGTTGATGAACTGGTCTCAGCAGCGTTCCTAATCGATCCAATGTCTACGGGCGGAAATGACAAATTATCTTGGAAACTCGATCAATATCCGAAGCTACTGATCTTAAATAATTATCGAGACTTCGCCTTCAATTTTCTGTGATAACGAAAACTAAGTTAAAAATGAAGTTTATTAACAAAATTTTAATAGAATTAAATTCTTCGATCACAATATTTTAAATCACACTTCTTCGATGGCAAACTATTGATTAAATAAATTGTAATTTGTGAAAGACAAGAAAATAATGTTTTTTAAACGTGTAAATATAACGCTAACTTCGCAACGCCAACTTCACATTGGTGAGTGTTGCTACAGTCGCTTTTAATAACTACAATCGACTTTTGTGACCATGAATATTCCTCGCTTGATACTGTTGTAGAATATTATAAATATTTATAAACAAAATCGTCTCTTTCATTTGTGTTTAAACGAATTTGACGATCGATATAAAAGAACTGAAATGTCATATACTACAAAAAGTGGAACTTGACCGATCAATTGATGTTATAGAAAAAGATTGGTTTCGCTAAAACAAATGTTCGTGCCACACATTTTGATATCTGTAACAATCGTTTTCGAAGTAATCGATTGTATACATTTACCTCCGACATTCCGTGTACGCAGGAAAAAACACACATACTCTATCTCTTGCGGACGTAACTATAAAAAGAATCCTATCATGGTGAATTTCTATCTCGATTTGCGCTTGTTTCCTTGCGGGCATTCAATGCAGCCTCCGCCGTTTATTGGCAGATATGAAATGAAATAAATGAAATATTGAATACGATTGTAAAGTGATTTTATTCCTTTTGAACGTCGATATCTAAACTATAATCGAAATGTATCAGCAATTGGGAGAATCCGTTATTAGATTATTGACAATTTATATTGATTCGTGTCATTGCTTTGAATACCCCTCTTATCCGAGGAGTTTACATCTAAAAATTGGAATGTGCTCCAACATAGAATTATCTTCAATATATGTACATACATACAGTTAGAATAACTTTTTTATGAATGGACCAAACGACTTCAATTTCTCTGTAAGGCTAGAAGAGTTTAGTTTAGTAAATGTCGTCTAATAAATACAGTGGATAACAAAAGTAACTTAATACTCATATTTTCAATAATGAAATCACGATAACAGTAATATTTATTCACTTAAGTAGTGTATACATTATACGTGCCGTTTTGCTCATCCTAGGCAAGGGGGGTGCGGGGGGTAGGGGCCCCCCTTGCCTATCTTACTCCCCTTCCCCGCACCCCCCCCTGCCTAGGATGAGCAAAACGACATGTATACACTATACACTAATCACTTATAAAAATAAACAAGTTGATTACATATTTAATGGTAATGTTGACAAACAAAATTTATGACGATAATCACAGTGATCTGAAGATGTATCAAGATATTGATCTTCCTATACTAAATATACAAAAGTTCAATTAGTGAACTTTGAGCGCGGATATCTCGGGAACTATGCGGGATAGCGAAAAACTGAATTGAATCAATCTTATGGCACATATTGTCAACTTTAATTTTGTATAGAATGGTCTTATCGCTAGGACGCATAGTTTCCGAGATAGCGAAAAACTGAATCCAATCAATCTTGTGGCACATTTTGTCAGCTTTAATATTGTATGGAATGATCTTATCGCTAGGACGCATAGTTTCCGAGATATATGCGAAAAACCGAAAAAGGGGACCTTCTACGTACCTCTCTGCACCCCGCTCACCTTCTAAGAGTGGGGACTTTTAGTATGTTTACCTCCTCACTAGTACAAAGAAAGACCCAAAGTTAAAAATTGTGTTCCTTCCATTTCCCTCTACAACTTTTCGTTGACTGGACTAATGGTGGAATTGATGAAACCGTACACTTCCTGTTACTACCTAATTGATTACGGTACATGCTGTAATGATCTTTCGCATCTTCTGACGTTATGTTTCTCCCCGTACACAAGGCCTCTGAATTCAAAAGATCTTGCTATCTTGCTAGAAGATGTACAATTGAATATTCGTCGAGTAATATGGTACCAATATGATTGATGCCTTGCGCATTATAGCGGGAGCTGCACTAAATGGGATCTTCCTGAATCGATGGATAGGACGTGACGGGCCAATTTCGAAGGCAAGTCTTTCGCTCGAAACGTTGCTTTCTTTTTGAACTGGGGGAACATTGAAGTATATTTTCTATGCAGGAAAGTCGATAATGTCGGAAGATTCGTGATGCAAAGAATCATCGCAACATCTACTATAATTAGAGATTGAAAGAGATAATAGAGCTTTTTAACTCTTATACTCCTCAGAAATAGTTGCATAAAGGTTTCTATATGTAACAGAAATTGTCACAAATACCGAATACTATTAAGCGATGAGTGTAGTTCGTAAATAAAAGTCACATCAACGTTATAAACCAATTTCGGTTTGTCAACATACGTATGAAAAATATGAAAATATGATTGCACCTGTTATTTTCGATTCGAGATCTTTGTAATCGAAACTGATACGCGTTGTAAGATAAAATGGAAACACAGCCGAGGAATATCCGTGGAAGAGGAACATTTACTGCATGTTTGATTCATTCCTGCGTACTGTTGTAGATTTTACACATCACAGATCTCTGTCGACGGCATGCAACTCGGAAATGTTAGTCTGATCACGCATAAATGTTTATATCGTGTCTGCATCTGTACAACAGCGTGTACAACAGCGAGAGTGCAGTAGCTCACGCCAACTTTATCGGAAGAAAGTTCATGTATTCTGCATGTTTCTTCCGTTTAATGGAAGTGTATCCAGAGGAGTTTCATACATTTTGCATGCTCTCCGGTTTACCGTGTAAAATAAGTTAGTACAGATATTTCTGATAATTTTTTTAGAAATAACGTAAATTTATTTATTATTTACAAGTACACCACAATCGGATGTCGTATGTTATTACTAAACTGCCGGACGTTCATGCAATTTTTAAATTTTGTAGAGAAATTTTCGCTGGTAGAAAAATGATATACCACTGGACATTTTAAATGGATTTATAAGATGACACGATATACATAGGTATGATTCTATGCAGATACACATACCTGTTCGTGCATCGGAAAAATTCCACCAAGGATGACGTCGCCATTGATACGTATCAGTTTCGAACCGTCTTCGTCATGTCCTTTCCAATTGTGGCACTCGCTCACAATGAGGGTATACGATATCCATCTCAAAATGTTCTCCGCGGTCATCTTGATCATCGAAGGTTAAAATGCCTTTCAATACTGAAATATAATAAGGACATGATCCATGTTAATAATAAGCTATTATTAAGGTTATCAAGGTTCCTTTATTCCTCTGATTGTGAGATCCCAAGAAAAACATCCTGTAAACAGGAGCCAAGTTCCTATGACCGTAAAAAATTATGAGATCAAACAAAATTACGGCCAAGTTCGTTAGCTTAGAAATACCTGTTGCAATACTGAAAAAAGCGTTTGTAAAAATTAGTTTAAAACAACGCTAATTAATTTTTAAAGAGTTACATGGAGGGCTAAATTATTCAAACTTGGCCGTTACTTTTTAAACGAATTTAAACGGTGTTAGGTAGCGGCCAACTTTGAATAATTTAGCCCACCATGTAACTCATTAAAAATTAAATAGCGTTCTTTTAAACTAATGTTTACAAACACTTTTTTCATTCATTTTGCAAGAGGTATTTCTAAACTAACGAACTTGGGCGTATTTTGTTTGATCTCACAATTTTTTACGGCCATAGGAACTTGGCTCCTGTTTACAGGGTGTTTTTCTTGGGATTTCATCAATTTTTGTATCAATTATCAAGTAGGTGTCAAAGATTAACACTCTGCCGGCGAATTAGAACTTTACCTAGATCTTTTTTGTTATAATTTTAATGTCATTTTCTACCTTATCGTAATCTACCAGTTTTTTGTTACTACCTCAAACGGCGCTATACGGACCTTTGAAGAGAGCAGATGATTCTTTCCGGAATTTACACGGTTCCTTATGGGAAAAGCGGCATATTTCATTTTCTCCATACATAACCTATTTCATAATGTTTTCTTTTAATACAACCCCTTTAAGATGTAAAATTTCAAACTTTGGTAATTATTCCTTTGAGTGTTTGTTATGGTGGACCTATGTACCAAATCTCAAGCTTGTAAGGTCAATGGGAAATACCCAAAACAGGTCCAGATAAAAAAGTTGACAAAACATCATTTTTTAAAATTTTGTATGATTCCTACCAATTGCAATCTTAATAAAGTTTTGTTTACTTATTCTCCAGCGAACTAGTCGGTCTAACATCTTTAAAATATTCAAGCCCTTTGGACCAATTCTTAAAAAGTTATGCGACTTTTAAGAGCGTCCACTTAATATTGCCGCTGACTGTAAATGGTCTGAATTAGAACTAGAGAAATAGATGAATTTTAATTATTTTTAAAGAAAACATATGTATGTAAACATATTGGGCGAATAAAAAACTGTTACATAAAACGATTTTTAACTATATAGTAGACATTCACTTTGGTTACGTCCTTGTCCTCCACAGTTCGGCTTGGACAAGAATTCTCTAATGAGTGAAAAGCTTCGCAGATACAGTTTAGTACTCGAATAGTTCCGATCAATCCCGAAAAAACTCTTCGTCTTCTGAGTCATCTAAAAGCTTTAAAATTAAACTCGTTTAACTTGCGTAATCCGCATGTTTCTTAGAAGACATTGAGCTTGTTACACGAGAAGCCACCAATTATGACTGTACGCAAGTCTGGATAAGAAGCCCTGGGTGTTTCTCGCGATTTCTTGCAGGTAGTTCAGCTGGCAGTACCTATGCAGGGTATAAAGGAAAAAGTCTAGGATTTACGGTCTTACAGATCTCGTACTTCTAAGAAAAAGTTTGTTTCGTTTTACCCGGGAGTAAAAGCGAGAAAGTGGGAACTGAAAATTTCTCCGAAATATAGGTATACGTATATGTATAGTAGATAAAACTTTTAATTTACGAGGGAGCCTCACAGAAAAGTATTTGAACAAGTAAGTAAAAAGAATCATTTTTTTTCTATCAACCTTTTTGAGGAAGGAAAATATAAAACAGACAAACTATTCGATATTTTCAATAAAATTAGGACTTTTGGTAGGATAGGACTGCAAAAGTACATTAAAAGAAAATATTACATATTCCAATACTTATCATGGAGTATTATTTGCTTTGATTATTGTTGATAATTCGTTGATAACATTTATAAATCCGAGAAAAATTTTTAATCTAGGTGCACGGTAGTGCACTAGCCAAGTTCTTCGCACTACCTCCTTTTACACGAAACAACTTAGCCGTTTTTGAGAGGTTTATAACTCGGTACTGGAGGCAAATGGAGAGATGTAACTTCGTACACTTGTTAAATGATATCATGTCTCCATATTGAGAAAACATTAATCTTCCAACATTAGTAGGTTCCGAGATATAGGATCTCAAAAATCGTTAAATTTGTCACTGACTGACTACAACAGATCATCAAAACCTTTTGGGTACTTCCCATGGATTACATTCAACTACAAGCTTGAAATTTGGTACATAGGTCCACCATAATAAACACCCAAAGGAATAATTATCAAAATTTGAAATTTTACACGTTAAAGGGGTTGTATTAAAAAAAAAACATTACGAAATAGATTATGCATGGAGAAAATTAAATATGCCGCTTTTCCCATAAGGAACCGTGCAAATTCCGGAAAGAATCATCTGCTCTCTTCAAACGTCCGTACAGCGCCATTCAAGATAGTGGCAAAAAGCTCAAACTGTTAGATTACGATAAGGTAGAAAATGACACTAAAATTATAAGAAAAAAAATCTAGGTAAAGTTGGGTTCTAATTCGCCGGCAGAGTGTTAATTTTTGATACCTACTTGGTAATTGATGAAATTTCAACAAAAATTGATGAAATCCCAACAAAAACATCCTGTAAACAGGAGCCAAGTTCCTATAGCCGTAAAAAATTGTGAGATCAAACAAAATACGGCCAAGTTCGTTAGCTTAGACATACCTCTCGCAATACTGAAAAGCGTTTGTAAAAATTAGTTTAAAAGAACGCTATTTAATTTTTAATGAGTTACATGGTGGGCTAAATTATTCAAAATTGGCCGCTACCTAACACCTTTTATGGGCATTGGTTTAAAAAGTAACTTCCAAGTTTAAATAATTTAGTACTCCATGTAATTCATTAAAAATTAAATGGCGTTCTTCTAAACTAATTTTTACAAACGCTTTTTTCAGTATTGCAAGAGGTGTTTCTAAACTAACGAACTTTGCCGTAGTTTGTTTGATCTCACTTTTTACGGCCATAGGAACTTGGCTCCTGTTTACAGGATGTTTTTGTTGGGATTCAGATTACCGCAAAGTCCTGTCCTGCAATAAATGTTTGTAGAAGCATGATTGCAAGTTTTGACGATTATCCTTCGATAGTGATTTCGTACGTTCAATAATAAATAGACTACATCTTTCATACGTTTATAATATTGGGTCGAGGACAAAGTTTCCTCGTATTTGAATGCAGAAATGAATCCATTTTTTTCCATAATTATTCTTGATCGTAATTACTCTATGATGTGTCACCTTTCGGGCGCACTCGGGGAATGTCAGATCCGGTTAATATATGACATGGTAAGACCATCCATCGGGAGGATACGAAGAAACTTTTTCCCAGTACATACATAGATGTATGCTCTTCGAATACGTATCGTACAAGTTTGACGAGCTCCTAATTTGACTAAAAAGTTCGAACAAAGTACTTACACAAGTATTCGGAACAGTTTAACTAAAGATAAACCGAATAAACACCCTCGATTTAACAATAGCTGTCTACAACAAGATACATACATCGTGGGAAACAAAAGCACAATTGTATTTAGTTTCTGTTATCTGAATTTATACTTTCGCAATTAATCTGCCCTGTTATTCCGTATTGTTAGCAACAATTATATCTTCCGCACTGAGAAACACAATACTGTTGTTAAAATTTCGAAAATATTTGCAATTCACTGGATACCCTTTATATCCAAGTGAAATAGAGGCGGCTCGCGGTTCCTGCTACCGTTGATATCGATCCAACAGCGAGCAGAACGGGGAATTCGAGATGACCAGTCAACGCTTTAAATTTTCTGTGACTATACATGCGTCTAATGATTATACAGTATGCAACGAAAATGAGTAAACGTGACAAATTCTAACGCTGTAACAGATTCTTCTGAAATCTAGGATTTCATATCTTAGAAACGAGGACGACCGACGCGAAAGTAATGTTTCTTGATTCTATGTATTTACAGCTAGGCCGTGGATTTGATTAATTTATTTGAAAACTGAATGTTCGCAATTTAAAGCACTAAACAGGTTAAATGAATTTCAGATTATCCACGCATTTGCTCCAGCTTATTAAAATGATTAAGAGAAGAATCAAATTTCTGTTCGGCTCCTGTTTCTCGAAAACGATGCAAACAATCTTTATTTTGCAGAAATATCCGCGGTGTATTCAAGAAACTTCTCTTGCCTTTTTAATTAATGAACAAATTAAGCCCTCAGCGACGTGAATTGCAACTACGATGAGAAACAAGCTTCGCTTCGGCCTAACGTTTTGGGAAAACGAGAGAAAATAAATGTCTATTTCACTCCAGCTTGTTGCAATTTAAATGGAAAATTTTTATTTCGTAATAATTAAGTTAAGAAATGTTTTCAAGTCTTCGAGTTATCGATTTTTCCGATTGAAGAACCATTAGGCTCCAATTTAATTTAGTTTTATGGTTCGACTTGTTCTTTGTTACGAATGAAACAATCAGTCGTGTGTAACCTTCATCTTCACTATGGCTACTAACGATTACTTTTTCAACTGTTGTGCTTCTCATTAAGTTGGTCCCGAGCACGGTATGAAGGAAAGGAGAAACTCGTTTACTGTTAGGAGGAAGAGAACATATCCCGAATGTTTGGAGAGGCACTGTTCGCCCACAGATGCTGGCAACTGCGAAACTTTGTTGTTCGCCACTACTAAGTGAAATGAGAATACCCGATTGTTGGAGAAGAAATTCGTCTATTATATCTCGATTGTACAACGTGTTAAAATAGAGTAGATGAATATATTATACAGTGCGCTGTGTACTGCATTTACTAGACTGTGTATTTTAGTACAAAATAAAAATTTTCTTAGTCAATTGTAGAAATTAGAAATTAGAAATTAGAAATTAGAAATATTAACCACTTGCCGTAATTAATTTCCTTTCGTTTTAATTATAAATTATAAAGTATTATTATCCGCAGCCACTCGCGCCATAGTGTCCAACGAAAAACTATCCTGACTAGTAACTACTCAAAAAACATTTACCATTACGAGTTAGGATTGTTAGGAATGATACGTATAAACTTCCCGGTTAATATGTCCCAAGAAAAACATCCTGTAAACAGGAGCCAAGTTCCTATGGCCGTAAAAAATTGTGAGATCAAACAAAATACGCCCAAGTTCGTTAGCTTAGAAATACCTCTTGCAAAATGAATGAAAAAAGTGTTTGTAAAAATTAGTTTAAAAGAACGCTATTTAATTTTTAATGAGTTACATGGTGGGCTAAATTATTCAAAGTTGGCCGCTACCTAACACCGTTTATGGCCATTCGTTTAAAAAGTAACGGCCAAGTTTGAATAATTTAGCCATCCATATAACTCTTTAAAAATTAAATAGCGTTCTTTTAGACTAATTTTTACAGACGCTTTTTTCAGTATTGCAAGAGGTATTTCTAAGCAACGAACTTGGCCGTAATTTTGTTTGATCTCACAATTTTTTACGGCCATAGGAACTTGGCTCCTGTTTACAGGATGTTTTTCTTGGGATTTCATCAATTTTTGTTGAAAACTCATGAATTATCAAGTAGGTATTACTCTTATCCCTGATTCATTAAATCTTAAACATTTTTTATCTTTAAGGTGGACATTAAGTAAATTAATGAAAGCACACGTCCGTTTTACTACCTATTTATACCTACTTGAAACTTTGTCCCGTTTGAGGTTTATGTTGTTTTTTTTCTTTGCCAGTTGATTATTTTTTCTAATTGCAGGAGGTTTTCTTTTTCTTTGTATTCTTGGTTTAGGGATTTTAGGGTCAGGGATTTGCACTTCTTCGATGTATGGTCGATGTGCCCACTCGCGGAGAGTTAAAATTGAAGTAGAAATTAAAGTTGAAACTGAAAAATTGAAATTGAAATTTGAAATTGAAGTTGAAGGGTTGACATTGAAAGTGAAATTGATGTTAGCGTTTACTTACTTGTGTAACGTCTTACAATTAGTATGACAGTAATGGTGTTTTAGAGTTATTTAAATTGAAATATCTCCTGAATTACTAACTTTTCAACATACATAGGTTAGTGCTTTTTTATAACGAATGTCCAGTTGCATCGATTGATGTATTAAAAAATACCTCATTCCATTTAAAAAAATATCGATGACCTTGAAATCTCGTAAAAAATGACCTCGAAAAGTTTTTCCCTTACACCGTTACATGTGGCCCTTCAAACAGTGTAACTTTGTGCTAGGAAGTTTTTTTGTACAATGAAAAGTAACGTAGATATATATAAGTGTTCTGTTTCTTCGGACTCACCCTGTATATGTATAGTATGTATACATATTTAGTTTAATAGTTATTCGCGATGTAACCAAGTTAGGTAAAATATCCCAGTATGTTCGGTTAGGCGATGTTACAGTACGTGATACGTTTGTGTGTTTAGACGCGTGCGCGAAATAAGATTTTGTGTTGACTAGACTAAAAAAATTAATGTAAGCGATTCAAAAAATAATTAGATAGATGTTCGACGGAGCGTTATTAATCGACGTTCCATTAGAATGCAATGACTCCGCAGTTTTCTCTTCCTGAGGAAATTTTTTAAAATCCTATTCACAACATTAAACAGATTCACAGCATTAAACTTTAATGACGAGATTCCGACATCCTTTTAAGCTTCGGTGAATGAGAAAAATTACGCGAGTTACCAAAAAATATCGGGAGATCAGAATTGCACGTCTTACTGCAATCGAGGCGATATGTCTTGATGTCTCGAGGCAAAACCATCCCCATAGTGTCTGAACTGGCTCGAGAACTATGACCGCCATGGGAAGTGAGACGCGAAGAAGTCGAGGACACGTAGCCATCGGAAAATCGGCCGTCGCGAGTAAATAATTCCAAGCCCTGGTGTAGGCACGTGCGTGTGGTATAAATAAGTTCACGAATGTAAGTCTATTTACATAACATGCAGTATTCGGCTATTTTTAGCACATCATATCTTAAAATAAGTAACGATTTATTAATTCTCTTAATTATCTTCTTCTAATCTCCTTCTTTTAATTCGTATAAATAACATTAAATCATCTATCGTGCCGTTAAACATTTGCTACAACCACATTTAATTTTATCCGAACAACTCTTTTTTATTTCACGTCTTTCACGATAAGCACAATGTAATTTACGAACGTACGTATTTAAAGCATTCGTCATACCGACTTGAAAAGACATTATTTACGCTTTAAGTGTTTTTTAAGCCCTACACATGTGCATTACGAGCCCGTTGACAATGGTTAGTGAAGCCTGAAGCGAAGCGAAGAGATTGTTCAAAAGGGAACGTAGACAAAAGATATAATAGGAATTCCTTTTTATGACCATCACCCGCTAAGTCTTGTGAATCTGCTTTAGTAAAATTCCGTTTATACGCGGGATTATTTCCACTGCTTTACCATTTACGTTTATCTTAAATGTTTGAATTTATAGGGAAACATTAAATAGAGTGGCATTCCGTAAAAAGATGCACTGAGAAATGCATTCGTAACCGAAAAAAAATATATAAAAAAACTTTTTAAAAACTTAATTACTTCAACCTGTAGATTCAACCATCTTTTGTAAAAGGAAAAATATTGTGTCATGGCGGCTGCAAATCGAAGTTTCCATTCTGTAGGATCAATCGTTCAGGAGCTATTGCAGTGTTTTTGACAGGTGAGGACGCCGCCATATTGGTTTGTAGTGACGCCCGCGAGCCGCTTACCGAGCAGAAAATCGCCGGTCCTTGTCGCCCTCCGCCCCGACCTAATCCTAAGCAACTCACATCAGTAAGTAAACTGAGCTCCTACGATGCGAAGTGGGCCAGTGGAGTGGGGATGAGTCGGAGTGGGAACACGTAGTGTTCGCTGGCCGCGATGACGTACTACCGAGCGTTGCGGGGCGAGGTGTGACGGTTAATATTAAAATTTTTTTCTCCTAGACGCATAGCTTTTTTTAAAAATTTGTTTTTTAATATTGTATTGTCACCCAGTGCTGAGGTATATTTAAAGTTTCAAGTCTCTAGCTCATCGGGAAGTGGTTTAAAATTCGATTACAAAATTTGACGCATACAACAACGACAACGACGACAACGACAACGACAACTCGGCAAGTTAATATAAGTGTGGTAATTAAAATTTCACTTTGATATGAATTCAATTACTTTACCAATTATGATTACAAAGTAACTCAATTACATTTTGTAATTCGAAATTCAGTCGCTTCATTCAATTAAGTTACAATGTAATTCGATTTTACAATTCAAATGCAACAAAAAATTTGTATCATTGTATCATTTGTGTCATTGTTATAGTGCGCAAGTGCGACTATGAACTCCAATTCTATATTTGATATCTTTGATATAATTGAGTTACAGTGCAACAATGAAATGAAACAAATTTTTGCGTCCATATCAAAATTTAATTTTTACAATACTTATATTACATCCGAGAGATATTCCAACTTAAGATATTTTGCACAACGAGTTGTAAATTGTAACTGCTTTTAGATCCACATATGTTTGTGAAACATTTTTTCCGAAGATGAAATTTACAAAAAGTTCATCACGTGCTTCATTAACTGATGCCAATTTAGAGAACCAGCTAACAAAAAATGTGCAACGTCGAACATAAACATAGATTTACCAAAATTAAGTGAAAGAAAGGATAAACAAATATCTCATTCATTAAGACTCGTGAATTAATTATGTTGAATCATAGTATAACGATAAAGTTTTATTCATTTTGTATTTGTATTACATTTTTTAAAAGCATGTTTACCTAAAGTGCGGCCCGCTGTAACATTATGCGTCATCAAAGTGGCCCATAAAACCATTTGGGTTGGCCAGGCCTGGTATAGTACAATATTAAAGAAGTTATCGTCTTTTTTAGAGCGTCCGAATATTAATTAGAGTCACTGTGACTGTAAGTATATGCACAAAGTTCTCATGCCGCTTAACTAAGTTACGAAGCAACTTAATGTGAGCGAAGATATTAAAGTTGTACAAGTTCTACTGTTATTACAACAGATGTTGTTTGAACAGTAGAAGAAAACAGTTATCGAAGAGATAACAGACCACGACTTGGAAGAAGAAACCAGCACAGCATTACTAGAACCGCTGCAGGAAATTTAAGCCGTCGTTTCAATTTGCAACTTCTGAAACATTATACATATATTCTAGAGTCTAGAGGAAGTAATTATACTTGCGGACGCGACAAATGATACTTGTGAACGCGGGTATCTCGGAAACTATGGGAGATAGCGAAAAACTGAATCGAATCAGTCTTGTGGCACATTTTGTCAGCTTTAATTTTGTATGGGATGGTCTTATCGCTAGGACGCATAGTTTCCGAGATATAAGCGAAAAACCGAAAAAGGGGACCTTCTACGTGGCCCCCTGCAGCCCGCTCACCTCCTAGGAGTGTGGATTTTAGTATGTTTACCTCCTCACTAGTCCAACTAAAGACCCAAAGTTAAAAATTGTGTTTCTTCCATTTCCCTCTGCAACTTTTCGTTGACTGGACTATACATATACTATGTAGTATAAGTGACCGGGCAAATTCTAAGAACGCACATATTTATTACCAAACTCCAAAACAAAGATATGCATACATATAATATTTTCTATTTCATTTGGTTATTTTTGTCGTAAAAAGATCTCGAATAAAAATAACTAATAACTAAATAACTAATAATAACAAAAGATGTAACACCAATAAAAATTGCCGCCCCCAAAAATCTTGCGCCCCGGGGCTTAGCCCATTTAGCCCTGTGGTTAGGATGGCCCTGATGCTGATGGATTAAAAAAGGAAGTGTTCACGGTTCACAGAGTCACGTATCTACATTATAACCTTCGCAGGTGATGTGACCGAAAACAAAACAAGACCAGTGAAGTTTCTGTAAACCAATCGTTGTTCTCCGCGACATGCGACAGTTTGCAATTTATATGTGACATCGACTGGGTCACCGAGCCACGTATGTACGAACGTAGTCTGTTTGGCGTCGAATTTTCACCAGGAAAAATGGGACTCTGTCTCTCTTTCTGGGAAATGCGTGCTTAGGGTGCAATGGAAGGGAAGGTCATAAGGTTCTCCACACGAATTGTCCCATTGGCCTACGAAGTAGAACCAACCAGATAACAACTCAACCTATTCAGCTGAAAAATTTATTACGTTTCCATTCTCATTCATTTTACATGGATCCAGTCCCTTCCAAATAATTCTTTTGTGTGGTGTCTCGTTATTATTCATTACCATCAATACCACCATCCCGTACCACTTTCTCAACCAAGTTAAAACATGAAATATTTCTTCCGAGCTAGAATATTTCCATTCCCTACTATTTTTCAAATGTTATGGATACGAAATTGGTATTATACTAAATGTTTATAAAGTGCTAAATAAGTATTGGTTTTCTCTTAAGAATGCTAAATTTTGATATTCTCCCTTTTTTCGTGGATCTTTCCACGAAAAGTTACAACAATTTATTATTCTCCTCTTCAACTAGCACCTCAAACTCAAGAGTTGACGAGATGAGTTCGTTTCTTACAACTATTATTCTTTGTGACAGCTGCTCCAAAGTTGAGCTAATATTGTCCAACTGGGCCCGTTATAAATCGCGAATTATAGATAGTACTTTCGAGAGTTCGGCTCTAATCGACCCGGTAACTTTTCCAAAGAATTCACGTTTCTGCGAAGAAGTAACAGTCAGCTGTAACAGAGTGTGCAGTCGATAAGTCCTCCATAGATATTAAGGTGTCCAGATTTAATGAAGCATGATCGATGACAAGGTCCGTGGCAATTTATTATCTCCTGTTGATGGATTCTCGTCTAGTTTGAATGTAATCAATAACCGACGCATTCTCGTCCATTCAACGGAATTGTATTGAAACTCGCGAACGTTGACAAGATCCAAAAATTTCCTTTCTTTCACTTGCAAAATAAGAAATTTCAAAGAAGTTTCAAAATTAATCATGCGAAAGTATGTGAACAAAAATAATATTCAAATACACAAGATAGCGTGTTATAATAATGAATTTATATGTATATTGATCAACATTGAATTTTTCTGCATTTCAAGTCAGCATAATTGAAAAATCATTAATCATTTCGTACAAAGCTTCGGTGCGTTGAATTTTCATTTGCTAAGTACATTTTACTAAAAAATCTCAATATGTCGAAACTTCCATAACTGGAAGATTTTAATTTGAAATTCGAATTACCGAGGTTCGACTGTATTATAGCGAACATAAAGTGGCAATAATTCTTTTGATCGAGGGGCCAAAAATGGAATAATTTCCGTTACGGCTAAAGTATCGGTTAATGAAAGGATCAATATGGTATTTAGGTTCTTTCGTAACTAGACAGCGGATTTTATGCATTTACGACAAAAATGTAATTTAAAACAGTAAAACTCTGAAATAAATTGCATTCTTACATTTACTTGGATTTTCCTACGAATTTTTCTCATTTTGCCACTTACAGCCTTTTTTAATTTCAGTTTTCAATTAATGCGACTAATGCGTATTTGGCATCCTTCCTCTCATGTATTAACGTTTGTTGTTAGTGCAGTAAATTCGTAGTCTGACACTGTATATGTATACGTATACGTATACATAGGGATGCCATCAATACATTCAGAGCTGTTGTTTGAACTAGTTGGATGTTTGTTGAACAAGTTAAAATGGGTCGAAATGGTAACGTGGAAGGTTTATCCCACGCGTTCAGACGGAAAAGGATAAAGTTCTGCGAAAATCGTTACAGTGTTGAGCAAAGTATGTAGTAGCTTTACGACCACCCCAGCTGAAAAGCTACTCCGAAGTGAAATGACAATAACGTGATCATTCATCGTTCCCATAGAAAAATACTTTTTTGTTTGCCCTTTGGAATTTGCCATTTCGAAAATAGAGCATTTCAGTGAGTTATTATGGCAAATTATTATTACTATTATTATTATCATTATTATTATGGCATGAGTGATTGAATTGCATTTCTTATGGCATTTCCGCGATACTCCAAGAATTCGTAGCTATTTAATGGGCTGGAATCCCGTTTCTCGTGGCCAAAAGTAAATTTTTCACGTTTCATATATTGAAAAAATTTTTCTTGCTATAAAGCGACAACCCTTTAATCGAAAACCAATAACTGATTTTAGCCAGAAAAAAACGAATTCCTAGCTCATATTAGGACGTTTCGTTGGCGCTTCTCTTTGGAAAAACATTGTATGTAGAACTAGAGACTTAAATCTTAAATCACTAGGGCAAGAGAATGTATCGTGAAATATTCCTAGTTGGTAGGAAAAGCTTTTACAAAAGAAGAAATTGTACATGACCATTAGACTTTTCCGATAGCGTCGCTCCTGGACTGACGAGAGTACACAGGTGCATAGAATTGTTCTCGCGTTGGGTTACTGAAAACCGATAGATTACTTGCATCACGAGCGATCAGTCAGATTGTTGCTTTTTTAAAGTACTATCGAGAGTAAACGTTTCGGTTGCTGCATTTCCATTATTTGTTTTCGGCGAACACCATTTCACCTAACAGTGTCATTTAAAGCGTTTGTTATCGTTCCATATAACAAAAGTATTGTAAAATCTGCGTTCCTTTGTGCGAAGAACGTGTGTCACAGCCCGGCGCAACTTAATCAATTATAATTTATTGTATTCTCGGGAATTCTCTCTGGGTCAAACATTCTGTAGTTCGTTTTATCTTCCGTTACGTTTTCCCTTCCAGATGAAGAAGTCTTACTCTTGCGATTGGAAGAATTATTGTGAATTACTGACAAGTGCAACAGACACGTTGTACAGACTCTTAATATTGCTGTCGTGGAAGGTACACAAGTACACAATAAAGTCGCGTTATTTCTTAGCGACCGCCTACCCAGAATTTGTCAAGTGCCTACTCACTCCACTGAAGTGCAATGCCGCGCCGCAGGGGCCACGGAGCTCGAGCTGACTCGGTCTCTGAACAGTGTAAAGATGTCACGTAATCTGATCTCGGCTCGGGTACTTGTATCGGTGAGAACCACTACTAATCCAACTACAAAACTTCTTTATTTTTCATTATTTTTTTATCGGACTGTTAGCAACTTATTTGTAGCATTTTTCTGATTAACATCACACTAAACACGATATCATTTCAACTGTATTTAGATTATTTCTATTACAGTCAGCTTGGTATGTGAATTATTCAAACTCTCGCATTCCATTCGATGTATATTGAAACTTACGTGAGGTTAAAGTTAAATTAAAAGCGTATTCATCGTTCAATCGTATGCATATGTATACATAATATATATATCACATGTGCGTAAACTGCTTATATACAAAGTACGTATTACATATTTATGTTTCCTGAATTTCCAATCACGTAGCTTCGTGAATTTGCAAATTACAATCTCCAAACAGAATATCTTACACATGACTACATGAAATAATTAAGTGACGTACTTCAACAAATGCGTTATTCATCCACGCTTAAGGTATTTGCTCTGTAGAGATTAATTAAAGCACACATATGATACAGAATAAATTGAACTTAATATAATATAATGCTTAACGCAGAGAATTATTCGAATTTTCTTAAACGCCTGAACGACGCGACGTTTCAAAAAGAAAATCAGTTTCTATAGTAGAAAACAGGGACCAAACAAAAACAGTTACTTATCTAAAATATTCTACGATAAAAGTCAACGCAAAATGTAAAGAAAAAAAAATCAAAGAACAAAATGGTTAAAAAAATATCGATTTCTAAACTCTTTGCTTTCAAATAACAATTATATTGGGTCGTTCGGAAAATTCCCGCCGATTTCCGAGACATTCGGCGCGCTGCTGAATACACACAATCTCATTCGCACACGTACGGTACCTACGACCTATGCGCCGTCTGGCGGCGGCCAGAGAATTACTACCTAGAGTATCATAGTTTTCTGAGGGAAGTCGGCACACCTGTATAATGCACCGTGCATTAAACTATGTTTGTAAACCTTTAATATTATATTTGTGTACTACGAGCTGTTACCGCATAACCAAACTATCAATTCCGATAAGTATTGTAGTCGGCTCGAGAATTTGGAGAAAGAAATTGATCAGAAGCGCCCAGAACTAGTGAATCGTAAAGGTGTGGTCTTTCACTACCCGGCAAAAGTTGTTGGAGTTTGGCTGGGATGTCTTACCACACCCTCCATATAGTCCTAACTTAGCACCTTCGGACTACCATCTTTTCCGCTCCTTACAAAATTCGCTTGACGGAAAAAATTTCAATTCTTTGGAGGACTGCAAAAAGCACCTGCAGAAGTTTCTCTATGATAAACCAAGAACGTTTTACGAGAGGCGAATAATAAAACTTACCAAACGATGGCAAAAGGTCATCGAACAAAATGGTGCATATATCATTGAATAAACTAAATTGTAAGTACAATTTTTTGCGATTTCAATTTACCCTAAAAATCGGCGGGAATTTTCCCAACAACCGCGTCCAAGAATTTAGATTGCTCAATGCAATTGTTGATGAGAGAAGTTCATTTCGATCACTCGTACAGTTATCAATGAGATATTTATTTCAATGAGATACAGAGTTGGGCAAAAATTTCATTTAGATACAAATTTTTGCCCAACTCTGCGATTATATCATATTAACGTCAGAATGTGTCCCTCATCATACAATTTTGTGAATTATATTCCGCTACGAATAATAATAGTTATGTAAATCGAAGTGGTAATATACGGTGACCTACCCTGTACACAACTCTTAAAAATTCGTAATGTTAAGTTTAAAAGGAAACGTTGAATTTGAAAATGTAGATCAGTTAGAAATGTACTCAAGAATTTCAATGTCACTTCCAAACAGTGCTGTTGCACTTTATATCTGCATAACGGCAGTGTTTGACATATCGATAGATGTTCATCCTTTATTCGTAAAGTTGGACATGAATCCACCAGAATCGATAGTTCGGAACTACTGATCGTTCATTTACGTCAAAGTGCACCGAGTATATAATCAAATTTCAATTGCAAGCTGTTACAAAATTTATAAATAATTAGAAGTGAACACTAGCTTGCGATCCATTACTATTTCAAAGCAATTGGCGAAGCTTATCGCGCCGCATTTAGAAAACAATTACGTAATTTAGAGGACTTTAAGGTAACGATGAAGTTTTGCTTAATGAATTTTCGATCAAACACGGGAAACGTTCTTCAATTAAGCAGAGAAAGCAAAATTATTTGAATGAAAAAAAAATTTTAATATATGTACCACGTTTTTAAGACGGACTAAAAAGTATAAAATATTGGGTCTGGGAAAAAGTTCGTGGCGTTTTTCCCGATAGATGACATCAATTGCAGATAACTCGGGAAACACAGACCGCAGCGATACCACTAAACGCTCGTTGGAAAGGTGACACTTTGAGCGTTATTTTGAGTGTATAAACATCGAAATTGGTGCAGTGGTTGGAAAGTTGTTTGCGTTTGAAAATGAAGAAAAGTAATGAACAATTGCGCTATATTTTGCAATATTATTACGATAAAAGGAAGGGAACGCTGCGCACAGGCTTCTGAAAAAATTTGTGCTGTGTACGGTGAAGGTAGTTTATCAGAATCTACTGCGCGGAAATGGTTCGCTCGCTTTCGTTCTGGTAATTTTAATGTGAAAGATGAGTCACGCTCTGGGCGTCCAATCACTGAAAAAGCTGATGAAATTCTTGAAAAAGTCCAGCAAGATAAGCATATCAGTGTCGATATTGGTATGGAGCTAGGCATTGACCACAAAACTGTTTTGAACCATTTACAGAAAGCTGGCTACAAAAAGAAGCTCGATGTATGGGTGCCTCGTGAGTTAACATTTTAATCCCTGCAGAACTCTCTCAATGGAATTAAGCTGCATTCAAAAGTAGCCTGTGAAAACCACTAGATTCAGTTTATCAAACAGAAACCACAGAAGTTCTTCACCGATGGCATCATGGCTCTACCCGAAAAATGGCGAAACATTGTCGATATGGAGCATATTTGGTTTAAATAAATTCATTTTTACACTATAAGAAAACCAGTTGAATTTTACTAAAAAAACGCCACGAACTTTTTCCCAGACACAATAATTTTTCTTAGCCTCGCACGCATACAGATTCCTAACCCCGTACAGATAGTCCTGATCGTGATTGTGAATTTTGAATAGCTGTGTGTAGCTATGAAAATACATATAAGATTTAAAACGAAAAACGTGGGAGGCTTGCCGAAAATTTCGTGGTCGAAAAATAAGGTCCACCCTAATGTGCATACAGTCAGTCACATAAGTACTCTTACGCACTTTAAACCAGAATAGCTTTTTTATCATTGTACCAAACGACCTGATATCTTCTAAGCAATTAGCATTGATTTCCTAAATGACGTGCAAAAAAGATTTTCCAAAAATTACAATACATTTTACAAGGTTGCATGCAATAATACATATAATATTATACTTTGTAAAATAACCTAATTTTGTGCGATAAAATAACTCGATGACTTCGAGCTTTACTAATTATTTATAAAAGATATGTTTATCCACTTTTATAACGTTGCTGTAATGTTTCTGTTAGCGTAAGAACCATTAAAGCGAATTTGTCGACAAATATTTTCGGCAAACATAATTACTGAAAAACGGTGTGTTATTCATAAACCAACACTGGCTACGGTGTTACATGCTTTGAAATTCAGATATTACATACGCCGAGAACATATTACCACGTTCCCTCGACGTCTGTGATATCATTTAAAAATCAATATTCAGTTTATTCGATAAAATTTGAATATGTTAAGTTAAGCTCCCCTTCACATCTAATAAAGTTTTAGAGGATTTCATTTTTCCGTAGCGACTACAACTCCTTCGAGTTTATTTCACTCAATCCTTTCGAAGAGGTTTTCTATTACCTGCATATTTTAAAATAAATTACGGTTACACTTCGCAATTTTCCGATAACCTCTCGCGAACTTTTATTGCTAAGATTTACTTTGACGCGAATAATAATGAAAGATCTTGATTCGGCGATATCGTTCATTCGTAAGAAAAGTGATATTGTAATATACGTGAAAAAAATAATTATTTAAATAAAAACAATTTTTAATATACCACGTTTTTAAAACAGACTAATAAGTAGAAACTAATTTTTCCTAGTAGTCCAGTCAACAAAAAGTTGTAGAGGGAAATGGAAGGAACACAATTTTTAACTTTGGGTTTTTGTTTGGACTAGTTAGGAGGTACACATATTAAAAGTCCCCACTCCTACGAGGTGAGCGGGGTGCAGGGGGGCACGTAGAAGGTCCCCCTTTTCGGTTTTCCGCTTATATTTTATATATATATATATATATATATAACATATATAATATATATATATATATATATATATATATAACATATATAATATATATATATTATATATATGTTATATATATTATATATAATATATATATTATATATATGTTATATATATTATATATTTCCGGTTTTATTTTTTAATTATCGAGATCATAAAGATGCTTTCATTAGAAATTATTCAACAAATTTCTTTATTTGAGCAGGTATTGTTATAAAAATTGTGAACATTAAATTTAGTGTTCCAAACATGAAGAAAGCTGCCGTCCATACTAGCAAATATCCATTTTGCATTGAAGTATTTATTTTATTGAAAAAATTGATTTATCTTGGAGTCGCATAAAGTTCCATGTTAGAAAATGGAATTCGAGTATAACCGAAGGTTAATATTTACACTTAATTTCAAATTGACTTTAGCTGCACGTAGCTAAGTAAAATAGAAATATTAATTATTCTAATACGTAGGGAAATCCAGTGACCATGTCCATAATAATCTACTTTGAACTACTACTTCGTTAAGCTACTTTACCGGACACACCGTGAAATGAAAAATATCAAATGTCAAGACTCGAGATTTCAATAGAACATTAAAATCATTTATTATCTCGCTATGTATTCTGTTTTCTATGCTCTGTTTAATATTGATGTCCCGAGCTAATATTCCAGGTGTGTGGTTTTTTGGTGTTTTCATTGTAGTGCGACGAGCTTTATTCAACCTCTAATAAAGCTCCGTGAAATTCTCCATCAAAGAAGTCTTCGTTATAATAAATACACCATAAGATTCGCGGCATTTTCTGTCGGCACTAATGATACATTAATTAAACTAATGCAAAATTCTACGATTAGGAAGATAAATTCAGAGTAGTTGAACCCGGAGTTGCGCGCCTCGATTAAGAAGACACTCGCGAAATTAATTAGCCATTATCTGGAAAGCCATGACAAACGATACATAAAGTGGAGATTTACGTAGAAACTTCGAACGGAATCGAAGGAATTTCTCCGTTCCGCATTCGATGATTGCGATAGCTAATTCAATCCTTTCTCGTGCGATAAGAAAAGCGGCAAAAAGTGTGTACGGTACATGTGCTATTTTCGAATGTGCCAGAGCCTTTATTTTCGGGGAAATTCAAAACCATAGGGGGCATTATTTGGTGAAACAAATGTTTCAAATTCTATTTAATACTTTAAAGAAAATAGTATCTTTTTAAATAAGCATATACAATTTCGAAAATAAAATATTTATATTCGAACAATCTAAACCTCAAAATAAAATATTTCTATTTTAACAATCTGAAACACGTAATCGAATATTTTACTTTTTGCATTGTTATCTTATAGTAAAAAAACGATTTACACTCATAAATGTATCGAATTCGAACCATACTTTTCAGCAATAATATTTAAAATTAAAATTGAAAATACAGACGAAATATAAATATTTTCAATATTCTCCAAATAAAACACTATTAAAAAAGAAAACATTACTGCCTCAAATAAATTATTTCATTTTATTTGATGCAGTCGTTTTTGGAATTGTTTTATTTTCAAAGTTGTACACATACTTTAAAAGTAAATAGGATTATTTGTTATTTACTATTTAAAATACTATTATCCTCAGCTCTGTTCAAAAGCCATGGTCAGAGGCAACTGTGTTGCGATAAGAAGGAAAGAACAAGTGGCTACAGCTATGAAATATGAACGTTTATTTCGATGTGAACGTACGTTGATCGTGCAGGATGCCGACGATGCTGCTGACGGTGAGGACGCTGTCCTATCGTTTAAGGAACGAGGAGGAGTGAGGAAAAGCTGCTCTTTTTCTTTGTGGTGTTCTGTCTCCCTCTCTTTTCCTCGCTTTGTCCGTTTCTCCCTTCACTTTCTCTGTCTCTGGCAGCACTTCACCGTTAACACTGTCCCGTTTCTCCTTGTCCTCGTGCTGTCCTTCGTCCTTTGTCACTAAATCGCGAGAAACAACATAGCGGTGTACGTCGTCGTCGAGAAAAGTGTTCCCCGTTGGGGAAGAGACGGCGGCGAAGGATTCGACGACGGAACGTGTCACCGCACCGGTACCACGGGGTGGACTAAAGGACTGAAGTCCCTACGAGTGCTGATGAGACTCTTATAGCTAGCGTTGGAGCGCAAGCGCTCGTCGAACTTCGCCGCCTAGGGATGGGCCGGTACATTTCGAAAAGAGGTGTTGATCCTCTCCTCTCGACCGATCGACTTTTCATCGAGGGATGAAGACGGCTCTCGATAATCTTCCTTACATGGACAATGATTTTTCGTATTTTCCGATTTTAACCCTTCCGACCCGACGGAGTTACGCCGCGCCGCGCCGCTAGTGCGATTGAGCAGGTGCGCAACGTTTCGAAACTCTAATTCGCGCGCGGACGCGTCCGCGAGAAGCTACACGAGCAGGAAGAATCGAGCTCGAAGCATTAATTCGAACATCATGCCTCGTTCGATTTAGCTTCGTGACGAAGCTTCGAGCTTTTCCAGTGACTGACTACCGTGCGAATCCCGGCCTACCCGAAAGAGAAAGCGGTAGCCAGCCCCGGCCTCTACCTACTTACAATTAGTTAGAACGAACAGTCACTCCAAGAAGGTAAGCTACTTACCTTACCTATCTAGCCCTATATTTAAAAATATGGCAAAAAGCACAAGCTCATCAACACATTCGCAACACGATCTCTACACAGACGCCAGGGTGCACAAAAAGAAAACACCACCTAAAAAAAGACCCTACCTAGCTAGGAAACAAATTAGTACCCGCGGAAACGCCTGGCGTTCCCATAGTCACTGCACTCGTCAGAATCAACTACTAATGAAATCTAGCAATAAAAAAGACTTACTACTTGTCGGGAGGGGGGAGGGGTGAGAAGCTGCGTTAGAGTCCTGGAACTAAAAAAGGAATCACGATATTAAAAAATCTATTCGTGCAATTCCATCGGGAAATAATGAGTTAATATAAGTCAGAAAAATAAAAGTAGACGTATTTGATATTTTTAAAAATGCTATTAACACCATAATTGATCCCCCACCCCCACCATATTAAAAAAGCACTCTGATTTGTAAGAGGCAAGGGAACTCGCATTAAAAAAGCACCCCAAGGGGAACAGAAAAATACTACGTCGACGTCGTTGTTCCTGGGTAACGCTAAAAATAGTTTTTAATTTATCGATAAACAAACCAATGAATTTTTCAAACTGCTTTCGATTGCAGTGACATCTGTGAAAGAAATTACACCAATAATATCAAATCAATCGAAAACCAAGATTTGCTATAAAAAAGGGTTTCCCATTGAAGATTTTGAAATAATTCCCTCTCCCACCCTCAGGAGGTGGGGGTGGGGGGTCAATTATGGTGTTATTGAATAACATTTTTAAAAATATCAAATACGTCTACTTTTATTTTTCTGATCTGATGTGTATTTCTCGAGATATCCCCAATTTTCAACGATTTTTTACCCATTTTGACTTTTGTCCATTACAGCGCCATCTGTGAACCAAAATGCAAAAATTCCTAGGTCAAATTTGTGTATTTTTTTTGGAGAATCCAAATCTGCAATGAAAAATGGGGGTTCCCATTTAAGTTTTTTATTTTCCCCCACCCCCACCCCCAGAGGGTGGCGGTGGGGGTCGAGTTTGGTATGATTGGATATCCCCCTTCGCGACGAACAACTTTCATTACCCACTTGTTTTGATCCGATGCATAGTTCTCAAGATATTTCAATGTCTTCAGATAAATCGACCACCCTGTATAATATACGTAATACGTTAAAAAAAAATTCAATATTAAAGTTCAATAGTGAAGAAATCTTGATACTTACATTCTCTCCGCAATCAGTCATCAAAGTAGGCAGCATTAAGCATCCAGGTAAGCAGCCTCAAAATATTTAAAAACCTTCAGGACTCTGGAACAGAAAGAATATAAATTCAGTTAGTTTCAATAGATCGACCGTCAGAGACTAAATCCGACGAGACTAAATAATAGGAAATAAATAATTATAGTTAAATATTTATTAATTGTTACAATTTAAACACAGTTTAATTGACAGGATAATTAATTAGTACTCACCTCGTGTCCTCTCTTGCTTGAAGAAAGCACGATACGCTGCGTCTTGATTTCGATTATGGCATAATGTCGAATACTATCGATCTAGGTCTTCAATATCTTTCGATCGATAGATATATATTATTCCCTCGGAATCTGCAACAGAAACAATAAATTCATTAATTTCAACTGACAAACAGTCAGATACTAAATCAGAATTAATAATAAACCAATGATTCAATTTGAATATAAAAAAAAAATTAATTTTAACAGAAATTAAATAAACTCGATTTCTATCGCACTGCTCGAATTTAAATACAGCTAATCGTCGCGACACATGTGTAAATCCGCGAATTAATAGAAAATAAATAATTGAATATTTATTAATTGTTCATTGATGTTATGAGAAAAGATGTTCAATAAAACAGTATAATTGGAAATATAAGTTGTACTCACACGATCACGTCCTCTCCTTCTTAAAGAAAGCGCGCCATGACACTCTGTTTCGCTTTCGATTATCGAAAGCATCAAGTAATATCGATCTGGGCTATGAATATGGTCTTTCGATCGATAGATTCTTTTCCCGCGGAATCTGTAACAGAAAGAGTAAATTCATTAATTACAATTGACAAACAGTCAGAAACTAAATCAAAATTAATAATAAATAAACAATTCGGCAAAATAATTACCACCTCTGTTAAAATACTATTTATTTTAATATGACATCAGATCAGATGTCGTTTTTTCAGTATTATAAGATTGCGCCACTTGTGAGCAAACGTGTAGATGCAAGCTCTATCTACAGTTTGACGAAACTGTATGTTGAATGTTGACTGCTATGCCCTACAGAAAACGCGACGCTGATCACAAACTGTGAAATGCATTTATTTGTAAGTGAACGAAAGCGGTGTGAAAGTTTTATTTTATGTGTGTTTCGATATTTAAGATAACAATGAGCTGGGAAATCAGCTGTGCAGATATGTGTCGTGCGTGCATGAAGGTCGACGGCGTTCTTCTCCCTATGTATGATGACGACACAATCAGCCAAAAAAATTTACCTGATAAACTTGCTGAACTGGCATCGATACAGGCTAGTAATTCAGTATTTTCACTCCATATATTCATCCCATGAATAGGTTCAATACGTTTTTCTCATGATTATACGTGTTTCAGTTTCACAAAGATCCTACATAACCTTAAAATGATATTCACATATGTCCTTTATTGAATATTGTGTTCGCGGTTTTCTTGTTGCAACGTCTACACAAGAATAATATTAAATCAACCGTGCATTTAAAAGTATTTTGTACGATTAAAATATGTTTGATAACAAGTTATAATGTATTTGTAATTATCAACAATTAGAACACCGTGAACATAAAAGAACCAGGGAGCATGCAAACTAAAGTTTGCATTTTCATTTTAGAAAGAATATTTGCTATTCAAAGATACGATGCAGCAGCTTTTAACAAAGTATATAGCCTTCAAATAAAATGGATTTAAGCATTTTTTAAGCATAGAACTTAAGGGGTTTAAGCATGTTTACTGTCATTTTTACAACAATCAATATTATGGAATTGATTCTTTATTTAGTGTGCCGATCCAATTGTATTATCTAACATATGTATATATTTCTATTCTAGATCGATAGGTTCGATGGACTACCAAACATGTTGTGCGCGAAATGTGCATACCGCACGGATGCATTTTATGACTTTAAACTCCAGGTTCAAGCTACAGAGAAGAAACTTCGCAAGATGTTTGAAACACAAATACATTGGACAATAAAGGTAAAATTACATATACTTTCGTTTTTTAATATATTGGGCTGGCAAGAAAGTAATTTTAATATTTTAAGGTGAAAATAAACCCAATTTTGGTAAAATTTTTAAGTTTTACGAGCGTGGAATTATGAAGCTACCAGAAAGATGGCCAAAGGTCATTCAACAAAATGGAAAATATTTTACCAATTAAAGTTGATCGGTTGAATAAAAAAATTGGGTTTTATTTCACCTTAAAATACCGAGATTACTTTCTTGCCAACCCGATACATGTAGTTTGCAAGGTTATATAAATAGTAATAAATTTAAATTAAGGTACAAGTACAACGGAGTGCAACACTAGCTGATACTCTTCGCTAGTATCGCAGCTCTTAGTCCAGTCAATAAATGCTCGTAAGGGGGGTGTAGAAGAAAATGGAAGGAACACAATTTTTAACTATGGGACTTTGTTTGGACTAGTTAGGAAGTAAACATACTAAAAGTCCCTACTCCTAGGAGGTGAGCGGTGTACAGGGGGGCACGTAGAAGGTCCCTTTTTTCGGTTTTCCGCTTATATCTCGGAAACTATGTGTCCTAGCGATAAGACCATTCTACACAAAATTAAAGCTGACAAAACGTGTCATAAACAGGGTTGCCATATTATATATTATATATGCGGGAACAGGGAACCCAGCCCCTTACCGCTGCGCCCCTCGCCAAGCTGCGCGGCGGAGCCCGTCTTTGCACTCGATTTTGTCAGCTTTAATTTTGTATAGAATAGGAGTGGGTATCTTAGGAGTGGGGACTTTTAATATGTTTACCTCCTAACTAGTCCAAACAAAGAACCAAAGTTAAAAATTGTGTTCCTTCCATTTCCTTCTTCAACTTTTCGTTGACTGGACTATCTGTTGTACTCATAAACTTATACATCTTATTAGTAGGGTTGTAATTCTCCATCAGCTTTTTATTTATTATATGAGATTTTCATATATATATATATATATATATATATATATATTTTTTTTTTTTTAAGCAAAGTGAACAATCTAATAATTCATTTTTTAATTGTTTTCTTTGTACAAAAGGTAGTTATAAAAGGCTCAGTAATATGCTATGTAAAATAGAATAATATAGGTACATTTATTACATACATTTGTATACATTTGGTTTTTTAACACCCTGTATTTGCAAAATTCGTTTTCAAAGTTCTATCGACTTTTGTGTGGCAACATCTCCATCAAATGTCAGTTTTTCTTGCATTTTCCATTGTTTTTTTTGTGATTCTTCTATTAACCATTCTTATTTATAACAGCACATGCATGATCTGCCTTATGTTATCTTTCAGGAAGAGATAATGGTCAATGATGCTGATCAGGACAGTTCAAAACAAACGAATGAGTTATTGGAGGCGAAACTGTTGAACAACAAACAGGATACCGAGTCTGTGAATGCAGTAGTTAATTCGGAACAGTTTGTAGCTGACGAAATTGGTATGACCTGTAAAGAAGAAGATATGTTAGAGATCGATATGTGTCAGTTAGTGGAAGAATGTGACGAATTTAACAAGGCAGACTTGTCTGACTTGAGAAATATCTTTATTTCGAAACTACCAGCGACGCAGGTTGAACAAGAAAAACACGCGAAGAGCGAGATACCAAATGAAATTTCAAAAATGCTCGAATCTCAGCATTTAGACTATACGATCATGTATATACCAGAGGAAGACGTTCCTTTGGAACATATGAACGCCGAGAATGTAGAATCTTGCAAAACAAACAGTACCATTAAATTAGAAGATGAAAAGAAAATTCTCGAAGGTGAGTGCGATGACGAGGTCTTTGATGATTCGCTAGACAACGAGGATTTTTTAGATACTGTCTATGTTGAAAAACTTGACAATACGCAGGTTAGTAAAAGAAGTCGAAGCAAACAGTTTTGGGAATCCTCGATTGCAGAGAAGAATTCGAGGGAGACAGTAAACGGGCAAAGCAAACAGAAGGTTTCGTTCGAATTAAAACAGCAGACCGAAGAGAGCGAAGACTCTGATTCAGATTATTTCGTCGACCCGAAGGATAATATATTGGGTAGTTTGAACGATACGATCACTAGAATAAAGGAGATCAAGCTCGAGGACAATACGATACAGTACCAATGCACATTGTGTTTACAGAATTATGATAAATTGACCGGTGTTTTGTTGCACACTATAGACAATCATGTACCAAGCAGTGGACCGTTCTTTTGTGTGGTGTGCGAGAAAGATTGCGAAAGTCATCGAGAATTGCGAGCACACGTGAAAACACACACAGGTCAGTTCCCATACTCCTGTTTCATATGCAACAAAGCTTATACGATGAAGAGGTATCTGAAGAGGCACATGGTTTGTCATACGGATTTTCCGAGACATCGGTGCCCGAAGTGCGGTCTCAGATTCAAAGTGAAAACCGAGTTAGAGTCGCACATTTCGACGCATATACGTGGCGCGCCTTACGCTTGCAGCCAATGTCCGCGCTTGTTTAACCACAAGGGCAATTACAAACGACATTTGATCAGTCACTTGGACCCGCAAGGTCTTCACCTGCCGAAATATCCGTGTAAAGTTTGTGGCAAGAGATTCCTGAATAATCGTACGTTGGAGACGCACATGCGTGTTCATACCGGAGAAAAACCATTTAAATGCGATGTCTGTGGAAGGTCGTTTTCGCAGCAAGGGAATTTATTAAATCACGTGAGGATTCACTCGAATCCGCGTAGTTACACGTGCGAGGTTTGCGGGAAACGATTCAATCAGAGGGCAACGTTAAGGGATCATAGTCTTCTGCATACAGGAGAAAAACCGTACGTTTGCAACGTATGCGGAATCGCATTTACCTTCAGCGCAGCATTGAGACGTCATATGTGGACTCACACTGGTGGCAAACCGTTCGGATGTGAAATTTGTGACGCTCGTTTCGTGGGCAAATATGATTTAAGGCGACACATGAGGATTCACACCGATAGGCCTAAAGCGAAACGGAGGAAAACCACAATAAAAGTAAATAATGACGATGAGGAAAGAGGTAAAGAAGAGAACATTGCTATTTCCGAACATCCTGACACGGAAACAGTCTTAATCGAGCAGGTTTTTCTGACTCAAGATGTCACGCAAGTCGTGCGGCAACAAGAATCCGAGAAAGAGAATGTCGACGCTCTTTTTAATCTTATACAGTACGGCTAATATATATAATGTTTGTCCTTATATCTTTTATCGTATGCACATTAGCACTGGTTTTTATTTATCAACGAATTTTTACGATCACGTCAATTAAACTGATTACCGTCTGGACGATATTAATAGAACACTGTCTGGTATCGCTAGTCTCTGACGCTATATCGGTGTGTTTTAAATTACTCTATTAGGTTGTCCTAAAAGTTTCATTCGCAATGTGTTCCTTTAATGTTGCTAAATAAATATAAACAACGCAATAATCTTTATGTTAATGTTTAAAAATGAAAACGAACTGTTTCATTTAGCAATATTAAAGGAACACATTCCAAAAGAAACTTTTCGGACTACCTAATATATATTAGCAACAAGTGTGTACGTACGGTATAAGAAATAGTGGGAATGATTCTTATTAGAACTATTAGAAGATAAGAGATACGCGTATTTCTTTTTTGTTTAGACTGTCCGTTTACACGACTAATGGCTAAGGACGTCCGTCTTGACTGTCCAGAATGTTTCGAGTTACTTTCTCAGCTTTAGAACCGTTTCAAATTTTGGCTTTCTTCGAATGTAGGAACGATTGCACGCAGACTTACGAGATAGTATATCTCGGAAAAATAAAATATGCACATGCATTTGTATACTATACATCGAAGAAATTCCAAAGCATTCTTGGAAAAGTACTTACTCGGTGTAACCGAGCGAAAGGTTCAATGGTACCAAATTAGGGATGTGCGGGCCGTACAATGTCGGGTTCTTGACTGTCGGGTCTAGCCGGTGGAAGTCGGACGGTCTCAGGCGAGTGGACAGTGTGGTCAGATCACGGTGTATTATAGAGGTGTTCGGACTTCTCTCGAAAAGGTGTGATATTTAGAAATTAGTTCTCTGGTCGCCGCCAGATGGAATACTAGTCATCCTCACAGGTATGTGCCGTACATACTTAGCACGGGCTACATGGACACGCTGCTACACGCAATCTCATTCACACACGCATACAAACTGTGAGGATGCCCGATATGCCATCTAGCGACGAACTAACCTCTATGTATACATACGCGAATCAGACCGGCTGCTCGAAACAATATGTACCGGGCATCCATCGATGCTCCAAATTGACTGAAATTTTGAATTAATACATCTCCCATGTTACTCACGCAAACACAACTGACTATTTAATACAGAGGTCGGCAAGAAGTGCTTGTTTCGGTAAAATGGTAACAAAAATTGTAATTTCCAATTCGGAGCATGGGGGTTTTCGGAAGTTTAGCTGCCTGTAATTTTGGGTACCTGCACATTCCTATACCAAACGTATTATAGACTAGTATAAATACAAAAGTAATGTTTAAATAATGAACTTCTGTTTAGTTTCTAATGTATACAATGAAAAAAGTAGCAGTACAGCAATGCCTCGATACATCAAGCCCGGAAGAATTGAGAATTGGCTCTTTTTTTATTGCATGCTGGTGTACATGTCAAAATATTCATAAGCATAGAGAAATGGACAAAGTTAAAGTAAGTGAAAAAAAATAGTATTCGTACATAGCAATGGACCTATTGGCGATGTCTACAGTAAAATGTACAGTGGAAATTAGAAATGTAACACAGAAGTTTCCTATTTTCTATTATATGTTTATTAAATGCAGATCTACCGAGTTAAAAAGACTCCCTTCTCTAAACTCATAACTAGTCTGCAGATCTTTGTGCCGAATAAAGATGATCTGCACCTGTTACTAGAATTACTTTCACCCGATACTTTCTTCGTTTAATAATTTGCATAAATCGAAAGCAATGTACCAATGCTGGTTTTGAGTCCTTTTAGTTTTTCTGTTGTTTCAAATTACAGTTACTTATTTTTGTTAGAAATACATTAAATCTGCAATCTGCTTATACCTGTAAAATATTGTAGCGATACTAGTAGTGAAAATCTCATAAAAATATAATGAAAATATGGAAATTTCTACAGGACATTCCAAAAATTTTGTACTGCCTTGAAAGATTCCTGAAGTCATACGTCAAATGTTTTTCACAGCTTTGTTCAGGAGTTATAAACGAGAAAACTCAGACCAGTCACCCAGTGGAGAACATTTTCGCAAAGGAAAATGTTACTTCAAATGACTTCAGGAATGACCCCTTTCAAGGAAGTACAACATCTTTGTACATTTTGTACATGTATATTGAATTATGAACGTTTTTTGGCGGATCCAAACGATATTTGAAAATTTTAGAATTCGGTTTTTCTGTTGTAAATAGCAGATATAAATACAAGAACAATGTCTTTCAGTTTTGTGGTCTGCTGATTGTAAATAAAACCCTAATAAAAATTTCAACTTGCATTTTTCGTTATACTTTAATGAAATTATTACGACTAGATTATTAATATTCGTCATGGTAAAATTATTTCGAAAAGGTTGTCATTCGATATTTAAAATATTATATTATACCATAATTACCAGACAGCGGATTTGATGCATTTATGACAGAAATGAGTAGGTGTACTTTCAAACATTAAAAACGATAGACGAATTTAAAAATACGATTATATTATTTTCGACCTGTTGAACATATTAAGAGAGAAAATACATTTCTATGTCACTCTGTTTCATTGCAATTCAGGTGGAAAATTTTTATTTTGCATAAAGATCCGCTGTCTAATAATTACACACATTGTATATATTAACAACTTAGTAAATCTTTTATAAATTTTATGAGGCATTACTGTATAAAACTAGTATCAGTTAATAGAACGAAGTAGTGGCGTAGCAAGTAAAACGAAAAGATGTGCAGTAAAATTTCCGAAAATTTTCGAATAGCCAAATAGTTGAATATCTTTCGTTACTCTATATTATGTTTTTTTCTTTACTTGAAATTTTCGTAGTTAATCGTTAATCCCTCGCAAAATATAATACCTACTTATACATTATAATTTCTAACAAGAGACTATACAAATGATAACTTTTTGCAAACAACATATCTTTTTCTACAACAAAAGATGAACATTCATGAATAACTTTGTATACGTGCCTTTAATAAATTCTTAATTTGAACTGGCACGCGCGCGCGCGAAATATGAACAAGTCTCATGAAAATTGTCAAGAAAGATTTTTTACAGATATTTTTTTTTTAGTCAAATAAAATATATTAAAACCGATCTCTTCTTTTCATTCTCGATTCTTTCAAGATACATGTATTAATTGTTTTAGAGAAAGTACAATTTTCAAAACTTTCGATTGTGCGGTAACTGAAGTTTGTAATTTGCATATTTTTTTCACGACTTTGTAAAAATTGAACTGTGAAATCGCAGTTTAGAAATACATTTTGTTGCAATACTTCGGTAGAGCGCTGAACGTAAACAAAAGTAATTTATCGAGTGAGTGGAATTAAGCCTAGTGGAACGCCTAGAAGTCGATAATTATTAAAAGGACACAAATAAATGATAAATTAAAATAACAACGGAAACTATTTATATTATGTAATACTTATTTAAGTATAAATAATAATAATAATAATTAAGTAAACTGTATATAAAATATAACTAAAAAGTATATAAATTAATTCTTTAACAGAATTGAGTTACGTGTCTATAATTCACTTAAGTTGCGGAATGAATATAATTTGTAGCCGATGAGGACTGAAATGATTGTGCATTTATGACAAAAATTAGTAAGTCTAATTTAAAACAGTGAAAGCGGACTTTGTATTTCAATAAATACAATTTGAAATAATAAAGTATGTAGCAAATAGTTTATTGTTAAATTTTAAATTCATATTAATACATATATTTTGATTATTATTTAACTTCTGCCGATTTTAAATCTAGAAAGGTTCGTACGAGTGCAATAACATATTGTTAACGTTTATGTAAATAATGAGAATTTAATGGCAACATAACATATACAATGTAAGTTACATCTATTTTTCGTAGGACCTATCCTTCTCTGAAGTTCTGTGCCGTTTTTTTCTATACATTCACTCACATTCTTTCTTTCTCTTTCTGAATTTCTCCCTCTCTTTATAGTAGCATACGTACAAATTTCAATGTTACAAAAAGATCAACGTTTCTCCCGTTTCCTTTTCCCCTATTTTCTGCATCGACTGTGTCTACGATTAATTTTCAACTCTTTTCCCCAACTGCAGTTTTCTAAGAATTTTACGTGGCCCTCCAATTAATTCCTATGCCACGTTATATTGCACTATCGTGTAAAAAGGTCTTGTCCATATATTTAGACACCCTGTCACTTACATTCCCTCGAAACTTAAGACTGAACTTATTTTACCTCTGTAACATGTAAGTACAGTAATGTCCGACTGTAAGATCGGCTGAAAGCTTCACTGTATGTCCCTGTCCTACGCTGCCCATTCCACTAGGGGGCATACCCCGTGAGGGGTACCGAGATCTGGTATACTAATCCAATTATAAAACTTCTTTATTTCTCATTATCTTTTTTATGGGACTTTCATCCACATGTTCGTGGCATTTCTCTAATAAAAATGATACCAAATATGATATAATTCCGATGATATTTACTTGTGTAGTGAACGGCGAATGTTTCGGACGCAAGGAAGAAAACAGCGTATGGGAAATGTTTTGAACTGTGCCGACGCGACGCGCCACGGTAGTCCTGTCAACGAAAAGTTGTAGAGGAAAATGGAAGGAACACAATTTTTAACTTTGGGTCTTTGTTTGGACTAGTTAGGAGGTAAACATACTAAAAGTCTCCACTCCTAGGAGGTGAGCGGAACGTAGCGGGACACATAGAAGGTCCCCTTTTTCGGTTTACCGCTTATATCTCGGAAACTATGCGTCCTAGTGATAAGACCATTCTATACAAAATTAAAGTTGACAATATGTGTCATAAGATTGATTCTATTCAATTTTTCGCTATCTCGCATAGTTTCCGAGATATCCGCGCTCAAAGTTC
>CM052284.1:82313-96868 GCA_028455765.1 Lasioglossum oenotherae | reverse complement strand
AAAAAAAAAAGTAGAAATAGCCACTAATACGCGCGGAGAATCCTAGGCAGAAATTGAGATTTTGGTTATCAGGGAAAACAGCTAAATAAATACTAGTTCTCTAAACAATGTGTTTCGGAACACAATAACGTGCGCATAACGCATAACCACGCATAACGTTGTATGCGATTTAACAGATAGACAGGAGGTTATGGTTTCTCGCCAGAACTACGAATATTCTGAAATATAAAATAAAATAGCAATATGAAGCTAGTAAGGTAAGTAGAATAAAAGGAATAATCAATTTACAGAGATAATCACAGCGTATACACAAACACATTATTCACTTAAGAAATTTATTGTTATTGTATGCAATTCCGCTATGAAATTGATGTTATAGTTTCAATTAATAATTTCAGGTTTTTGATGAAACTCAGTCACGAGACTGTAACGATAGAATTGAAGAATGGGACTCAGGTACACGGCACTATTACCGGTATGTCAACATAACCTACACGATTTAATATTATATGTGACATGTATACAAACGTAACGATCAAAACACTTTATCAAATATGAAAGGGCGAATACAATAATATCTAACTTTTTCACAGTGCTAATGTATATACACTCCGGAATGAAAAGATAGCACACTTTGAAATTAATGTAATTTCTGTTTATTAAACGTAAGAAATTCAATCTTTTTTATGCAGACATTTTCAGTGTATCTTTCTTAACATAGATGAATGAAATGAAACGAAGCTTCATTAGCTTATCTATTTTTATTTGAAGAAGTAGAATTATTAACGAAATATAGAGGGACGAAATGATAGCACAGGTAACGAGAAACTTGAAATATAACAGAATTAATCGATAAAGACTAATGCTCAATATTTTGTACGACCTCCTTTACATCTAATAACTTTGATCATTCAGTTTGGTAAAGGTATATACAATTTTTTAATACTGTTTCGGCTAATATTCTCCCATTCATCCAAAATGCACTGTTTTGAATCGTTAATATTTTGGAATTGTCTGCCATTTTGGTACACGGCTCTGGCAAGATGTCCCCAACAATTTTCAGTAATGTTGAGGTTGGAAATCTTGCTGGCCACTCAAAAACACGAATAATTTGTGAAGAAAAGTATTTCTTTACGGCTTTCACTGCATGGACTGCGACATTATCTTGTTGCAAAATGTATTTATTTCCAGCAATTCTCATAGCGTATGTGTTTAGTTGTTCATTTATAATTTCAATATACCGTTCATTCGTTTATCGGCCCAAATTATCACATAGCCACCTCCTATTTGGCAACGGCTTAAAAATTGCTGTTGTTCACTCAAATCATGATAGTAATAACTTTCTTTTTCAACCGAGGAGGAAAAATGCGATGCTTTGTCAGTTGGCGGTATGCCCGTGGCACCTGTATACCCACTAATGAAACCCGCTCCTCCTATAGTTCACAGTCTTGTGTACAGCTTGTTAAATCTAGCTGTGAGGTTGACCAAAACTTAGGAATGCGCAGACAAAAACAAAGACCGCACATGACGAGAGAAGGATGCAACATATGAACGGTAAGGTACACACCTCGTCAAAAGTGCGTACTGTCCATTATTTCTTACAGCAGTAAACATACAAAACAACTGTTTATATGTTTCTGTGAATACACTTGTGTCACTTTACTTTTCAACTGAACTGTCGCCATGTGCATCGTTTGACAGGTGACAATCAGTTCTCTATCGTTGCGAAGTTCCGCCTATTTACCATTGCGCAGTGGCGTCATTTCCCCTTGCGGGGGATATTCAGCCGCACAGCTAGATTTAACAAGCTGTACACACCCATGCGGATCTGCCTGTTCAGCATTACTGCGCGCGGGGATGATAGTAATAACCTAGGGCTGTCTGGACCATCCAAATGAAATCTTTTTTTGTCAGTAAATATGACTCTTCGCCACTTTGGTCTGATACTTATATGCTTTTCAGCAAATTGTAAGTGGAATGCTTTATGCTCCTTCTTTAACCAAGGTCTCTTCTGCAATTTTCTTTGCACTAAATGAATTTACATTTTTGTAAAACACGACGTACATCTTCACATTAGTGTTTACACCAACACTTAAAACATGTATTTTGTAAATTTAAGTCAGTTATATACATGTACAAAGTTTCGCCGAAATCAATCAAAGTTCTTATGAGATATAATTGATTGAAAATGGGAGAAATTGTAAGAATCTGCGATTTGAATGAATCGCAAACCTTATAAATTCAAATAGTTCTACATTTTACAATGCCCGTAGCTTTTTTATGCATCAACAAATCTTCCTTAGATTTACAGAATACATGTTTTAAATTTTCATTATAGGCACAGATATACAATTAAAATATCGTCACCTTTACTATTTCCTCCGAAATTGCGATTAATAACAGTTTAAAAACAAATTATTTACACATTAGCTAGTAAACCAATCTGTCTAACGTCTAAAAGAAACTCAAGCTGTTGAGTCCAATTTTGAGAAAGTTATTCGTTTTTAAAATGTGTACGAATACTTTGTACACTGACTGTAACTTAAATGATCGTTATTCTCGTATATACACTCCCGCTCAAAAGTACGTGTACACTTTGTTGCAGTATAATTTACTCTAATAGTACCAAATTGTACAATATAATTATTAAAATCTATTGAATAAATAAAAGTTTCTACGGTAGGGCTAATACTGTTTCAATCTACAATAATCCATTAGCGTGGTCTGCTATCTTCTCTAAAGAATTATTATTAACTCTGTGAACTAGACTGCAAAAATAATTTTTTTATTTATCGACAAAGGTATTAAAGAAGTTTTAAAAAGATATTCAAAATGGGCACCCAGTTATCGATATGAGGGTTGAAAAATTTATATAACTTATTATTAAAATGTATTCTTTAGTACTATGTAAACTAGACTGCATAAAATTGAACGAAACTTATCAGATATTCATATAAAAATTAAACGTATTGTTCACAGACTTTTCAGCGGCAATGTACACATTTATTATGTAACATTTAGTCACTATCTAATTATTAGACTGCGGATCTTTATGCATTTATGAAGAAATTGGTTGGGTGAAAACATAAAACGGTAACAGATTTAAAGAATTCAAGAATATCGTAATGTTGCTTTTAACGTAACAAAGTCGTTAAGGATTGAAATCAATTTTCATGTTACTCCTGCTTCCCACAATCAGTGCAAATTAAAAATTGTCTGCGTTATAACTTCTCTTGTTCTACATTTTTTACATCTTTTAAAGTTAAAATAGTTGCTATAGGCTTTAGAAAATAGAATCGCATCGATTAGAAACTAAATTGAATGTTGTATCTTCCCTTAATGATTATTAGACTGCTGATCTTTATGCGAAATAAAAATTCTCTGCATCGATTGCAAGAGATAGAAACTAAATTGAATGTTATGGCATCTTCAATTTTTTAAATTTTACAACAATTTTCAATTTCATCCCCTCAATTTTTCTGTAAATGCATACAGATCCGCAACCTAGTATAAATAACATTTATAAGAATTTGAGAATACTGTTATATACATTATTTTCAACCTATTAAAAATGTTGCGAAAGAAAATAAATTTCTCTTCCGCTTAAGTTTGTTGCGATTTAGGTAGATAATTTTTATTTTGCACATAGATCCGCAGTCTACTAATTATGAATGAAGTATATATTTTTCATTTAAATTGTTTAATACCTTCCTCTAGGGGTGGACGTGGCAATGAACACACATTTAAAAACAGTGAAGATGACCATAAAGAATAGGGATCCTGTACAACTGGATACCTTAAGTTTACGAGGCAATAATATAAGGTATTACATACTGCCAGACTCATTACCGCTGGAAACCTTACTTATAGACGACACACCTAAAGCCAAGGCCAAGAAAAAGGAAGCTGCAAGAGGTTTGTGTTTACAAATAAACTTAACCCCTTGCTGTATTTTAATCAGTCACAAAGAATTTAAACAAAGTTTAACAAATATGAATGTTACACCTTTGTTTTTTAAATTAAATAAAATTTGATTGTTTATAATCAATAGTTAAGCATTAAAATCAATGTTATCATATATGTAGAATATAAATTTTCTTTTCTCTTCTACAATATTTTTGGGATGAAGACGTTTTAATCACTGTAACTGTAAATAAAATGGTACGGCAAGGAATTAACACTAAAATCGTACCGGCTACAAAATGTATCGGATATATATATTGTTTTATAAAAATTTTAGAAGACTGAATTTACTTACATTTTTCTAATCGAAGCATCTTTGTAATTTGAATAATTCAAAAATGAACAATGTGAAAGAGGTCATTTGACCTATTATGGTACAGTCATTGTTAATAAATAAGCTTTCTGTGAATGTTAACATTATGTTTACTTGTTTTAGGAGCTGCACGTGGCCGAGGACGAGGTGGTCGTGGTACTAGGGGTGGCCGAGGCGGACGCGGTAGAGGAAGAGGCAGACGATAAGCAAATCTAATTGAACTCTGGCACATTTAAAGAAAAAACTTTATATTTACGTAATGTACTATGGTATATAACATAATTCAATAAATTGTACTGATTTTGTAATTTAATGTCAATGTTTTCTGACTTTATAAACAATATTTTATAAACTTTATAACTTTATAAACAATAATAATGTACGTTTTTATGTACATGTATTTATTCTCTGTATTATTCCAGGGTCCCGTGCAGAGCCTTTTTTGCAATTTGTCTCTTGGAACTTTATAATTTATTTATATATATAATTAATTATACTTATAAATTTTTTCTATACACTTCTTCCAAAAAAGGGCTCTGTACGTGGATCCGGAATAATAGAGAGAATATTTCAACACAAAAAGCATAACAAAATATTGCTTCTACGCTTAACAAAGTTGTTGGTTCATCTAAAAGCAAGCTGTTTGGTTGTCTCTGTCTTCATCTCTTCAGTGATGCCAGCGGGTGTAAGATTTCTCGTGCATGCACGGCGATTTTAGCCTCAGTAAATTACGATTCTCGAGAAAATGTGGCACCTTGAACGCCCGCAGAATTTTAAGAAATTGATATGATTTGATTATGGAAAACGAATGTATGACAAGTGTATTTGTATATACATATATCATATACTGTCCGTATATACATATAAAATATTAAAATTTAATGTATGTACATACATATATAATACAATTCAGACTTATTCTATATTTTGAGGATGGGAATGGGAAGGAGTGCTAAAATAATTTAGCAAAATATATAAGAAAATAATAAAATATTTTATTTGGAAACACCAACATTTGTTTCTAGGATAAGGAAAACTGCTAAAACCTTACCAGTATTTTCAAATAAAAAATTACATAGTAAATATTATTGTAAAATAGGTCAGGCAGGGCCACAGCCTACTCTCTAGTACTAGAGTAGGCTATTGGCTATGACTGGGCTTATATTATAGGGGAATGTCTAAATAAATAAATGATATACTTATATAATATAAATTTTTAATAAATTTATTATTTTATTAACTTTCCGATTCATAGGGAAGTTATTGTAATGACCCCGAAAATCGAAAATCGATTTTTTAGCAGATCTTCACGTTTCATGGTCATTGCAGTCATTTTAGACAATTTTCAGCAAAATGTTCGTATGTGTGTGTGTGTGTAAGTATATATGTTTGTATGTTATCAAATTTTTCGTTAACGTTTTCAGAAAAACTAACAACGCGATCAGGATGATGAATGATGCAATCGATGTGCCCCTCTGTAACTTAGAGCTGATTAGATTTTGGTCCATTTTGGTCAAGTAGTTTTTTAGTTTTTTTCGAAAAAAGTTCATTCAACAATGCAATTTATACGAGAGAACGAAAAGTTTCCACCGAAGAAACAAATGTAATTACACAAAAAATTAAAAAAAATTTTTTTTAAATATAAAAAATAATTAAAAAAAATTTTTTTTTTTTACCTTATGATAATGTTTCCGCTTACAATAATCGAAAATTATCCCAATGCAAGAGTGAGTTAATCATCTCTACTCCCGAGAATACATTTTCCAAGAATATCGATGAAAATACAAAAAAAAAATTATATTACAATGTTTAAAAAAACAATCAGTTCAATAAATTGAAAATTAGTATAAATTATATGATAATTATTAATAACATTGATGTTGAAAACGGATTGATTAATGGAGCACACATGCGGAATATGAAAATTTATTACTTTTCAAGAAAATACTAAAATTCCGTCTATATTGTGGTTAGATTTTCAATTGGCCAGAGTAGGAGTGAAAGTAAGAACTCGTTATCGTGATTATATGAAAAATGCAAATATTCATCAAAATTTAACACCAATAATAAAAATCTCGAATCATATGTAAATATGTCGAGTGAGGAAAAATATGAAATCACACGTAGTCAATTTCCAGTGGTCCCTGCTGAAGCGATTACGATTCATAAAAGTCAGGGACAAACATACGAGAAAGTATGTTTGGATTTTAAAAAATCAGAAACGCGAACTTTACAAATGTTGTATTTAGCACTGAGCAGAGTTTCAAAATTGAGCGGTTTATATATTTTGGGACAATTTAAATTAACAGTATTGAAGAAAATCAAGATCAGTACTGCAAACCCGGATAATGAGAACCCAGATAGCACACCGGCTCGATTTTAGCCGGGCCCCTATGCACAAAATGGCGCGAATTTCACCTGCAGGGGGCTCGAGCCCAGGGCCTGCCGGCCGGGCCGGTATTCGGCCGATTTGCAAGATTGCAAGGGTGCGGGATTCGCGTTCTTATTTCGTGATAATACAAATACGGGTTTTTTCAGTAGTCAAAAACGCCAGATAAAGGTCAATCTAGGCAGCAATCGCCCTCAAAGGTCTTATTTATTAACTTATTATACTTTTGTCGGTAAAAAGAGAGACTGCTACGCATTTGCACAGTACTGCCACATTGATGCGACCCGCCCTGTGTCGTGCATGCGCGAGAAAAGTTGGACTCAATCGAAGCACTGATTGGCCACATTAGTGTGATACCGTGCTGCCTTCTCAAAAACAGGCTGAATCCCAGCCCGGCCGGCAGGCCCTGGGCTCGAGCCCCCTGCAGGTGAAAATCGCGCCATTTTGTGCACAGGGTCCCGGCTGACTCGGCCTGTCTGGGTCTCGACGCAGCTCCAAGCGTTGTGTTTGCCCGTAACCTGTAGGTCATGGGCTCTGCTGGCTGGGTCCGGTGCAGTCCGGTGGTAGACTCTGTCAGACTGTGCTATCTTGGAAGTTGTATCGTTTGCGAAAAACTAATTAAGATAATTTATTTTGCAACATTAGTACGCTATAACAAGGAACCAAGAAAGCAACGAGCCTACGATGTTCGTTTAATGCGACGCCATATAGCAAACATTTTGATAAGTACAAAACTATTGAATTTCCCTGAAAACTGCTGAAAACGTATAAGGCCTTACCTGATATGGTCTAATTGTAAGAACTGGATTCAACATTGACAATCCTCCTGTTGGGCAGATAGAACTCCGGCTCTGCAACGCCACCTCTATGTACTTGTAGAATGTTGTAGAGTAAAGACAGGTATAGGGCAGTATAGGGTACCGAAGGTATCATTTGTAGTATCTCCCTAATCCATGTGCCACCGATTTATTAACGAAAAACACGGACCAATCAGAGCGCTACCTAGACGCGAGTTGCCACAGTCGGCCAATGAACAGTTGGCGCGCCGGGTCGACTGTGGCAACTCGCGTCTAGGTCGCGCTCTGATTGGTCCGTGTTTTTCAATAACTCCTAAACAAAGCCGCGGATAACATTTTCGCAAAGAAAAATGTCGCTTGAAGTGGTCTCAGGAACCACCCCCTTTCGGGAAGTTCACGAATTTTGGGACACCCTGTATATATATATACAGGGTGGTCCGTTTAAGTAAGAACACCTAAAAATCTCTTCAGGTTATTGTGATGCAAAAAATATTTGTTACGTAATGTGCACGGTGTCAATGGACCAAATATCTGGCTCGAATATTTTTTTCCGAGGGTCATTTTTTCGGAGTTGTCGAGGTCATTGATGTTTTTTGTTACATAACTACATTCTTTTTTATTGCATCGCGTAACTGATGGAAAAATACATTCAGATATGTATAATAACATGACCTTGAAATGACCTCGATCCTCGAAAATTGGCGTTTCTTTGCGTGGTCCATCTCTTTACAATATTGTGATGCAAAAAATATTTGTTACGTAATATGCATGGTATCGATGGACCAAATATTTGGCACGAATATTTTTTTCCGAAGGCCATTTTTTTGGAGTTATCAAGGTCATCGACATTTTTAGATACATAACTACATTTTTATTTTATTGCACCGTATAACTGATCGAAAAATACATCCAGATATTTATAATACCATGACTTTGAAATGACCTCGATCTTCGAAAATTAAAGTTTTACCTTCAGATCAAGCTCAAGGTCATGTTATTATACATATCTGAATGTATTTTTCAATCAGTTACGCGATGCAATAAAAACAAAATGTAGTTATGTATCAAAAAACATCGATGACCTTGATAACTCCGAAAAAATGACCTACGGAAAAAAATATTCGTGCCAAATATTTGGTCCATTGATGATATGCACACTACGTAACAAATATTTTTTGCATCGAAATATCCTGAAAAGATGGACCACGCAAAGGAACGCCAATTTTCGAAGATCAAGCTCATTTCGAGGACATGTTATTATACATATCTGAATGTATTTTTCTATCAGTTACACGATGCAATAAAAAAATATGCAGTTATGTACCAAAAAACATCGTTGACCTTGACAACTCCGAAAAAAATGACCCCCGGGAAAAAATATTCGTGCCAGATATTTGGTCCATTGACACCGTGCACATTACGTAACAAATATTTTTTGCATCACAATAACCTGAAGAGATTTTTAGGTGTTCTTACTTAAACGGACCACCCTGTATATATGTATATATATATCAGTGGCTTACCCCCCCCCCCGCTAGCGCGACGAGTCACGGTCACGTCACGAATGACTCCGGCATAGCATACGGAGGGTTAAAGTTAATATATGTAGATATCTAATTTAAGAAAAACAGTGCAGATCGAAACAACTATTGAAATTAATATCCAACTTAATGTAGTATTTACAAAAGAATATTAACTGTTAATCAGATGTGAATGTTCATTATTTTAACATTGAATACTAATTATTTTTGTTTTCTAATTTCTATCATTTACACAAACACTGTCTCTAACATAATTTAGATATTATAAAAATGTAATAAACGATCGCAAATATAACGAAATAAATAAATAAATCTATATATACATTAAAAAGCTCTCACATGAACGAAAAAATACTTCTAAATATATATATATATATATATATATTAAATTGATTAAAGCAAGTTTTAACTGTAAAATCTATGTTTCTCTTTATTTTTAAGTGTGTTATTCTTTGTTCAGTTGTAATTTTTACTGTACATATATGAATATTACGTACTTCAATGTGTATTTATTTAATGTTTGTAATTTACTGTTGCAATTTAGGTTAGCAGAAAATGACAGTATTAGACACAGAGAAAGACGCGGATAAACGTTCGGTTCCTCCAAGAAAGAAGTTGTGTTTGTCCCTTTCTGGCCGAGAACGCGCTGTTTCTGTTAACATCTCCAAGGTTCCTCACGTGTCAACCGGAGAGAGCCTTTTGAACAGAGTAACTTTTCCACATAGTAAGTGGACATTGGTATCTTTTCATATTCGATCAATTTATATCTCTATTCATTTGTAGAAGATTAGTAGTACATCTGTTCACTGTAGAAAATTAATGTATGGATGTCAGAATCTATTTCTGTATTTACACGTTGTAATTTATATGTCTGTTCACTGTAGAAGATTAGTAAATAGACGTCAGTATTTATTTCTGCATTTATACATTGTAATTTATAATTCTGTCCGGAAAGTATCCAACGTTTGCTTCTATCTTTGTTCCTAAGTGAGCCAAGGCAGATAGCGCATGTTTATATTAGAGGTGACCTTGTAATAAGTGGCCTGCCCATGCAACAAATCTCTGTGTGCCGTCATTTGAAAACGATACTCAGGTTTGTAAGCATTCAGTCAAGCAAGCATCGTGTATTATAATGACTGAACATGTGAAACAACGGATATGCATTAAATTTTGCCAGAAACTGGGGCAATCTTGTTCGGAAACCATTGGTACGATTCCCCGTATAGTCTTGATCTAGCTCCTAGTGACTTCTGATTGTTCCCTGAAATGAAAAACCCTCTCGAAGGACAAAGATTCGCAGATGTAGAAGCAATAAAACAGAATACGACGAGGCAGCTATTCGCTATCCCTAAAGATGATTTTAAGGAGTGTTTCCGTAAGTGGGAGGATCGCTGGAAGAAAGTTGTGGCTTCTAATGGACAATACTTTGAAGGGCACCATTGACATCGAGCAGGAATGATACTTCCACCCGCTATAGCACAAGGTCGGATACTTTCCGGACAGACCACATATATATCTGTTCATTGTAGAAGATTAGTATGTGGACATCAGTATCTATTTCTTTATTTATACGTTGTAATTTTGTATGCCTATTCAATGTACAAGATTTCATAATTATTTGCTGTCTAGGTACAAGCAAAATGTTGAATGGTTATCGCAACCAAATAAACAATCATCAAGATGGAGGATACAGCGTGTCGAATGGAGGCACAGAGGGATTACGAATAGCCACTTTGTGCAATCTAGGAAATACATGTTTCTTGAACAGTGTGATATATACTTTACGATTTGCACCATCATTTCTACATAATTTACACCATCTGGCCACTGATTTGTCGAACTTAAACGACAAGCAATTTCAAACTAAAGTAAGTTTGAAAATTATACTGGCAACCTTTGGTTACCTTGTGTAAATTAACTATGATTAGGCTGCGGATTTAATGCCTTTATAGAAAAATGAGAAGACGAATTGAAAATTGTTGATGAATTTTGAAGATTGAAAATGTGTGCGTGTCAATATCTGATTTCTCCTTTATTAAATTCATTAAGGGAAGAAATAACATTCAATTTAGTTTCTATTTCTTGCAATCGATGCAGACAATTTCTGCTTTGCATAAGTATCCGCAGTCTAATAATCGTTAAGGGAAGAAACAACATTCAAGTTAGTTTGTATTTCTTGCAATTCATGCAGACAATTTTTATTTTGCATAAAGATCCGCAGTCTAGTAATCAATAAAGTTGAAAATTGGAAAAAGTGGTGAAAATGGCAGTTTAAGGCCGAAAATCATGAAAAATTGCAATTTCTACCACATTTGATCGTTTATTCGCAAAACGATTAACCGATTTCAATGAAATTCTCAGCATCTATATAATTTGTACGAGTTTACAAAACACACCTTTTAAAATTTCTTTACTGGCTCGGATAGGAAAGCTGTAAACATCAATTTTCACTATTGTTTTTCACAATTCCGAACAAACGCATTTTGTCAACATATTCATTAGACGTAATTCGTTAAACTAATCCTAGCCTTACAGAGAAGTTGAAGTCGTTTGGTCTATTGATAAAAAGTTTTATTCTGATTTAAAGTGTGTGCGATGATAGACTGTGGATCTTGATGCATTTATAGGAAAATTGGAAAGATAAAATTGAAAATTGTTGAAGAATTTTCAAAATTGAAGATGTCAATATATGCTATGATAAAACAAAAATCAAAATTGAATGATTAATGTGTGTATTGGTTATTATTAACAGAAAATGGAATTCAACAATAGAACGAATAAATTTAAAAAGAAACTATCAAGTTTTCCACAATAGATCCTAAAGAAAAGGTGCAGGCACTTTATAAAAAGTTTATAAAATCAAGTTTAGCTGTTAGTTGCAAGCAAAACTATAAAATTCTTAAACTATAACAAGTAATATATCCAAATATATAAGAATCTCAGGATATTTTTCGTCATTTTTGTTATATGTTACTCTGAAGTTTTATACGCACGAAATAAATAAAACCACTGTTGAAAGTTTACACAAAAAATAAATCTACTTTATCAAATGTAGAAAGAATGCATATACCTTTGTGAGTAGCTTCCATTATACAGGATTATTATCGCAACGCTGCTCTACAATTAATGTCTTAATTATGTAATATAAAGAGTCGCATAGGGCAATATTTTTTAGAAAAATCTAAATCTGGTTACTAATGTATACAGCGTGTCCCAAGCAACTGGAACAGGCTGTACCTCCTAAACGGTCGGGAATGGAGAAAAATGTTATAAGAAAAAGTTGAATGGCATCAGACGGTGCATACTACGCAACTAATTTTATGCACTTTTGTGCATTGGTGCATCAGAAAAATGCAACTGCACTTTTTTTAAAATGGAAAACTACAGTTTTGACCTCACCAATCGATGTAGTTTGTTGTGCTCTACATAAAAGTACTGGTATACTTATGCCCTAAACTTATTCGTTAAGAAGTTATCGAAGCTATAAGTTGACTAAATTATTTCGGTCTCGGCAAGTGTTCCGGAGTATCTACGTTATGTTCCATTATAAATCAGAGAACCTTTAGCTTCGATAACTTCTTAACGAATATGTTTAGAGCATAAATATGTTAGTACTTTTATGTAGAGCACAACAAACTGCATCCATTGGAGCAGTCAAAAATGTAGGTATCCATTTTTAAAAAAAGTGCAGTTGCATTTTTCTTATGCACCGATGCACAAAAATGCATTTAGTTGCATAGTATGCACCATCTGATGCCATTCAACTTTTTCTTATAACATTTTCCTCTATTCCCGACCGTTTAGAAGGTACAGCCTGTTCCAGTTGTGTGGGATACCTTGTATACAATGGTAATTATTCACGAAAAATGAAATTTAACAATGAAATTAATAAATTAAAAAAAAATTAACAATATTTATGCATAAAAAATGATTGATATATGATTAATAATATAGATTTCCTCCTAATATGCAGTTTCGCCAGAGGAATTTATCGTACATCGTGATTATAAACGAGTAATGATATTATTACGAGTGCGTGGTAACAATATTTTTGTTGTAGATAAAGTCGTCATCTTTGGGAAGAACTGGAATGTCACTTATGTCAAGCGGCAGTCGTAGCTGGAGTAGTAAGGATTTGTTAGCTTTGGCTGGACCAACTGGAAACAACAATAAACATAGGATACAAATAGCCACAGAGAAATTACATGAGTTGTTTATAGCGTTGCGTGCATCCGAAGCCAGAGAAAATAATGAACCATATCAACCGGATGCGTTTTTACAAGCACTAAGGTATGCACTGCTAACACTAAATTAAATGTGTATATAGAATAGCTCCAAACGCGCGCTCGCTGACGAAAATTAAGAAATATTTCAAATTCAAAGTTCTGTAAAAGTTCTGAATCTTTTGCAAATCAATTTTGCCCTTTTGCAAATCAACTGCATTTTGCACCTTTGCAAGTCAAATTGATCCTTTTGTGAATCAACTTGAACCTTTAGCAAATCAATTTCAATCTTCGCAAATCAAATTGGACCTTTTGCAAATCAATTTTACCCTTTTGCAAATCAATTTCAACCTTTTATAGGTTTTGCACTCCAAATTCACCTTGTTGCGAATCAAATTGAACCGTTTGCAAATCGATTTCAACCTTAGCAAGTCAAATTGATCCTTTTGTGAGTCAAATTGAGCCTTTTGCGAGTCAAATGGGAGACACGCAGTACGTTTCTGACACAAAATGTCAAATATCTCGTTAAGTATTGACAAAGCCTCTACTTTCTCATCCCTTAGTTAATTTTCTCAAAAAGTCGTTTGTATTTCAAATTCAAAATTTTGTAAAATCGTTAGAATATTTTTCTTGAAATTGAATCCACTGTAGATTTGAAGATTGAAACTTACAATGACTCGTAAGAATTTGTTTCAGCTGTTTTATTAAATTATGTCCGGAAGTATGAAAACCTCATGGCATAGCTTATGCTACATTTCATCTGGCCATGCATCTACAATTCAAAGTTCGATAAAACTGCAAAAACAAATCGTAGAGCAATTTCTAAGGTTAGGTTAAGAAGGAGAAACTTAAAGGCTATAGCCGGGTTTGATGGTGAAATTTGCCCCCAGCGGTATTTTAATCGGACTTGGACCATTCGATAGCGTACCCAAAAAACCCCATCTCTGCCAAGTTTCAGCCCCCTATCTCATCTGTAAGGGTAGTTATCGAGAAAAATCGAAAAACCAGTTTTCGACCCATTTTCCCTATTTATTGACAATTAAAAATTCTGAAAAAAATCTGACACATTTCGGATACCAAGCCACATATTAGGTATCATTTCCAGATTTTTCCGCTGCAAGCTCTGCTTGTAAAAAATGAAAAACACGAAAAATATCGGAAAAATGCAGATTTCATATAGAAATCTAAAAGGTGCTACTCCAGATTTAATTTAACAATGAGATATTATCAAAAGTATTATGCTCAATTTTTTTCAGATTTTTGCGAGTGGTGCGTCATAGTTAAAAAAACCGCTTTTTTCGGCGTTTTTCCTAAGTTATACTAATATTT
>CM052284.1:55654-69768 GCA_028455765.1 Lasioglossum oenotherae | reverse complement strand
ACAATATTTGTTTAAAGTTGAAAAATATGTTTTTTTTCAAAGCCATGTTTTTCAAAAACTGTGCGTATAGGAAAAAAATTAAAACCAGATTTGGAATCAGCGCAAAAAACTCTATGAGAAGGACCCAACAGTATATTAAAATCAAATTTGGAGTTGGACAGTGTTATTAGGAAGGAAGAATTTACTGACTGGGTTACTAGGGATAGATGAGACTGAGGGAGCATAGAAAATATCCAGTGATTTGCGTGTAATGCTTAGTGGGGGTTCATTTAGTTCACTTTCCAAACTGGTTACAGGTGTGGTGCAAAATGCACCCAGAATAATTCTTAGGCAGGAAGATTGGATAGGATTTAGTATGTTCAAGATGCTTTTGTTTGCTGAACCGTATATTATTGATCCATAGTCTAATTTCGACCGAATCAAAGCTCTGTAAGTAATTAGTAAAGTGTTTCTGTGGGCCCCCAATTCTTACAAGCCAGGCTATTCAAGATGTTTAGTCTTCTTAGGCAATTATTTTTAAGGTTTTTGACATGGTGAACCCAAGACATTCGTTTGTCAAATACGAGTCCAAGTATTTTAATTTTCTCTACTGAAGAGATTGGGTCGGAATTTATATTAAGGTTTATGACGGGAAGTGTTCTTTTACCTCTCCAAAAGGTAATATGTTCGGATTTAGATTTGGAAAAAATAAATCCAGTGCGGTCGGCTCATGAGGATAGGTTATCAAGAGCTTTTTGGAGGATATTTTGGGTGGTATTTTTGTTTTTGCCGTGACAAAAAATGGTGAAATCGTCCGCGAAAAGACAGCCTTGGATTGGGGGATATAAGTTAGTGGAAATTTCGTCAATAGCAATGATAAATAGGATAACACTAATTACAGAACCTTGGGGTAATCCGTTTTGTATAAATGTTTTGTATGAAATTGCGTTTTGTATTTTTACCTGGATGTGTCTATCTGTAAGAAAGTTAAGTATAAAGGCTAGCATATTGTTTCCAACTTCAAACTTCTTAAGAATGTGCAAGACTTTTGTTCTCCAAACCATATCATACGCCTTTTCAATGTCAAGGCTGATGGCTGTCAGGTGTTCGTTGTTGTCAAATGCACTGCAAATAGATGAGTGGATAGTGGTTAGGTGGTCCATCGTGGATCGTAGTTTTCTAAATCCAAACTGTAGGTTCGAAAGTAAGTTTCTTGATTCAATACTCCAAATTAGCCTCGCATTAATCATTCTTTCAAGGATTTTACAGGTATTGTTGGTTATGGCAATTGGTCTATATGAAGCACAGTCGAGTTTATTTTTATTAGGTTTTAGAATTGGGATTACTGTAGCTAGTCTCCATGCAGGTGGGAAAGTTTTCCGATCCCAGATTCGGTTGTATAGGTTAAGTAGAGCGAATTTTCCTGATTCGGGTAGATGTTTCAGGAGGGTGTTAGGGACACCATCAGGACCAGGACTAAACATTTTGGTGCACCTCAGAACTGCATGAAGTTCAGATATAGTGAAAGGGTCGTCAATGGGGGATATATGGGAGAGTGGGATATCTGAAAGGGACAGATCTTTGAAACTAGATCTTATGTTTCTGAATCTGGAGCTGTAGTTGTCGTCACTTGAGTTTTTTGCAAAAGTTTCAGCTAAACAGTTTGCTATATCTTGTGGATTGGTTAATATTTGATTATCTAGAGATGTTATTGCTGTTATATCTATTCGTCTGTAGTTTCCATTTATTCTCTGTATCTTGGACCAGGCAAGTTTGGAGTCGGATTTTAGATTTATATTGGAGACAAAGTCAATCCAGGAGATTTTCCTACTAGTTTTCATAGTTTTGCGGAAAATTGCTCGTAGTTTCTTGAAGTTAATTTTGTTTTCCATGGTAGGATGTCTTTTGAGAACATTTAGGGCGTGTTTGAAGGCTCTTCTAGTTAAATAGCATTCCTCATTCCACCAAGGGATTTTCATTTCTTTAATTTTAGGGCTGGTGTTTGGGGAAGCGTTATCTGCAGCTTCAGTTATAATCTGGATGAGTTTTTCTAGGTGGTGGTTGATATCGGCTTCTTCATTAAGTTGATAGTCGGAAGTTAATTTGTTGTGGACCACTTCTTCACACCGGGACCAATTCATTTTTTAAAAATTCCATTTAATTCGATTATAATTTATTGGTTGAGTCGAATTTGGAGAATCAATATGGATTCTAATAGGATAATGGTCACTGTCCCACGAGGAGTTTAAAACTTGCCAGTTACTCAAGCGAGCAATGTCATCACTACAAAAGGTAAGATTGATAGCTGAGTGGGAGTTTGAGGATAGGTTGTAGTGTGTGTTTGTTTTCGTATTGAGAAGTATTGAGTCATTGAGTTCAATGAATTTTCCGATAGCTTTTCCCCTGAAGTCTAGGTGCGAGGATCCCCATCGGGTTGTGGCTATTAAAATCTCCGCATAGTATTTGGTAGGTATATATTGGCTATGTGGAGTTTATGAAGAATATAGGCCTTAACAGCAATAGCTTCGAGGTTTGTTGATAGTGGAATCTCTTCGCAGTGGAAATTGTTTTTCCACATACACAGCAATGCCTCCACTTGCATGGGAGCATTGAGTTCTATTTTTGTGAAAAAGCGTGTAGTTTGTTAGTTCTGTCTTGTTATTGTTCTTAAAGTTGGTTTCCTGGACACAAAGAATTGCGGGATTTAGATCGTTGAGAAGTAATTTAATGGATTCAAAGCGTGGGCGAAAACCATTGACATTCCACTGGATGATGTCAGGCATGGTGTATAAAGGTAAATAGGAATTATAGACCAAAGAGAAGAAATAAAGGGAGCGAGACGCGTTATGAGGTATCAATGTCAGATTCAAAATCAGATGAAGCAGGAGTTGATAAGTAATCCATAGAGAGTGGTTCGTCTTGGTAGACATTTGGTAGATCTTTACTTAGCTTTTTGCAGATTCTGTGAAGTCTGTTCTTAATGCTACGGTCTTTTAGTGTCGGGTATATTTTTTTAATCATTTGATCTAATGCCTGTGTATCGTGAGTGTTCACTTGGGCGACAGCTATTGCATTTTCAACACCGAAATCGTTTTCTAGAAAGCTTTGAAATTGAATAAAATCCAGTGGGAAATTGTTAGTAACATCTTCGATGATACTTTTGGCAGGTTCCAGCATTTCACCAACTTTTTTAATTGCGGTGTCAATTGATTGTGATCGTTTGGGTTTTTTTTTGCTAGGGTTGCATGTAGGAGACTTCGGCTTATTGAAGTTATCGGCATTATTTCCTTGTAGGGAACTGTTGTCAGATGTTGATAGTGGCCTCTTGTTAGAAGAAGGTGACGGTTCGACGTAGTGTTTGTCTATTGCTTCGGCATTTACAGATGGAGGGATGTCTGTCTTTGTTGGGATGATTACAGTTTTCGGTGTTCATCCTTGTTCAGCTGGGTGTTGTCATTTCTAGGACACTGTTTGGCAATATGTCCTTCGAGGCCACAGAGAAAGCATTTTAATTTATCTGCACTTGCAAAGATTCTGTATTACGTGTTACCGTGTGAGATTAGGAAAGATTGGGGAATCTTGGCAACGTCTTCCGAGTTTACATTTGTTTACATTTACCGAGCTTGAACGTCTAAAACTAGTAATATGTGCAAATTCGGGTTCTTTGAAGCCCGTTTTGATGAAGGCCAGTCTTGAGGTGGTACGAATGTTATTCTGTTTGAAGACAAGTTCAATAACATCATGTGGTATTGAGGTGTAGACGTTTGATAATATGATTTTCTGAGAAGGGGTTATTAAAGGTCTCAGGTGGATCTTGTGGTCGTTAATTGTTAGCTCTTTGTATTTTGAAGTTATTTGTGATACTGTTTGTAAAGAGTCCAGATATATACATACTCTACCATTTGATATTCGTGAGATGGAAATAATTTGATTCGGTTGAGTTATTTTAGAGACAGAATTCAAGTAGTCTTTGATAGGTATTCCTTCAATTGATTCTAATATTATTGCTTGATCGTTTCGGGGAAACGAGTTTGTTGTTGCTGCTGTTGCGTATGACTGCATTTTCGGTTGACTTTTATCTGTTTGTTGTTCTTCACTGTGGAAATTTACGAAGGGATCCCTGTACTCAGAAATCCCCTTATGTGGGTTTGTACCGTACATAAACACTCTCACTTATTCACTCACTTAGTAAGGTTCTTGCACGACTGTAAACAGAGACTGGATATAATGGCACTCGCGATTACACGTCCGCTCCGTTCGGCTGTTGACACAAGACTCATCACACGTCAATTTTGTTTATTTGTGTCAACGGTATATGTGAGAGCGTGGTTCACCGCACCCAACGCCATTGAAGCTCCGTACCATGACCTTCAATTTTTGAAACAACTTTATGACTATGCGAATGTCAATAAAAAAATTTCGGACGTAGCCGTGAAAAAGTTTTGTGGCCATCTATGGTATCTGACACCTGAGTGGTCCGTGGTGGTCCTACTAGATGATGCTGTTCCTCTGGAACATAGACGCAAAATGGCTGCAGTCCTACGTTCTGAAACGTTTCTGTTGGGTACAAACGTTTGTCCCTAAATCAAGAAGACGTAGTTAATTTCCTACGTAAAGGCATCAGCGACTTTATTTCACCTAAGTCCCTAGAAACTTTCTGGAGATTTGACTTGTCCTATGACTTTTTAAATTTAAACCCAGTGGACTGGAATGATTGTAAGGACTTTCAGGAAGCCCGAGAATTTTTCCGGAAGTTTCCAGTTACAAATGATGCCGCTGAAAGAGCTTAACGGGACAATATTTAGGCGAAGTAAAAAACGAAGAAAACTTTCAGAACTTTCTCTTGGTCAGTCAGCATACACGGATAGCTATGCCCATGAAAACATTGAGCAAAAATTCATTTTCAACCAACCTTTTTGCTGTTTAAAAATTGTATTATATAAATAAATTCTGTGATTATATTCTGTTATTGTGATACTTATCTATTGTAAGCAGTTTTTCACTCAAAACGACAGAAATACTAAATATTTTTAAATTTTACAGAATATCCTAACTTTGAGCCTCTTGAGGCAGGGTTTAGAATAATCCGATGTGGCTAATATTTTACACACTTACTTAGAACATGAAAAGGAATAAAATTAGAGGGCGTCCTAACATTTTATTGCACCTTCGTCTTTTAAGGGACACCCTAGCCAACACGCATGGGTTCGAACTGGTGACATTGTACTTGGTGTAAGCCTGAGAAGGAGGTTCCCAGGCAGGATTACGGTGACGTGTGTAGGTGCGAATGAGCGGCCGGTTGGATCATTGTGGAGGAGGCAGGACTCGTTTCACACGCATTTTCTGCTGTCTTCAAATACTTATTACAGAGGTCACACACTACGTAGCGTGCGCCATCAAAGTCAATACATTGAGACTACGGGCGCACGGCTGTGGTGGGACTAGGCACACTCAACCCGATAGGCTCGATTTCTTTCAATGCCGTTCCCGGGGCTGTTGTCTATGGAGAGATATATGACAGGTCATTACTATCGAGCTGGAAATCGACACTTTCTCGACCAACACGTGTTGACTGTAATTTCCAAATCACCAACTCCTCAAATCACTCGACGAAGTCGAGCCACTCTTGGACCGCCTGATGTGTCATGGATAGACTGCGGATCTTTATGCATTTATAGCAAACTTGAGTAGATGAAATTGATATAGATGTTGGAAAATTTTTAAAAGTGAAGATGTCAATATATGATTTCTCTTCTATTAAAATCATTAAGGGAAGAGATGACATTCAACATAGTTTCTATTTCTTGTAATCGACGCTGACATTTTTTATTTTGCATAAAGATCCGCAGTCTAGTAATGACAAAAGGAAGCATTGCCATCCCTACACGATAAACGAAATTACTTTCCGAACGACCTGATAGTATGTAGTATGTAATTTAAATAAATATTAATTTTGTCGGTAAAAAGAAGACTGCTGCTGCTGCTACACATTTGTACAATAGAAATTTACATTACCGACATCTTAATGTGGAAGATCCACATCAGCGCGACCAGCTCTGTATCACCTTACCGGGGCGAGAGACCCCCTGCCCCCTAGTACAAGGCCTGTACTTGCCTGTACGGCGCGGTGTACGGCATTCGAAACATTAGTGTAGGTTGAAGTCCCCACAAGGTTGGAGGATTTCTATGTATCGACGCCTACACGCCGCCACGACCCAGTGTCGTGGTTATGTCCAACGAGATCAAGGAAGGCAAAGGAAGACAGAACACTCTTTTATGGACAACCGTCCAGCTCGGGTGACAAAGCTTAAGAAGAAGGTAGAGCGGGAGCTCGGCGTTGCCCACGGCTTCCGCCGATCCCCACTCTGCTAATATGGGAGTGGGGGAACAGAGCCCCTACACACTCCCCCCGAGTGGAACGACACAATTTATTGTATAACATAGAATATTTACAGCGGTATACCGTTATTTACCATATGTACAAAAGTTTTAATCCTTCGGCGCACAGTACGCGCCGTGTCCGATATTATGAATAACAAAATAAATGTTTCTATTTGCTCATGGCAAATTATTAAACTAAAAAAAAAAATGATCGCAGTTTGCTAGTGCGCTGAGCGCACCTAGCAACTATGAATTTACAAGTGTGCTAATTGCAAAACATTACTCATGGTCTTGCCCGTGTGCCTGCTGACACAGTTACAGTTTTTTTAGAATACGTCCTCAGTGGTGGACGTGACTGACCTGAACAATCGGGCATTGATATTGAATTTCCAGGCACTTCAATAATCGGAGAGTCCGGTACAAAGAATGCCGGTTTCAAGAGCTCTGTTGATACTGTCTTTTCAGCACCGTTGACATCAACGGTAAATAAACGCTCGTTAATTCGCTTTATAATTTTATGGGGACCGGAATAAGGTTGTTCCAGAGACCTCCTCGCCATGCGGCGCAAAAACGCATGAGTGCGTGTTTGCATATCTTTAAACACGAATGCTCGTTTGTTGCTATTGTGCACTACGGGCACTGGACGCACGTCGCGCATATATTTTTTGAATTCTTCCAAGAACACATTCGGATCTGGCGCAAAATCCTCATATAGAAAGAATTCCCTTGGCAATAGCAGGGTTATCCCGAACAAAAATTCCGCCGGGGATGCACGAACGTCCGCTCGCACATGCGTGCGAAGTCCTAACAAGACGTTAGGAAGTACTCGTGACCATTCCTTGCCTGTATGGCACATAATCGCAGATTTAAGCACGCGGTGCCACCGCTCTATCATGCCGTTCGATGTGGGATGATAAGGGGAAGTCCTGATACGATCGCAGCCTATCAGCGATAGTAACGCTGTGAACAAACGCGACTCGAACTGAGCCCCCTGATCGGTGGTTAACACCTTGGGCGCGCCATAACGCGAGACCCACGCATCACAAAATGCTCTGGCTACAGTCATTGCATTAGTGTCCCGTAAAGGAACTGCTTCTACCCATCGCGAAAAGCGATCTATAAAGGTTAAACAATATGAAAAACCTTCTGATGACGGTAGAGGACCCATGATGTCCATGTGAACATGATCGAACCGTCCATCAGGAGCAACAAAATGCTTAGGAAGGTGACGACAATGTCGAGTCACCTTAGACTGTTGACATTTGATGCAATTTTTGCACCACAATGCTATGTCCTTGGCCATATTTGGCCAGACATATCTTTGCCGAATCAAACGATCCATTACCCTCGCCCCCGGGTGGGCGGGGTTATGAAACAGGTCAAAGACCGACTTGCGAAGCGCACCAGGAATGTATGGGCGAATCGCTTCACCGGAGATCTCGCATTGGATTGCGACATGCTCCGGACCCCATAATAACTTCCTTAACTTGAGAGGAAAGTCTGAAGAACTGCAAATGAGCTTAAGCTGCTCATCATTTGCTTGCTGCTCAGCAATATCCTTGAGAGAGATCTCAAGAGGTAGTCTGAGAGCAGATACTCTTGACAAAGTGTCGGCGACAACATTTTCCGGACCCGGACTGTATCGAATTGTGGTCGTAAATTATGCTATATAGGATAGCTGACGAGACTGTCTCGGAGAAGCTGTAACGATCTGATTTGACGCGAGACACGTTGCCCCTGAATATAGGCTAGCGAACGAAAACCGCGGCGCGAGATCGCGACGCGAGACCGCGACGCAACACTTCGCGCGGCGGCCGCGATGTGGCCGCCGCGGGATCGCGGTTTCTCGCAAGCCAAAGATAACCGGGGCAGTATAAATACGGCTCACCGATACAGGTAGGGTCATTCCGAGCCGAAGCATGATCCGCCGTGGCAATACCACACCTGACCACGCAACAAGCGAAGAACACTCCCGTACCTATCCAAGATCCGTATTCCGAGGCCTGGACTTCGAAAGAAACCGGGAGACCCTTCCGCGAGTTACGAAAGTATTCGCCCTGTCTAGTCGCGAAAGCGGCAGGACATCCTTTCTCGGGAGGCGAAAGCACCCGGGGCTCTACCCGCTCGAGAGTCGAAAGAACTCGCGAAGCCTCCACGCTTAGTTGCGAAAGCGGCAAGCAACTCACCATCCCGCTCAACTCGACACCTTCGCACCTCTGCAGCGTTAATGGAGGTACTGCGCACTAGATGTTCTGCGAGCGGTAAAATATACAGCGATAGTTCATAAGTTGCGTGCCCGCCGTTAGTAAATGTACAGCGTTAGTTCATAAGTCGCGTGCCCGTCATTAGTAAATGTACAGCGTTAGTTCATAAGTCGCGTGCTCGCCGTTAGTAAATGTACAGAGTTAGTTCATAAGTCGCGTGCCCGTCATTAGTAAATGTACAGCGTTAGTTCATAAGTCGCGTGCCCGCCGTTAGTAAATGTCTGCGTTAGCTCCTAACAATAAGTCGCATCCGCCAGTAGTCCATGTCCGGCGTTAGATATTAAGATTGCGTTCGCCGCCGTTCCCGCGTTGGTACTCCGCCGCTAGTCGCCGCTCGCTGTTATCCGCGTCTGTCGTTATTCGCGTCCGCCGTTCGCCGTTGTTCGCGTTCACCGTCCGCCGTTGTTCGCGTTCACAGCCCACCGTTGTTCACGTTCGCCGTCCGCCGTTCTTTACGTTCGCCGTCCGCCGTTGTCCGTGTTCGTCGTCCGCCGTTATCCGCGTCCACCGTTCACTACGCGACCAGTCCGTCACCGCGGCGTGTCTCCTGTCTGTTATTTTCTCGACGTACCAGCGACCGACTCCTCCGGCGTATCCGTATACCAGCATTGTAAGTTATAGGCCCGAGCCATTAATAAAGATATATATATATATATATATATATATATATATATATATATATAATTTGTGTTCTAACCAGTGGTACTCATTCGCGGCTCGAACAACCCTGCACAGTCGGCTGAGTCGGCTTTCTCCCAACCGGCAAGCGTTATAAAGCTTTCTATGGGCGTTGCTGCAACGCATAGATCAACGGCTTGTGATCAGTAAGGACCGAGAAATCTCGACCTTCCACAAAGTGCCGAAAATGCCTTATGGCCTCAAAGATTGCTGTCAGCTCCCTGTCATAGGCGCTGTATTTGACTTGCGCCGGAGGAAACTTTTGAGAGAAAAACGCAAGGGGTTCCCAAAGAGAATTTGTCCCCTGCTGCTCGAGAGCTGCGCCCATTGCAAACTCGGACGCATCCGAAACAATTCGGAGCTCTGCCCCTAACCGCGGATGTACTAATAAGGTTGCCTTGGCAAGGGCTTCCTTTGTTTTCGCGAAGGCTTGCCTCGCGACATCCGTCCAAGGTATTTCTCTAGTATCATTCTTTTTAGAATCCCGAAGAAACTCGTTCAGCGGCGCTTGCAAATGCGCTGCATGAGGAATGTTCCTCCTATAGAAATTCGTCATACCCAGAAATTGTCGTAAATCCATCACACGCTTGGGTTCAGGAAACTGAAGAATAGCTTCTACTTTAGGCTTCAGCGGTTTAATACCGTCCGAGTTAATCATATATCCGAGAAACTCTATCTCTTCAACCCCGAATACACATTTACTCGGGTTGATACGTAAGCAATGCTCTTGGAGCCTTTGAAGAACCAAACGAACGTGATTCTCATGCTCCTCTTCAGAGCTAGATGCAATCAGAATGTCATCAATATAAATGAAGACAAAATCAAGGTCCCCTAGTACCCGATTGAGAAAACGTTTAAATGACTGGCTGGCATTTTTAAGACCAAATGTCATGAATAAGAAGTCGAATAACCCAAATAGTGTGGTCACCGTCGTCTTTTCAACATCTTCAAGAGCCATACGGACTTGATTGTAGGCTTTGTAAAGATCCAATGATGAAAAGATCTTCTTGCCATACAAGTTTGAAGAGAAATCGTGGATGTGAGGAGTGGGGTACTTGTCAGGGATGGTTACCCTGTTCAGACCTCTATAATCCCCACAGATGCGCCAAGTCCCGTCTTTTTTTAGAACCATGTGAATGGGACTAGCCCACGGACTGGAAGAGGGGCGACAAATGCCCGCCTCCATTAAAATCTTGAGCTCTTCTTTCGCGGCTTTCAATTTTTCCGCGTTACGACGCCGCGGTCTCTCCGATACCGGAGGACCGATTATCAAAATATGGTGGAAAACATCCGCCTTGTTTGATGGTGCGAGCTTCGAAGCTCCAGACACCTCAGGGAAATCCAACAGAATTTTAGAGAATCGCGATTCGGGCACAACTGTGCCAATTGAATGATAGGAAGAATGTCGCGAGGAGGCCACCGCGAAGACGTTTGTCTGCGGGTCTACAAGTCGCTTTAAACAAAGATCGACCAACAACCCATAATGTTTTAACAGATCCGCCCCAATAATCGCGTGTGGCACCGCGGCAATACAAAAGTTCCAATTAATTGGTCGACGGAGACCAAGATCTAATGACCTATAGGATTCGCCGAATGTATCAATGGACGTATTATTCGCCGCAATCAATTTTAATCCCGATGGACTACCACGAATCAACGGACTGGCCGGAACCAGTGATAGGTCCGCGCCCGTATCAATAAGGAACAAAGTTCCTGATGTGCGATTGCGCACATGGAGACGGGGTATACTTGAATTAGCCTCCGTACCCGCCTCAGCCACGGAAGGCTCTTTTAGTTTCCCGCTTGGAAAGTACTATATTTATCGCACCAAGCCTTGCAAGACGTAGGGTTCTTGGGATATTTCTTGTGAGCCCAGCACAACTTTGGCCCTGCAGAAGAATCACGCGATCTAGAACGGCTGCGACGCGCAGGCGTTGCCGAGTGTGACCTCTGCCTTTGCATCTTATTTACATCTATACGTAACTTGGCGAGATCCGCCGAGATACGTTTCAATTCTTTCTCAATAGAAGATAAAGAAGAATGCGAAGCTGGAGCTTCGCAGAATAATGAGGCTTGATGAGCCACAGCAGAGACAGAACGGTCAGGAGGACCAGCAGATTCTGCTATTTTGTCAGCAACATGGGCTAACTTCTCTAAATCCGTGAACCCAGTTGATGCAAGGATTGCGCGATGACCAGCCGGCAGATGGTCCAGAAAAACGCTACGTACGACAGCATCGTCGCAGGTGCCATCGTTTAAGTTTCGCAGGCGATTTAGAATCAGGGAAGGCTTGCCGTCGGACAATACCTGTTCCTTTAATAAGCGTCGGAGGTTGGTTTCCGCATATGGACCATACGTCGCAAGGATGCGTCGCTTAATCTGTTGGAATATATCCGGAGGACGTGGAGACAATAGAAGAAGATCTTTTACGCACGTCGCGACATCGTAATCAATTGCCGCGATAATGGTATCGGCCATAGTCGCTTCGGCGGTGATGCGGGCTGACCGCATCGTACCCTCCGTTTGTGCGAACCATAAGGTTGCATCGTTATGATAAAATGGGGGCATCTTGGGGACGCGGTAATTTTCCTCATGGTTTGAGTTATTACCTCCCCCAGGTGCCGGCCCATTGCCTCCGGTAGACATCTTGAACTAATTCCAACGCAAACAAGAGAGAAAAGAAAAACAACTTTCACCTCTGCGAAAACCATGCTCCCGCGTATATAAACACGCGCGACCAAAGACGTCGAGCTGGTCTGAAGGACACACACTCGTCAAACAGCCTCAGTTGAAAAGGAATGAGAAAAAAAGATAGACACTATAATCCTTGGGTGTGTTACAATAACAAGGTCACACTCCAAGCTACAAATTTGCCCTCAAACCTGAGCTCTATGAAATACGAATCGCGAAACGTGGGAAATTCGAACACACAAAAACGCGACTCGCAAACGCAAATAGAAAAAAAACGAGCTCGCGCAATTCAAAATGTGAACCATATAACATAGAACGCGAGACTCAAACTGTTAGAACTGCAAATAACGCAGAACACTATTGTGTATGAAACGCGAAATGAAACTTGCAACAACATACGAGAATCGCGTCACGCGATCTAATACAATGGTCGCCGAACCAACACGCGTCTAACTGACGGGCAAAAAATCACGCACGAAGCAATATGGCGGACCGATTTGAACGCGTGAAGGTTACGCCTCAATGACAAAGAAAAATGTATGGCACCCGCGCGTAACGAAATCACGGACGCAACTATCGCTAACGTAAATGTCATATACAAATCGTTTCAACATGTGCATGTAAACACTTAGCGCACAACACGGGTTTCACCAACACTGTCACAAACTTGAGCATCAGGGAAACGCGACCATTGGGAGATTCCCACGTGTGTGCCGGCACTACGCCGTCGTCGCTGATCTGCCTCCATGGATCACCAGGAATCCCTCGTTGACGACGAGAAACGGCTGCAGCGAAGGAAGGCGCCGGTGTCGGTGGCTTCACGCAAAATCCCGTAGATCATCACCCAACGTCTCGTTCCCACGAAGAAAGATGCCAAGTTGGCGGATCCAGGCCACGTTCACGGGAAGACGATGACGACTTGCCGTTGCGACAAAAATGTCGGCCTCGGATCTCCTCTTGTACAGATCGAATGCTTGCAGCACTCTCTTCTTAGATCGAATGCTTATTGCACCGCTTCCGAGTCGCCCATAGGAAATGAGCCACGTGCAGAACAATGGATTTGCACGTGATGTGCGAACTGCGCCGCACACTTTTTTGCCAGGATACAGCGAAAATGCAGAGATCCACTCCTTTGTCCCGACAAGAAGATCACGTCGGGGTCACCAATTGTAGGTTGAAGTCCCCACAAGGTTGGAGGATTTCTATGTATCGACGCCTACACGCCGCCACGACCCAGTGTCGTGGTTACGTCCAACGAGATCAAGGAAGGCAAAGGAAGACAGAACACTCTTTTACGGACAACCGTCCAGCACGGGTGACAAAACTTAAGAAGAAGGTAGAGCGGGAGCTCGGCGTTGCTCACGGCTTCCGCCGATCCCCACTCTGCTAATATTGGAGTGGGGGAACAGAGCCCCTACATTAGTGCGACCGTGTTGCCCTCTTACGGTGAGGCAAAATCCAGCACCGTTTTCCGTGGAGCTTCGCGGCAGCAGGCATCCAAAACGCGACATAGCCGCCCGTTGCAGCCCTGGTTATCTGGGTGTATATAAATGAAATGAGACGAAGCTCCGTTAACTTATCTACCTTTATTTAAAGAAGTAGAATTATTAACGAAATATATAGAGGGACAAAATGATAGCGCGTTTAATGAAAAAGTTGATATATAACAGAATTAATCGATAAAAATCAATGTAATGACCTCGATCATTCGGTTTGGTAAAGATTTATACAATTTTTTAATTTTGTTTTGACTAATATTCTTCCATTCGTCCAAAATGAAAACACGAATAATTTTTTAAGAGAAGTATTTCTTTACCGCTTTCGCCGCATGGACTGCGGCATTATCTTGTTGTAATATACAGGGTGGGGCATTAACTATTAGCACCTCAGATATCTTCGAAACTATAAGTTTCACAGAAATATTTGCTGAAATAAAATTGCACAGTACGAAGGGGGCCATACGGTGACGATAACAGTTTTTTTGCAGGTGGAGGTACTTCGGACATTTGAAGGTCACCTTCATTTTTTTTAAATGGAATGAGGTATTTTTTAATACATCAATCGCTGCAGCTGGATATTCGTTATAAAAAAGTACTAACCTATGTATGTCGAAAAGTTAGT
>CM052284.1:36965-55554 GCA_028455765.1 Lasioglossum oenotherae | reverse complement strand
TTTATAGCACTACTTTATTCAAAAGAAATCTGCAGCTGAAGCACATAGAATTCTTGTTGAGACTTATGGTGACAATGCTTTGTCGGATACGACATGCAGAGACTGGTTTCGACGCTTCAAAAATCATGAATTTGAACTTGAGGATAAAGAACGTTCTGGCGCACCGAAAATATTTTACGACGAAAAGTTGGAGGAATTACTCGAATATACTATACTATATATATTATACTTTGAATGAAATGTTTTTGTTCCTTATAATTTAAATAAATCTTTTATTTTGTAAAAGAAACAGCGAGAACTTATTCAAGGTCAATACTTTCATCGGTATTCTTTGAAAATGTATTCTTGGGAGTAGATATGATTAACTCACTCTTGCATTGGGATAATTTTCGATTATTGTAAGCGGAAACATTAGCGTAAGGTACAGAAAATTTTTTTTTTAAATTCTAAAAATTTTTTTAAATTAACCCTTCGTGGGTGGGGTGATCTCGCGTCCTTATTCGGGTGGGGCGGTGCACTCGGTGCGCCAGGCTGTTTTGGGTCAGTTTTACTCAGTTTTGACTTTATATCATCAGGTATTTAGACAAATCCATGTAGGTACATTCAGGGATCAAAAACCTAACCCGAATCGGATTCGGTTCTCAATAACCCGCTGTAACCCGCGTAGCTTCGGTAACCGGTTACTAGATGGCCAACTGTAACCCGGTTAACCGGGTAAGAGCGGGTTACGGTTGGAAATCGTAACCCGAATCGGTTCCGGTTCTTGGTAACCCATGAAACACTGTAACCCACACTAACAGTAAGAGCGGGTTTTGAGTACGAAGTTTGAACTTCTTTTCTTATTTATAATTATGCTTTGGTGCGAATCAGTTGAATTTATCTACAAATCGATTTTAAATAATATGAGAACAACTTATTATTGATAAAGAAATTTGGTAAAGAAATTTATATTTCAGGTAATTATGAAGAGTATGAATATGTTGTGTGTGTCTGAAAGAAGTATATATTGTATAATAAGACAATAATGAGCCAAGAATACGTGGTATATATTGTGCGTCGTTGTTGGAGCGTCGATTGGCAATTGTTTGACGCGGAACGGAAAAAAACGAAACGGAGAAAAGATTGATCAACTTTTTTTGATTTTCTATTGTTATGGGTTGCTCACCCATTCCCATTCTTATTTCACACGTTGTGTTGAAAACATTTATAGTTCAGATTGTGTTCAGTGTCGATTAGCGATATACATATTTTATAGGCTTTCAAAAGATTCTTATTAATTTGTATTCATTTATAAAGTTAAGAGAAAAAAGCAAGTGATATTTTAGTTTCTTTAATAATTTAATTAGTTGCTTAATAATTTGATAGTTGTAAAAGAAACTAGAAACTATAAACCAAATTAAAATGGATCGTGAACATCCTGTGCGTCAATATTTTTGTTATGATAAGGGTTATATTCCGTGAATCTCTATTTAATAGTAACCCGCTCCAAGCGGGTTAACCCGCTCTCTCTAAGATTTGAGAACCGTTCCCTCGAGGATAGTATGGGTTACAGCGGGTTACAAGAACCTTCCTTGGTTAACCGGGTTTGGGTTAGGGTTAGGCGTCGGGTTAGATTCCCTGGGTACATTACTAAATATAATTCAGACATTATCAAAAGAACGGTTTGATTGAAAATGAGCACAAAATAACTCTCGATCTTCTCGTTAAACTTCGATCGTTGGCGCACTCAGTGCACCAGCCCCACCCTCGAAGAGTTAAAAAAAATGAAAAAAAAATTTTTTTGTGTAATTACGTTTGTTTCTTCAGTGGAAACTTTCCGTTCTCTCGTATAAATTGCATTGTTGAATGAACTTCTTTCGAAAAAACTAAAAAAACTAAAAAACTACTTGACTAAAATGGACCAAATCTAATCAGCTCTAACTAAGTTACAGCGGGGCACATCGATTGCATCATTCATCATCCTGATCGCGTTGTTACTTTTTCTGAAAACGTTAACGAAAAATTTGATTACATACAAACGGACATGCACACACACACACACACACACACACACACACACACACACACACACACACACACACACACACACACACACACACACACGCACGCGCGCACGCACACGTACGAACATTTTGCTGAAAATAGTCTAAAATGACTGCAATGACCATGAAACGTGAAGATCTGCTAAAAAATCGATTTTCGATTTTCGGGGTCATTACAATAACTTCCCTATAAAATCGGGAAGTTAATTATGATAATATAGACCCAAGTGTCATCTCTAAGGACCCGTTTTTAAAAATATGGATACTTCAAAATTGGCGACATGAAAATTATTTGAAGTGAACGCTGCACCGTCCTACATCAGACGAAAATCAAAATCATTTTGTTGTCCTCCTACATCGTCCGGCGTCGAGGCCCCATGGGGTTTGTCCATTGTTACCCTTCTCGAAGTACCTGAAAAAGGTTCGGCTCCCCGTGATTTTGACTATTTCGTCCGGTTTCTGGCCCACTGTGAGCACCTTGCCGGACGAAAACGGACGAAAAGACACCAACACATCCCTCCCGAACGCTCGTCTATGTGGGCTGATGTCTGATGTAGGACGAAAACGGATCCACTGTGATCTTACCCTAACGCGCTGAGCCAATCGAGCTGGTGGAAACATGATTGATATTTCTAGATGTAATGTTTATATTTAAATTAAAATAAGTAAATTGATTTCATTTTTTAATTACTTCTGTACAATGCTCAAGGTTTATCAGTGCCTGATAGACTTACAAAATAAATAGAACGTAATAATTTTAAGGTTAGCTTAGTTCTTCGCGGAAAAAACGTCCAAACCAAAGTCGGCGCACCAAACCAAAAAGTCTGAAAAAATTCATAAACAATACTTATAACAATATACCGCTACTATAAAAATATAAATGTTGTCACTCTAGAACTTCCATGTGAAATCTGCATTTTTCGATTTTTTTGAGGTTTTTGTTTTTTTACAAGCAGGATTTTCACTTTAAAAATCTGAAACCAATTGCAAAGCATGTATTTGGGTTCTTGAGATGTGTCAGATATTTCTCAGAATTTCTAAACGTCATTAACTAGGGAAAATAGGCCAAAACCTGATTTTTCGATTTTACCCCATGACTACCCTCCCGATCAAGATACAGGGTTGAAATTTTGTACAGTATGTTTTTTCTTGGTGCCCTATCGAATGGCACATCGTCGATAAAATTCGGTTCAAGAGCATTTTTGACTATCTTATCCGGCTATACCCTTTGTTGTAAACTCTAGCTAATGGAAGGATAGAACGGAAGGTATTGCGATAGAATAGTGAGACAGGTATGAGTAACAAAATATATTTTAACGAAAACAGAAAAATTACAAAAGGAGAAATGAGATAAAATGGTATAATGATTGATGAATGAATACGGTCGGTGTGAAGCGCAAGTATCGCGAGTTCAACCGGGCGTAAGGACTTGTAAATATTAGCGTGTCAGTATGACAGAGGAGAAATTACGAGAATTCGCCGAGAAGCAAATGTAGCTCTCTTTTATACCCGCGTGGGCCATCGGTTTTGGAAGGATTACGGAGTGGGGACTTTAACATTAAACGTGTAGGATCGCAGCAACGTTCGTTAGATTAATGACCTAATGAACGGTGCTGCGGAGGAGACAAAGGAATAGGATAACGGAATTGGGGTAAGGAAAACATGATGCGATGGCCCACGGTACAATTTGACGGGTTCGATGAACGCTTCGATCCGGCGAGGTTTACATCGGCGGTCGATCACCTCGCCGGTTGTTGTCAATTCGCACAGCTGATATCGCCGCGGCGATGAGCAAAAACTCTCGAACATGTTCTTATGTCGCACCGGTGTCGATGGTGTCCAACGCAAATACAAATAATGCGACCGCTTTGACGGTTTGGAATCGCCGTGCAGGTTAATACGAAAAAATTGGACTGCAAGTTTTTGAACACCCTTTCATCAATTATCAAGTAGGTATCAAAGATTAACAGTCTGCCGGCGAATTAGAACCCAACTTCACCTAAATTTTTTTTGTTATACTTTTTGTGTCATTTTCTACTGTAACGGACCTTGTTCCCGGTCTAGATTGATTCTGATCTGGATCTGGATCTGGATTCCCTCCGTTGCTTGGTTAGCTCGCCGCGCCAGGATTCGTTTAAGGCAGAAAGAATGGTCGGGATTAGGAAGTACGGGGTGCGTAGAAATAAAGACACGTGGATTTTTAGATTAACGTGCGCTCGCTGCCAACGAGTTTCGTCGCGATCGCGGGAAGCGAAATCTGGTTATGATCGCGGTGCTTGGAAATTGATTACGACGCGGAATCGATCGGGAACGGAATCTTTGCCGGCGTGAATATTATCGATATTCCGGGGTATGGTGTAATGTTAGTGCGAGTGAACAGTGTTCGACAGGTGATACATCGTACCGGTGCAATAGTGTGGTGTATGTAAATGGACAGGATTCAGATGGTGACACACCGTAGCTGAGGAAGAGAGTGGCGACACGCCGTGCTCTCGGAGTCAGGATTCGGCTGGTGACACACCGTGGCCGAAGAAGAGAGTGACAACACGCCGTTCTCTCGGGTTCAGGATCCGGCTGGTGACACACCGTGGCCGAAGAAGAGAGTGGCGTGACGCCGTGCTCTCGGGTTCAGGATCCGGGATGGAATGGGCAACATACCATATCTGCGGAAGAGTGGCGACGCGCCGTGCTCTACGTGCTCTACGAGTTCTAGGTTCTCACGGTCGGCTTCGAGGTGTCCGCTAGGCGAAGTTAGCTCGTTGTCGACAGCGTGGGAAACCTAGGCGTGTTAGTGCAGATACTTACTTTCAAGAGTATGACAGGAGCGTTCCTTACGTGCTGGTTCGTACTTGTCTGTATCATGAATGCCGTCTCGATCTCTAGCCGTAGCGGCTTTTATAGCTCGCGAATAGTGGTGGGAGTGGTAGCGCGGTGCGGTGATTCGCGGATTGCTTCTGGCGCGGGGGTGGCGCAACGCGGTCCGTCTCGGCGCGACGACGGGGATACGGCGGTTCGTTCCGAGAAATGAACGACGGTTGATCTTGGTTTGGTTATAACCGGATTGGTCCGGTTTACGTTCTATATAGTAACAGTCCTGTACGGTACAGGTCTGTTACACTACCTTATCGTAATCTAACAGTTTGAGCTTTTTGCCACTACCTCGAATGGCACTGTACGGACGTTTGAAGAGAGTAGATGATTCTTTCCGGAATTTACACGGTTCCTTATGGGAAAAGCGGCATATTTCATTTTCTCCATACATAACGTAACATACGTAATGTTTTTTTAATACAACCCCTTTAAGGTGTAAAATTTCAAACTCTGATAATTATTCCTTTGAGTGTTTGTTATGGTGGACCTATGTACCAAATTTCAAGCTTGTAGGTCAATGGGAAGTACCTAAAAGGTTTTGATGATCTGCCAGTCAGTCAGTCAGTCAGTCAGTCAGTCAGTGACAAAAGCGATTTTTGAGGTCCTATATCTCGGAACCTACTCGTTGGAAGATTAATGTTTTATAAATATTGAGACATAATAGCACATTTAACAAGTGTACGAAATTACATCTTTCCATCTGCGTCCAGTGCCGAGTTACAAGCCTCTAAACAACGGCTAAGTTGTTTCGTGTAAAAGGAGGTAGTGCGAGGTACTTGGCTGGTGCACTACCGTGCACCTAGATTTATTTCCAGCAATTCTTACAACGTATATGTTTAGTTGTTCATTTATCATTTCAATATACCGTTCACTATTCATTTGTTCTTTTATAAAGATTTCTGTTTTACCCCAATATCTAATATCGGCCCAAATTATTATAAAAATTATAAAAATTACTGTTCTTCACTCAAATCATGATAGTAATATCCTAGGCCGTCTGGACCATCCAAATAAAATCTTTTTTCGTCAGTAAATATGACTCTTTGCCACTTTGTCGTCATATTTATATGCTTTCCGGCAAATTGTAAGCGGAACGCTTTAAATCGTGCGCATAACAGAGCGTCTCGAGAAGGCCGCGGATCGTCTCGAGAAGGTCGAGAGATCAAAAATATGAAAACATGCTATTCTACTGTTTGGTTTCCTGATCCGTCGACAGTACATGCATTATATGCTGGAGTTTTATAATATTTTTTATGATTCAAAACTATTTTTGTATGTATTTTACTTAAAAATGCTACTTAAATATTTTTAGAACATTAAAAAAATATTGTTAAACTCATATGAATAAACCATGTACATAATAAGAAATTGAAAAAATAAAGTTTGACATATGGAAAAAAACTGCCATCGACAGGATTCGAAACCCAGAGTGTTCCGGCTATGTTGTAAGCGTTGCGAACATTCGGGTATACATTCATATGTCGCACAGAATAGAATTTTTTCTTTCTCTCAAATCACATTTTTTAGGTCAAAATATTTGTTTCATCCAATGGTATAAAGCTAAAACATTACTTAAGAAACGCCCACGGTAAAGCCAACAAGTGTAACTTTCTTCCTCACAGCAAAAACGTCGAAAAAATTCGGTTTTTATTGTTTTTGACAATGATGCAGCAGAAGAAAAAATCTGAAAAAATTGACGACACTGCCTGTTATAATACTTTATCAGGGAACCAAACAGTAGAATAGCATGTTTTCATATTTTTGAGAAAAAAATATTTTTTCCGATTTTTTTGTGGTTTTTCATTTTTTACGACCACAGTCTGCAACAAAAAATCTGAAAAAATTCCCAAAAATGCGCCTTAGCATCCGAAATGTGTCACATTTTTTTCAGAATTTTAGTACGCATTTGTGGATCGGAAAATGCGCTCAAAAGCGCAAAATCTATTTTACCCTGTAACTACTCTCACGTGCAAGCTAGAGGGCTGAAATTTTACTCAGAGAGGTTTTTCTTGGTCAGCTTTGGAATGGTTCAATAGCCATTGAAAAAGCTCTAAGGACAGTTCTGACCATCTTAATCGGCTAGGTTCAAGATTGACTAAGAATTTTTTATTTTTCTCATCAGCGAGTCTTGTAAACCCTTACAGTCTTTGAGACCGGAAACTTTCATTTCCCTATTTTGTCAGGGAAATTGGTGCTTTATTTTCAAATAATATGTATTTAGATACATTTATAAATTCAATGCTATATTTATTAGGAAAAACAAATTGTGGGAATTCTGTTTTTCTTCCTCTCTGTTGCTGGTTGAAGTATCTTGAAGTTTTATAGTTTAGTAGAAGTTTTGAAGTTTATGTTGTGTACAAATTAATAAACGCATTGTCCTATATGCGTTATTAACCCTTAGCGGTCGGAAGGCGCCTCTCCGGCGCCACGGCTATTCGGGCCGCAGGTAGGACGCCAAATGTCGCCGACCGCTAAGGGTTAACTTTCCGATTTATAGGGAAGTTATTGTAATGACCCCGAAAATCGACAATCGATTTTTTAGCAGATCTTCACGTTTCAAGGTCATTGGAGTCATTTTAGACTATTTTCAGCAAAATGTTTGTATGTGTGCGGGTGCGTGCGCGCGTATGTATGTCCGTGCGTATGGTATCACATTTTTCGTTAACGTTTTCTGAAAATGTAACAACGCGATCAGAATGATGAGTGATGCAAACGATGTGCCCCGCTGTAACTTAGAGTTGATTAGATTTTGGTCCAATTTTTTTCTTTTCATTTCAGAGAGGTGAATCCTATTTTCGAAGGGAACCAACAGCAAGATGCTCATGAACTGTTAGTATGTTTACTGGACAACATCAGAGAAACATTTCAATTGTTGGTTCGACACAGAGAGAGCCAGTTCGGTCAGAACAACGGATTGTCAGATTTTTCTGTAGAACATGCATCGGACATACAGTCGGAGTGCACTAACTCCGCTAAAAGAAGTATTTGTAAATCTAGGAAAAAGAAAAAGATAACGACAAGAGGAAGTGCCTCTTGCCTTGTACAGTCGAGCTTGAACGGCGTATCGGTGTCTTCTAGACCGTACGAGAACGGCCACTCTGAGTTTCTGGAAAGTAATGGAGATATACACAGTCACAAGCCGGAAAGCAAAAAATGTTTTATTTCCGAAGACTTTGAAGGTGTCAGTCTTCTGCGTACTACATGTCTCGAGTGTGAACACGTTACGGAACGAAAGGAAACATTTTGTGATATCTGTGTGCCTATTGACATTGACCGGTCGAATGAAACTGGTATGTGGTATTAATCAGCCATTAATCGGTCATTCCGTGCCAAATCGATCACGAATTTTAATCGAGCTTGAACCATTCGATAGCGTACCTAAAAGGACCCCTCTCTGCCAAGTTTCAGCCCCATATCTCATCTGTAACGGTAGTTATTTAGTTATCGAGAAAAATCGAAAAACCAGTTTTGGCCCATTTTTCCTATTTATTCACAATTAAAAATTCTGAAAAAAATCTGACACATTTCGGATACTAAGCCACATATTAGGTATCATTTCCAGATTTTTCCGTTGCAAGCTCTGCTTGTAAAAAATGAAAAACACGAAAAAAATCGAAAAAATGCAGGTTTCATATAGAAATCTAAAAGGTGCTACTTTAGATTTAATTTAGCAATGAGATATTACCGTAAGTATTATGCTCAATTTTTTTCAAATTTCTGAGAGTGGTGCGTCATAGTTAAAAAAAATATAAAAACCACTTTTTTCGGCGTTTTCCCTAAGTTATGAAAATATAAGTATAACTTAGGGAAAACGCCGAAAAAAGTGGTTTCTATTCTTTTAACTCTGACGCACCACTATCAGGAATTTGAAAAAAATTGAGCAGAATACTTACGGTAATATCTCATTGCTAAATTCAATGTGGAGTAGCACCTCTTAGATTTCTAGTATATGAAACCAGCAATGTTTCGATTTTTTCGTGCTTTTCATTTTTTACAAGCAGAGCTTGCTACGGAAAAATCTGGAAATGATACCTAATATGTGGCTTGGTATTCGAAATGTGTCAGATTTTTTTCAGAATTTTTAATTGGCAATAAATAGAGAAAATGAACCAAGAACTGGTTTTTCGATTTTTATTGATAACTAAATAACTACCCTTACAGATGAGATATGGGGCTGAAACTTGACAGAGAGGGGTCTTTTTGGGTAGGCTATCGAATGGACCAAGCTCGATTAAAATCCCGTCGGGGGACATTTGGCCACCAAACCCGGGTCTAGACTTTTCCAGTGATTCACTATTTTCAAATCGCCATCCTTTTCAAGCGGGGAAAATTTTAAGTTTAAATTTGGGGAAATTTCAAATTTAAATCGAAGTAAACGTAAAAAAAGAATTTGTTTACATTTTTTTCAGAAAAATTATTTTATAATAGCCCAATCCTTTACGAATAAAACAAAAAACGATGTAGCTCAGTCGGACAAACAGTTCCCGAGATAAAAATTCGTCAGTGATGCCCGTTCTCGCCAAAATGGGCAGAAATTGCAAATTTCGAAGGCCTGTCATTGCTAAAAAAATTCGTAACGGACAAAAAGATGACTTAAAAAAAGATGACCCCCCCCTAATTTCGATCGAAAATCGACAAGGGTGACGTTAAAAAGTGATCAATTTCGCATGGAATAACTATCTTTCTATTAGATTAATACTGTATAAGCATAAGAGTACATATTTCTAGATGAAGAGTCAATGGATAGCAGCGAAGTGTACAAACGTGCCGTAGTTACCAGCGAACTTCTCTGGGGTAGAGATAAGTATTGGTGTGCTCGATGTCTTCGATACAATGAAGCTAGACGAGCAGTTTGCTTTCCGTCGTTACCAAGGCTACTCATATTGCAGTTGAAACGATTTTCTACTGCGGCAGGGTGAGATAATATTTCTTGTTCTGTACAAAGTGATCGGCAACAGCTGAGAACAAAGGGTCCAGCAAGATATGCATTGTCAGCGTCCTCACTACATTTTTCATCGAAATCGTGTGCAAAACAATGCTTTAAGATTGAAAGATAATCCCCCAAAATTTGAAGTCGCTAACCCGTAAAATTAAATTGGATTGCTGAGAATTGAATTTGAATGTGGATTTAAATATAATGAGATTGAAAGTTGAATTTTTCGATTTAAATTGGGTTGCTGACAGTTGAATTTGAATCTATATATATGATGGAAATTTTTTGATAATACTCAAAATTGACAATTCAAAAATTGACAAAAAGACAAAGTCCCAAAGTCAAAAATTGTGTTCTTTCCATTTTCCTCTACACCCCCCTTTTGAGAATTCATTGACTGGACTAATTGCCGAACACCCCCTACACAGAACGCTAGACGTTTGAAATATTAGGTTGTCCCAAAAGTTTCTTTCGGGATGTGTTCCTTCCATGTTGCTAAATAAATACAAACAATGCGATAATAATGAATGTTTTAGTATTTCCTAACATGAATTTGCATTATGTGCATGAATCAAGAACCAACTTTTGGGACAACCTAATATTTATTTAGCAATATTAAAGGAACACATTTCGAAAGAAACTTTGGGACAACCTAATAAAAATATCTCTAATTTTCCAGGTCAATGGAGAAAATAAACAACCACATGCCAACGCCGTTGACCCTGCAATGTTTCTGCGAAGAGTGCAACAATGATCAAACCCGTGCTACAGATGGTAGGTCAGAGTCTCGACACGTGTACAAACTTTATTCCGTAATAATGCACCAGGGTGCCACAATGACAGCTGGTCACTACATCGCTTACACGCGGCTACCGGACGAGTCTGAGTTTACAGAGTACTTCCAATGCAACAGGGACAGTAAGAGGCAAGCTTCCAGTCATAGCAGTAGCAGCACAAACACGAATACATTGTCATCGGACAAAGCATCTGGAATATTGAAATACTTCAGAAGTAAACCGAGTGCTAGCGAGTCTAAGGAGCAGTTATTTAGGGTCGGTTGTCGCAGCATGGATTGTTGCGGGGTTAGGCGTCATAAATATCCTAATACTTGGTTAGAATGCGATGATGAGGCGGTGCATGTGATACCCTTGAGAGAGTTGGAAGGGAAATTAGCGCCCAATCCGCGAAACTCCGCGACTCCTTATCTCTTGTTCTATGTGAGATCTATGGCATAAGATCCTTCAAACGCAGCGATGAGTAGACAGCGGATGAATTTAATTAATTTAAATACTGTTACATTATTTTCAACCAACTTTTTTTTTATTGACGATGATTGTATACTTCCGCTGTCCCGCTTTCCGCATTCAGCGGAGGTATTTTCATCGTCCCTAGGTCCACACCTGTTCTTGGCTATTTCATTTTTAACCAACCTATCAAACATTAGGGTGGCTCTTATTTACACTTGTCAAAAATTTTTGTCAAAATTTCTATGATGGCACCCCTAGAGTTGTTTCAAATAATTAGAAAACCGTTTGTTTTACGAAAAAAGTAATAAGACGTAAAAGATACAGCCTCTCCAGATCTACAGGTTTTGTTATAACATATTTTTCGCCGCGGTAAATAGTTTCGAAGATATTCAAGACAAACGATTTTATGTGCATTAAATTAGTTATTTTAATGTTTTAAGGTTCTTGCTCACTAGACCGCACCGCACCAGCACTTTCAGTGGCGCTCACCACTAGAATGGTCTGGGTTAGTTTGTCCGATGGGCTATGGCGCGGCGAAGGGCCGCGCCAGTGGTGAACGCCACTGGAAGTGCTGGTGTCAGCAGTGATGTCAGAATCGTGGTACTGTGGTACTAAACCATACTCCCACTATGACCTACTGTTGCTCCTACTTTCCTTTTTCAACGCGCTCGCGCGCTACACTCACCAGCGTATCATGTCACATAGTAGGGGTACGGTGGTGCGTGTAGCGCGCGAGCGCGTTGGGAAAGGAAAGTAGGGGCAACAGTAGGTCATAGTGGGGGCTGGTGGGGCTATGGTTTAATACCACGGTACCACGATTCTGGCATCAGTGGGTGCCAGTGTAGCCAGATGAGGGGAATCACGGTGAAATGATGTACCCCCTCTCTGATGACGGGAATGAGTGGGGCGAATGGGAGACACGTTGCACGTGCGCGATGGGGACCGTGGAGTGTGCGCCTGCGCACGGTGCCGGAATGGAATAGTGGAAGGGGTAGGAGGAGAGTACATGAGCGCCGTTCGGCGCTCATTCTGGCTTCACTGACTGTTGCGGTGCGGTCTAGTGAGCAAGGACCTTAGTCCACACATTTGGGGAATGTTTTCCCGTTATCCGATCGAGCTCAAACTTTGCACACATTTTTTTTTAATTATGCGGAACAACTTTTGGTTAGGTGCCATCAAAGAAATTCAAAAGTCGAAAACAAAAGCCACCCTAATCAAACATATTAAAGAAGAAAAGTTAATTTCTATTTCACTCCATTTTGTTGACAGTCAGGTAGAACATTTTTATTTTGCATAAAGATCTGCTGCCTAGTGATGAGCAACTCGCGGACTGCAGTGGGCCAAAAGCTGAAACCTAATAAACTACGCGCGGTCCGCAACGAATGCAATATTAACCCCTTGCCGTATTTTATCGAGTCACAACTCGTCACGAAGAATTTAAACGAAGTCTAACAAATATGAATGTTACGCATTTCTTTTTAAATGAAGTAAAATTTTATTCAGTAGTAATCAATGTTTAAGTTTAAGCGTTCAAATAAATGTAGCCAGAAAATTTTCACTTCTCTTCTACATTTCTGGGGGTAATGACGTTTTAATCACTGTAACTGTGAAGAAAACGATACAGCAACGGGTTAAATACTTTGTTGCGTCGCCAGCTCCAATTCCAGTTTGTGTTTAAGCTACAATCTCCTAGTGCTTCTTTAACGAATTTATTGCTTTAAAGGGTAGACTCGTTTCCAGGATTACAAGAATACGGGATGCGCCTTCTCATTTCTCGATAATGCATGCGATGGGGGTTTTCAGTAGTCAAAAGCGCTGGATAAATATTCAACCTAGGCCGCAAGCGTAGTTTGCATTATTCGGCAGTATGTAGCTGTTGCTTTATGCAAATAGATACATGGGCAGCCTTAAGCTTCCGAATAATGCAAATTACTTAAATTATTTGTATTTGAGTGTTTTATAGCGTTGTCAGTTTATAGGGAAAAAATTGTTTCAATACATTATACTTGAAAAATTTACTTTTGGCCACAAAACGCGGGCCTGGCCAACTGTGTACTGCGCGCCGCGCCGCGCCCGATTCCGGCAGTATGCTACAGGGCCGAATGTGGCCCGCGAGCTGCCGGTTGCTCATCGCTGTTCTAACGTATAAACAAAGCATTAAGAGTAAAGTATCATTAGACCTCTGTTTTCTCACTAATGACTGCTCCTGTGATGTCACACACATTCCAAATTACCTTGTACGTACTCTATCGGGCTTAGAGTGTGTATAATTTCTTAGGGAATAAACTAAGTATTGCAATCACATTTAAAACTTGGAATTTGGTAGTTAAGTGATAAGCAATAAACTCTTAGAATCTAAATGACAATGCTACTCCAGTTCTAGCTATCGAATACCATCAAATGTCAATTTGTATTTAGACGATTAATGTTAGTTGGTACGTGGAGTATATTATTTTTAAGTTATTTCTGTAAAAATAAAAAAGTGTATTCTTCATTTAATCATCTTGTTATTCATAGTTCGTAGACATTCTTGAAACATAACTATTCAAAAGTGTAAAGATTTGATCGAAACATAGCGCCGAGAAAAATATTACTATTAATTAAACATTAATTACGATCGTTAAAAACCCCTCCTTTACATTCTTGAAACTTAGTAAAAGTGTGAGTATGGTTGTGCGCAACGATTTTGGGAATTTAAATTATAATTATCATCATTATAAGCTTTCAATGCTCATACTATTCAGAATATGTATTATACAGGGTGGGGCAATAACTATTAGCACCTCAGATATCTTCGAAACTATAAGTTTCACAGAAATATTTGCTGATATAAAATTGCACAGTACGAAGGGGGCCATACGGTGACGATAACAGTTTTTTTGCAGGTGGAGGTACTTCGGACATTTGAAGGTCACCTTCATTTTTTAAAATGGAATGAGGTATTTTTTAATACATCAATCGCTGCAGCTGGATATTTGTTATAAAAAAAGTACTAACCTATGTATGTCGGAAAGTTAGTAGTTCAGGAGATATTTCAATTTAAAAAACCCTAAAATACCATTACTGTCGTACTAGACGTTAGTGTTTACTTACTTATGTAACGTCTTAGTACGACAGTAATGGTATTTTAGGGTATTTTAAATTGAAATATCTCCTGAACTACTAACTTTTCGACATACATAGGTTAGTACTTTTTTATAACGAATGTCCAGCTGCATCGATTGATGTATTAAAAAATACCTCATTCCATTAAAAAAAATGAAGGTGACCTTCAAATGTCCGAAGTACCTCCACCTGCAAAAAAACTGTTATCGTCACCGTATGGCCCTCTTCGTACTGTGCAATTTTATTTGAGCAAATATGTCTGTGAAACTTATAGTTTCGAAGATATCTGAGGTGCTAATAGTTATTGCCCCACCCTGTATACTTTTAATTTATAAATATTTGGAAATGATGAACAAAGACATGATATCATTGGTAGAACCACAAACGAGATATAGGAATAGACCTGACACCTTATGGGATTGGTGTCCATAGGAATCTGTAGTACCGACACCTTAAAATGCCAGTGATTTTAGCGTCCTCTACGCTTTGAGAACGGTGAATTCGAAAACTAGAACCAATACGAATCGGGTTCGACTGGTAAAACTTCTACAGCCAGTGCCGGATTAATCCAGCGCGGGGCCCGTAGCAAATGTAACTAGGAGGCCCTATGGTTTGCACAATAATATAATAAAACCCAATGAATGACCTTTTTTGTAGCAAAAATATCTGCTAACGATGTCTACAGCGTTGTCAAGTCTAAAGTACGCAACGTTGTCCGATTATTAGTTTTCAATACATCCGAAAATCATCGTAGAGTGCAATCGCGAAGAGGCTCTCTTCTGCCCGTTCGCCGTAAAGAGAGCGAATGAGCTAATAAGAAAAAGAAATCTCCTTACGTTAATAACCTTACGCTAGCTTATATTGAACTTAATTTCTTTTCATTTAACATTGTAAAATATTTGTAGTTTCTATTTCTATCCATTGTAAATTTTTTTATTGCATTATTCAAAATTTTATGCTGAACTTTAATTTAATCTCTTTATTTTTGTTCCTGTATTTTTGACAATTTGCTTGACAGTTAACTTGTGTTCTCAAACAATACAAATCTAGCTTGAATATAAATGCATAATATTAGTCATATTATGTACCGATCTTGACGAAATTTTCAAAATATGTTTAAGTCACACAGATCTACAGAACGTGTTTTTTAAATTTTCAATATAGAAAGACAAACAAAGAAAAGAAGCATGACGTATGTTTGTCCCTGCCGAATCATATTAAATACACGTAATGCAAATGGAGTATAAAATTTTTTCTTCGTGCTGATAGCTGCTCAATAATTGTGTTTTATAGGTAACATTGGGTGTTGACACTGAACGGTAACGGGGCGTTAGCACACCCATACCGACGGAAATGGGGCGTTAGCGCAACGATACCGACGGACACCAAAATGTATTGAGTGTCAGGTCTATTCCTATATCTCGTCTGTGGTAGAACGGACGCTTAGCCTGGATCAGATCCCATGCGCACGGTAGAGCGGATTTTCCCCCTCCCGCAACAGAGAAGATCAGATCTCACGTCATTTTTATGAAAGAGTAATTAATAGTTTTAAAAACAATCTCTCTCTCTCTATTTCTAGATTTAATATACTACTTGGAGAAAAGTTCCCGAGAGTTAGAACACATTTTACTCTCAAATTAACTTATATTTTGCGTAGTTTTTTGCAAAACTCGGCATGAAAATTGTATGCTGTTGTAAGAATCATATAAGTGTGCATGTCATATGACTGAGTGTGAGTGTGCATGACATATGTTAAGTGTCATACAGGGTGTCCCAGAACAAGTGTAGTTCCCGGAAATGGGAGGTTCCTGAGACCATTCTAAGAGACATTTTCCTTTGCACCAACGTCAACTGCGGCTTTGTTTAGGTGTTATTAACGAAAAACACGGACCAATCAGAGCGCGCCCTTGACCGCCGTGCCGCGGCGCGCCGGCAAGCGAGTGTCGGTGGTACGCCGTGACATCGCAACGAACAAGGGTTTCTCGATTATGTGAATGCTCTCCGATTTCAATGAGCTTTGGATATGTGGTCAAGATTATTCTGAACAACATTTCTCTTTAGACCTTTTGGCGATCGGCTTTTGTTTACAAGATTATCGCAAGAAACTTTACTTGTAAATCCATGGGATCGATGTACTACTAGCTTCTATCCGATTTCAATGAGCTTTGGATATGTGGTCAAGACTATTATTCTGAACAACATTTCTCTTTAGACTATTTGGCGGTTGGCTTTAGCTTACGAGATAATCGTAAAAAAGAGAAGAAGCAGAAACTGATTGTATTAAAAACTCACTTATTCAGTCGTAAATCCATTTGCTGCTTCGAAATGTGTGTCACTGGGTCACTCGGTGACGAACTGCACAGATGTCTTCAGGTATACCGAAAGGTAAAGGGCATACAGCCGGTGGTAGATAGTTGGTATACTAAGGCCTAAGAGATGCGCAGTCAAATCGACGATCCAGAATTTCACTTTCACTTTCGAATCGATAAATAATTCGTATTGTAGCATGTATAGAATAATCTAGAAGAAATTCAGAATCGACAAGCTTCTAAAAGCTTCTAGAAGCATAGTTCGTAGACGACCGACGTGAGTTAGCGACGTAAGGGGAGCGCGCGAAAAGACGAATCGCGCTTAACGACCGCTGTTGATTTTACGTTCGCAGTTAGTAACGAATTTATATAAATAGAGGGTTCGCGGAGGGACTCGGCCTACGGTGGTTTAGTTTTATTGCGGGTTATTTTCCTGAACTGACACCTTGCGCAGCCGCGCACGAAATTTTTCACGTCATCTTTAAGGTGTTCCCAGTAGAATCGTTGTCTAATTCTGTTGTAGGTTTTAGTAACGCCTTTGTGCCCCCCTACCGCGGAACAATGGGCTTCTTCGAGGATGTCTTTTCGGCGGTATTCTTCGGGCTCTTCTACTGTACCGTTGCAGACAATTATTTTCGTCCCGCTGTATGCAACGGTACTACGTAATAAGGCGATAATATTCTGCCAAATTATTCCGCCTATTTCCTTTGTTCTTGCGATGGCTATTGTTTCACTGATGAGACCTGATTTGCTCGCTGAGTGTTTGGAAAGCGCTGATCAATGTTTGTTTGTGTACCTGGTCTTTCTCCGTTGGTTTGCATATTATTGCGATGTCGTATTTATTGCCCTTTTTAGTGAAAACTGCGTTCCCGACCTGTGGTTTGCCTAACTTCGGTAGCTGGTTCCGATCAGTGAGTTATTGGCTTCCGTTGTCCGCCGTTTGACCGTCGGCTGTCAGAAAGTAGAGAGAATTGTCTCTGCTCATCCAGAGTTTATCCCGCGGATTCAACACTATCGACCCAGTGGATCTAGTTTCGCGTTGCTCCTGATGCTCGTCCTCCTCCACTCGTCCATCCAGAACCTCGTTGTCTGGTTCGCTTTCGGTACTGCTGGTAGTTTGATCGTCGTCATCTTCGGATTCGAAAGGGTTATCTACTGCTACATGTTCCCCATCGGGTATGGTTCTCGTGTTCAATCTATTTCCAAGGCTAGGGAATAACTCGTGGTCGTTGAGATCAGCCAATGGCGACGACCTTGCGGCGATTTCTCAATTTGCATCGAGTTTTTGGGGGAGTAGGAGCCCATGATTGATTTGTTTCGTTGATCTGTTTGGTTGAGTCGAAATGGCAGTGGTACGTCATCCTAATCAGGTGTCGTGGTTTCCTGCGACGTGGAACTTGAGTCGGATGATGGTTTTCGATGCACTCGTGTCTCGACTACGTGCCGTTTAAAAGGGCGCTCACGAAGTTCGCGCTCGGTAAAAGGAATCGACCCTCCGGGGCCCTGATTGATCTGACTTCGGGTTCTAGGGCTTGATCTTGAAATAATTGCTTCCGCCTCTTTTCTCATCCGCGCGGTTTGTGGTGGTGGAGTTTTCAATTTCTCCGGATTTTTGTTCGCGGCTGTAACTTCTTCATCTTCGGATTCCGTGATTATGCCGTCCAGTTCCCCCGATTGAATTGGGTATGATTCTTCATGCGCGTACTCCACGGGATTTCTAGACAATGCGTCGGCATTCGTGTTGACTTTTCCTGCTTTGTACTGTCACGTCGTCTATCGTAGTAGTAAATAGATTAATTTTTTGCCTTTCGGCCTCAAAATGGGGTTATATATGTTTGTGTGTATGCGTATCTGGGTTAGCTTGTGGTTTCAACTAGTCTTCCTTCTTCCTCTTGTTCTTCTTCCCTTCTCCTTTTTTCAAGTATCGTACGCATCCATTCGGTTCCTACTTCTTCTCCCTTTAATATCTCTCTTATCGTTACGTTTTCTCTTGTCAGCTGTTTGCATTCTCTAATAATGTGTTCCAGTGTTTCTTTTTCCCCTTTACATAATCTGCATGCTGTCTCATTTTCTTCCTTCCAG
>CM052284.1:0-36865 GCA_028455765.1 Lasioglossum oenotherae | reverse complement strand
AGTAAGAACTCGTTATCGTGATTATATGAAAAATGCAAATATTCATAAAAAATTATCACCAATAATAAAAAATAATCTCAAATCATGTAAATATAATATGTCGAGTGAGGAAAAATATCAAATCACACGTAGTCAATTTCCAGTGGTTCCTGCTGAAGCGATTACGATTCATAAAAGTCAGGGACAAACATACGAGAAAGTATGTTTGGGTTTTTAAAAAATCTGAAAGGCGTTACAAATGTTGTATGTAGCACTGAGCAGAATTTCAAAATTGAGCGGTTTATATATTTTGGGACAATTTAAATTAACAGTATCGAAGAAAATCAAGATCAATACTGCAAACCTGGATAATGAGGAGTTTATCGTTTGCGAAAAACTAATTAAGACAATTTATTTTGCAACATTAGTATGCTATAACAAGGAACCAAGCGAGCAACGAGCCTACGATGTTGTAATGTAGGCGTTGTAATAACGATGTTTAATGCGACGCCATATTGCAAACATTTTGATAAGTAGAAAACTATTGAATTTCCGTGAAAACGTATAATCTTCTTAAAACGTATTAAAGATAACGATAATAATGTACTGCAACTAACGAATCGGGAAGTTCTTTGTGTGGCTCTTGGAGAGTCACACACCAAATAAAAAAACATTAATAGCTGCAGGCCTTACTAGCCAAGCGTATCACTAACTCTCTCGCAAGAGCAGTTCGACCCGCGAGCGAGCGAAGCGAGCGAGCAAAAACAACCCTAATCGCGAGCGAGCGAAGCGAGCGAGCAACAATAACCCTCTAGTTTTTTATTTTTTCCACTCCCACAAGATGTCACTAAACCTTGCCACGCGTCATGCCTCGTGCAATCGTTTCACACCTTCCCTTCTTTACCCTTTCCACACCCTTCTAACCCTTATTGACTGTCGGTTATACTTTCCAACCGAAGTTTGTCTCTTCCCTTCACTTTCCACCTGGCCTCGTAATTTCCTGCGCACTTTTGCCACACTTTCCTTCTATTTCTTTCACCTGCAGTTCCACACACGTTATACTCTCGCACGCGTCACGTGGTTCCCTCACGTCGTCTATCGTTTCGTGGCGGAAACGTTAGCGACACCGGGTATTTATTAGCGATGCCGCCGGGCCGCGTTCGGCCGCGCGAAACACGGTCCACCCGGAACAAAAATTGTTGCAGGCTCGTCGTTTCTCGAAATCTTCGAAACCAAGATCGGGCGCCAGGCACGGAAGGTGCCACGCTAAGTTCGCGAATACGAACACTTCGAGGAACAACCGTACGAGCCTGCGACAATCGAAATTAGACAGAGATGTTACGCGAACGGTCGCAGGGTACTACGCGGGTGGAGCACGAGGCGTTCCCCGCGGCGGGACGGTTTCTCACGTAATGAATACTCTCTTAATATTTGGCTAACTCGATTTATTCATCCGATGTTACAGAGACGTTGCCGGCAGCGACCGGCAGCGTTTTGAGGTTAGCCGGCGCGTGACAGGTGGTCGGCAACGAAGGATCATCGCACGCGCGATTTGACGATCTTCGGTCCTTCACTTGACGCTTCGAATCCGGCAGCAACGTGATGTTAACGTTGGTGTACGCGAGCTTCACGTCCTACGCCCGAATTCCGATGGAAAACGTGTTACAATAGCCTACTCGTCGGCAGAACGAGTCGCGGAAATACGGCGAGAGCACGTGGCGGCGTCGCACCGTGGGACGACTCGAGGTTAGCGTGAAAACGACAACGACGTGCGAATCCTGCTAAAAGAATGGTGCCTCGTCCCCACTAACTCCGTCACCGCGCCTGTCGAGGTCCGGACAGCGCGGATCCCTTCAACCGACCTCTATTGAGACTAGCACCCGCTAAATATATTTTCTTCGCACGTCCGTTGACCGACGGGTTCGCCTCGTTCGCGAATTGAATATTATCCCTCGCAAATACCGGCAGCTTGGAAGCCGCGTCGGTGTTTCGGCGAAGCGTATTAAACTGAGAACTGACAAAAGCTTACCCAGGGCAACGATTGATAGTCGCACGTTCTCGTCCGTCTATGTTCGGCAGCTCGCTTCGCATATACAATAATTCTGATGCAATAATTAAGGTTCGGAATTCGCGACTAGTTTTCGCTAAAGCCAACGAAGAAGTGATCTTTCACGGTGTGACTCGGGAACGCGGAAGCGGAGCGTCCCCCCTTGCCGCTCTCGTCCCCCTGCACACAATTCGACCTATCGCTGACAGATTTTCGGACGGGGCCTAGCCGTGCGCGACGGTCCCTGGCGTCCGGCGATTCGATGGTTCTCCGGCAGCGATGCGTGTTCATTCGCCGCTTCCCGCAGAGGTGATCGACGTGAGCCAATTCGGCAGCGATCCGGTTTCTCTTCGGATGAGGCGACGGCGAGACAGCTGAGATCCCTGGCTTTGGCATCGCCTGTCCTCGTCGGCGCCTTCAGGTTGTCTTTCCTGGGCCACGTTGATTCCTCGCTTCTTCGGTGTGGGAGTTTACGCCGGCGCCGCTCTTTTTCTATTTTTCGGCGGGAGAGATGCTTCGGGTCCCCTCTTGGGGCCTGACTATGGTCCTGCAGACACGCGTCGCGCAATTGGCGCCCGGTCTCGTTCGCGCCCAGGGCGAGCGCTCGCCACGGCGCCTCTCGCATATTTTGCTGCCAGAGGGTGACCCGGTCTTCCGATAATCGGTATCGGATGACGTCGGCAAAACTGTCACGTCATAGTACAGAATGTCATATTCGTACTCAGCGAGCCTTAATCGCCATCTCATTAACCGAGAAGTCGGGTCTTCCACGGAGTGTAGCCAAATGAAGGGTTTGTGATCGGTCACGAGCGTGAATTTTTTACCTTAGAGGTATGCGCGGAAATGTTGAACGCAATAGACAATAACTAACAATTCTTTTTGAATAGTAGGATAATTCGATTCTGCGCTATTGAGGACTCGCGACGCATATGCTATAGGCCTATCCTTACCAACAGAACCCTGACTTAGTATGCCGCCTATCACAAAATCCGATGCGTCCGTTGTGAGTATAAAGGGTTTGGTAAAATCAGGAAATTGTAATACGGGTTCTTTGCACAGTTCGTCGCGTACGATTTCGAACGCTTCCTGCTGTCTTTCGGACCATCGGAATGGCTCGTCCTTTTTCAACAGTTTAGTTAGGGATTGGCAATTCTTGAGAAGTTTGGTATGAATCTGCGATAATAACCGGCTAAACCCAAAAATTGTTTAATATTTTTCTCGGGTTTTGGGGACAGGAAAGTTTTTTATGGCCGAAACTTTTCCCGGGTCGGGTCGAACCCCTTGCGCACCTATTATGTGGCCCAGGTAACAGACTTCCTTTCGTAAAAATTGACACTTCTCAGGCTGCAGCTGTAGATTAGCACGTCTGAGTCTGTCCATCAGTTTCCTAAATTTAATTTCATGTTCGCGTAAAGAGGAAGAATATATCACAATATCGTCAAGGTAGATGAACATTTCATTACCCTGCAGACCGGTCAGAACTCTGTCCATCAACCTCTGAAACGTTGCTGGTGCGTTCTCCAGGTCAAACGGCATTCGGTCGAACTCGTAATGACCATGGGGGGTCGTAAAAGCAGTTTTACGGCTGTCTTCGGGTTTCATGCGAATCTAGTGGAAACCTGATGCTAAGTCAAATACCGAAAAATACTTTGCACCGCCTAACTGATCGAGAGTTTCCACGATGTTTGGTAGTGGATACGCGTCGCTGACTATTTTTTCGTTCAGCGCGCGAAAATCCAACACCATTCTCCAGCGTTTATTTCCCTGGCTGTCCGGTTTCTTGGGAACGACCCAAACAGGTGAATTATAAGAAGATTCTGATGGCTTTATTATGCCGTTTTCTAATAATTCTGTTACCTGACGTTTGATTTCATCTTTGTGTATTGGATGGAAACGGTATTGTCTTCGATTTATCCGTCGGTCGTCAGTTGTCGTATGTGATGTTCTGTTACCGTGGTGGAGCCTAATGATTCACCTGGGATGTGGAAACAATCGGAATATTCCTGGACTAGCTGTTGCACGTTCATACGTTCCTCTGAGTTTAAGTGGGCCAGGTTAAGGAAGGTTTGGATTTGTGCGGCACGCTTGACGTACGCGTTTTCAATATTGAAACAAATTCATTTCTTTTGTGAGATTCAGGATGTGGTTTCCTGGGGAAGATGGTTTGAGGAGGTAGGATATCTAGCTTGGTTTGATCGATTTTGAGATTTCAAAAGATTTTGTCGACTTGAGTTCGCGAAAGGATGAAAAGGATTTTGTAAGGTGAATTGCTTGAGAAAGTTTGATGAACCATCCCGATTATCCGGAGAATTGTAGGATTTAGATTTTGACTGGACATGCCTCGTTTACAGGCGCTGTGGTACTTACGCTAAAGACTTCTTGAATTTTTATTTTCGGAATTATCAGCTGTACGTCACGATCGTTTGTATTAATAACGTCGAGATGAGCCTTTCCGTTGATTGCTCTGACTAGCGCGTCGCCGATATACAGGTCGTCGATTCCGCGAAATTTTAGTCTGGGCACGTACCCTTCTCCAATTTCCGGATTCGTTGCTATAACATATGCCCGGGCACGCATCTAGCAGGGATAATAATTCGCTCTTTGTTTTGGAACGGAATAGATCGACCGTTACTTTTTAATAAATCATTTTCGTAGTCGATGTGGGCTTTATGACGTTTAAGGAAGTCAGATCCAATGATTCCTTCCTGAGCTATCGGGAAACTGTCGTCAACTAGGTGAGAAGGGGCAGGTATCCCAATATCTCCAACGCTACCCGGTCAATCGAAGAATTTCGGTTTCATTGATCTTGGTCGATGGGTGCAAAGAATGGATTTTGAGTAAGTTTGGACCGGATCCGCTGTCTACCATGAAATCAGATGGAGAAATTACGCCGGGGCTATTAACGCAGATGATGGGTACGTAACCGGTTTGCGTTAGGTTTATTCTTGCGTCTCTAATTCGAGGCTCTCCATCGAGATCGGGTAAGTTGAGCGCTTTGGAAGATTGGTGCGAGGGGCGCTCGTCCCCGCGGCCTCCCGCGAGTTTCCCGTCAAATTTTGTCCGTCCCGCATATTGAAACCGTTACCTAACTTACTATTATTATAGGCCCGTTTCTTGCACTCTTCGATTTCATGCCCGAGTTTTTTGCAATATCGGTTGAATTTCTGGTTCTTGGTATTGTTGTCGCGGTGAACGCGGTACGAGTTGTTCGTAATCGATTTGTGCATTGGATGACGTGGATGAGGAAGGTTTGCTATTTATTGGCACGTAATTATTTAGGATTGGACCTTGTGTACAGTATTGTTTGCAATCCGTCTGTTCGGTTTCCCTTCCGACGAATTGCGCATTTGGGAGATCGCACCGTTCTCTTTTTGGATTACGATGGCTTTTGTAATTAACTAATTTAAGGAACCATTACACATCGGATGCATACGCACGGCTATCTCGGATTTGAGTCCTCGCAAAAAACATCTTTTTAGGCTTTCGTCTGTACTGATAACAAAAGTTGATGAATTTGAATTATGTTCGTGTTTGAACGCGTCTAAAATACGCTTCCCTAATTCGCGAATTCTGTTGGCAAAGGTTATTACCTCCTCGTCTGATTTTTGGAAGACACTCGCGAGTTTTCCCTAATGTTTCGTACACGGTCTCTACCGGCGCATAAATTGATCTAAGGTGTTCGACTAACGCACCTACCCTGTTGAACCGCATGCCGATGATAGATCGCCGCGCATCGCCCTTCAACTTGTTCCGCAGCGACTTGGCAAGATTTTCTTCGTCTTGCTGGGGAATCATGCCCAGGGCTTCCTCGCATCCTTCGGCGAAGCATACGAAGTCCAGGTTGTGGTTGTCATACTCCGGGATTGCGGCCAGGGCGTCTTTGTACGATGTGACATAGTACGTACTATGTTCTCTCCGATTCTGCATGGGCGGCGTAGGCTGATCATCTTCGTCTACGTCTGGAGGTGGTGTTTGTTCCCGTTGGAGCTGTTGCTGCTGGAGGAAAATCTTCTGTTGTCGTGCCAGCCCTTCCTGCTGCGCTACGAGTTGTTGTTGCTGGATTTGCAATTGGGCCATTTGAACTGCCAGCAACGATCGCATCTCATCTAGCTCCCTCCTTTCTGCCTGCAACGATTGCTCCTCTGGGTTAGTTGGGTCTCCTCGGCCCAGAGTGTGGGTCAGAGACATTCTTTTTCCTTGATTGTTGCACGGTTAAACTCGTTCACTTTACCTGTCCGTTAGTTCACGTTATCGATAGTCACTATCAATCTAAGTATCCCACCACTGTCACCAATTTGTTACGTGCTGAGAGTCCCTAATTTTTGGACAATCCATTTAAGGAATTTACCTGGGATAAGGGTTATGATGATAGTGACCACAAATGTAAATTACACACACACGTTTATTAACGTCTGAAACTTCTGCAGTATTGCTCGGTACAAGGATTTTTAGAGAACTGACTTCCCCCGCTAGAGATCTCTCGGTTTTAAAGGGAAGCTTCCCTCTCCTGTCTTCGGGGTGTAGAAAAATGCATGGGAAAGGAAAAATGGAAAAGAGGATAGGTCTTGAGGATTTCCAGACGGGCCCACCCGTGATTAGGCAACTGCCCTTTTCGAGCCATCGAAGACATGAACCAGACGCACGCACTCTGGCACTTGGGCATCCCCGAGTGTCGAACCTCAAGTGATGCGTCCGGCTTCCCAAATTTATTGCACCAACCCCGGGTAGCCCGTCGCTATGCAGGGTGTTTGGTTACATGTTTATTACTTTCCCCGAAGCCAAGAGAGTTTCGCCAGACTCGCAAGTTACGGACGTGACTACGCCACAGTCTTCTTCGTTTGTCCTCTTCTTGGTCGTGTTCTCTTCTTGATGTGTCCTCTTCTTGGTATGTCCTCTTCTTGGCGTGACCTCTTCTTGGTGTATTCCAACTGAAACAGACTGATAATAGTTAGAGATAACAATACATAACCCTGCACATGAGTGCAAACCTAATACCCGCGCACGATAGCAAACCTAGAACCAGTTCACGAGAACCAAACTAACCCCGCACACGAGTGCGAATCTAACCAGCTCACGAGAGCCAACCTAACACCAGCTCATGAGAGCCCAACTAACTCCGCACACGAGTGCTGCCTATAGGCGATTCGGGTAGCCCCGGGGACGCTACAAACCGTACTCACTCACGGCCCCATCCGTTATTCCTCCAATCGGAGGAATACCAATTTCAAACTAGAGGCTTATTGTTGCTCGCTCGCGGCTAGGACTGCTCTTGCGAGAGGGTTAGTGGTACGCATGGCTAGTAGGGCCTGCAGCTATTAATGTTTTTTATTTGGTGTGTGACTCTCCAAGAGCCACACAAAGAACTTCCCGATTCGTTAGTTGCAGTATATTATTATTATTTTTAGTACGTTTTAAGAAGATTTTACGTTTTCAGGGCAATTCAATAGTTTTCTACTGTCACGCCGGTTCTTTCCCTGCAAGCAGAGAAAGGACTGTCTCCGAGAAATTATGGCCTTGCGACCGGGCCACGCTCGGTCGCGCAACACGTGGTCAGACAAAACAAACAACGTGGTCGGGACAAAAGATTACTCGCAGAGTCGAACCGAGAGATCGAACTAATCGCGAAACGAACGGGCGCCAGACAAGGCGGCGTGCCACGTGAAGTAATTGAACTCTTTATTGGAATTCTCACCCGGATTCGGATCTGGGAGGATCGTTTCGACCGGTGACGGTCACTAATGGGTTCAGGATACCACGTGAGGAGAGGAACGGGGCATTCCCCGCGACGGGAACGTTTCTCACGAGAAAAGAAATCACTCAGTTGGTTAGGGGCAAAACACAGTCGTTTATTAGAACGAGATGGTCATTCAAACCGTCGGCCGTAGCCAGCGGTAGTCAAAGAAATTTGCCGGCACGAACACGGAAGTGGCGGCGGCTGTTCGGCTGATCGCGCGGAATGATGTTAATCGCGTCGACCTCGGTCGTCACAGATCTTCACGGAATATTACAAGCCTTGAAGGCACGAACCCGACCGAGCTCCGGTAACATACGCGTTCCTAATCCGAGACTGGGCGAAACGTGTGAACGGAGAACGATACGAAACGGACACGACGCGTTGTCCCACCGTGGAACAATCCGAGGGCAGCCAGAGGAATCACCGGACGAATATTGTGCGTCCCGAATAGCTTGTGCACGAGGATTCGGCGACGACACGACCCGCGGCCTCGCGAACCTCTCAGGAGAGCGACTCCTGGTCAACGGTAAACGCAGGCGGATCCGCGGTACTTTGCGGCACGAATTTACGCAAAATCGAACTACGTCCCCGAACCAACACGAACTGGTCACAAAATATCGGAATAAAGCCTGACTGGCACTTACCAATTCCTCGATGATGGCGGCGGTCGCAAACTCTTTACAATCTATCGCGGGAACACGTGTTGCTTTACAACAGTCTTTCGACCCAGTGGCCCAGTTCGAGCCGGTTCGGAACGCGGAAGCGAGCTTTCCCCCCTTCTCCTGTCATCGTCGACGCTCGGGCCAATCGCGTCGTTGCCGGACGTAGGGACGCCTCGATGATATGTTGGCCCGGGCCTTCGGTATTTTATATTTCCCGAGGCTCGGCCGCGATAAGGCGGTAGGACGGCATCCATGGATTCGAGCCGTTCCGGCGTTGCTCTCGTGGCATTTTCCGGATGAGACGTCGACGAGGGTGGACAGATGGTCGTCCTTATTGACAACAGCCTCGTCGATTTCTCCGGGTTGGCAGATCCGGCCTCGGTCCAATCCGCGCCATCTTCCTCGCCAGCGGCGTCCTCCGATGGGTGCTCCGCGCGTCTTCGCTTACGGTCTTCCGCCAATCAGCGGTCGAAATTGGGTAGCGGGCTCCTCGCTGTGTTCGGTAACCCTGAAAACTCTAGTCGCGCCCAGCGGCGCGACATTCGAACGCGATCATTCTATTCCTCTGGTTTTCGGCTGTCCCAGGGAGAGCACTCGTTAATGCCGTTCTTTACGATACCGCTTCTCAGTGACCCGGTCTTTCGTGAAGGGTTCGGACTGACGTAGGCGGAATCCGCTACGTTACAATTCCTCCCCCCCCCCCAAAAGAGACCGGGGCACCGGTGGCAGTTACCAGCCAGACTCGTTCGCGAGTTCGGGGACGAACGCTCTTCCTCGGATCTTCCAAAGTGTAGCTAAGGACAACGTAGAGACAAACACGAGTTTCCCCATCACCATTCCAGACAAATATATCCTTTACATTCTGCTTTTCCCCGATGTGGACGGGGCCTATTGAGACGACCGGTACCTACAGGAGAAACCGAATCCGGTATCTTTGGGTTCCGCTGAACCCGGAGGTACGTAGGGATCAGGGTTAAATAAATGAACTACCGTTTGGGGCGATAATTGTTTATTCACCCTCCGGTGTTTAATATTGGTGTCCCTCCCACCCCCGGAAAACTATTCTTACAAAAATAAATGATATTGCTGTCGAAGGGGGGAGGGACCGATAAACTATAATACTGACTTTTCAGTCTTCAGTCTCATTTGTTTTTCTAAATAAAAAATATTTTTTAAATTTGCCCGATAACGTTGGGGTTGCTCGCCTTCCCACGCCGTTTTGGTGTGCCCCTCCTTATGGGCGATATGGTGGCCACCTCCCTCGGTCTTGGAGCTGTCCCCGTGTGGGCTGCCCTCCTAGCTGGTGATGGGTATATTACCACTGTCGTCCCATGCATGTTTTGGGCCTGGATGTTGATGGCCGCCCTTCGCACCGGTTGGCTCGCGATATTAGCTGCCGTGGTCTTTCTTATGCCTGCTTCCCCTACTTCCTCCTTGGTACGGCGGTGTTCCTCGCTGATTCTTTGCATTCTTTCCTCGACTGACTCTGTGGGTGGTTGAGGCCTCAGCGTTGCCTTTTTTCCGGTGTTGGCTCCATTTTCGGGCTCGATATTTTTGTTGGTATTAATACCGGCACGAATTTCGGGCCCGGTCTCGCCAACGTCTCCGGTTTTCTGTGGGACATAACTCTGCCACGCCCCAAGTGGCACCAAATTTCCTCGTCTAGAAGTAATTCTTCGAGAGTGCGACCCGGCATCTTTGCTGTTGGGGACGACATTAGTTGCGCCCCCGAATTCGCGGTTCCTAATTCTGTGGCGCGTACCTCCGGCTTTCCTACTTTTACAGTAGGTTTTTCCTGCTGTCTTGCGTGCTCTTCTTCCTTGGCTCGCAGCTCGATGGTTGCCGTGGACATATATGTTGTTTGTGTGTGGGGTCGCTTCAGTAGCTTCCCCCACGGTAGGTCCCCGTCGAATTCTTCGATAGGTTCGAGCCTACGCGGCTCTGGGGGTCCGTGCGGCTGGCACGTTATGGACGCCGTTGCCACGCGGACTCCCCTCGGAAGTGGGTGGAGCTTCCGTAGTCATTCTGCAATCGACTCCACCGTTGTTTGTCGCGCGGCCATTTTTTTTCTTTTTCGGTAATCTGTTGAGAGCAGAGAGAGGCTTTGGTGTTAGTCCTTGTCGGCTGGCTGTTGGGTGGGGAAGTATGGTTTGAGGTCCGATATATGCGCTTTGCCGAGGTTCTTTCCCTCTTCGGTGGCTAGGTTATAGACCCCCTTCGAATTGCCCAGTCCGGAAATTTTTTGGGATTTTTCTCGACTTCTATAGCTATAGCAAAGCCTATAGCCGGGTTTGATGGTGAAATCTGTCCCCAGCGGTATTTTAATCGGACTTGGACCATTCGCTAGCGTACCCAAAAAAACCCGTCTCTGCCAAGTTTCTGCCCCCTATCTCATCTGTAAGGGTAGTTATCGAGAAAAATCGAAAAACCAGTTTTTGACCCATTTTCCTTATTTATTGACAATTAAAAATTCTGAAATAAATCTGACACATTTCGGATACCAAGCCACATATTAGGTATCATTTCCAGATTTTTCCGCTGCAAGCTCTGCTTGTAAAAAATGAAAAACACGAAAAAAATCGAAAAAATGCAGATTTCATATAGAAATGTAAAAGGTGCTACTCCAGATTTAATTTAGTAATGAGATATTATCAAAAGTATTATGCTCAATTTTTTCAGATTTTTGCGAGTGGTGCGTCATAGTTAAAAAAAATAAAAACCGCTTTTTTCGGCGTTTTTCCTAAGTTATACTAATATTTTCACAGTCATAAAAATATATTATGTGATATTAAACGTTCCTACGTTCAAAAAAACATCTCCCAGACTTTAAAACTTGCCTAATACGATAAATGAAAATAATACTGTGTATGGTATATTCGAATATTTCGGAGGTGATTCCAACGGCGCCGGTTGGTGCAGCGGGTATGATCTCCGACTGCGGAACCGCTGAAGACTTTTTTGACCACGTACGAATCTCGGTCAAGTCAATTTTTTTTCGCTAATCAGATGCTTTTTCGCTTACTAACCATATGATTGTTTATAAACCATTGTGAAAACATTTTTTAACTATGTTTAGACTATTTTATAATAATTTTTCGGAAAAATATTTTTGGAGTACTTTTGCCTCTAGTTATTTGCGGACTGTATTACAGCTGTACTTAACATTTTTCACGTGGAATTATGCATCGTTTGTGTATCCTGTAAATGAGATTGGTTAGTTTCGTCACACAAAATGTACACCTGAAGTATTATTAGGAATACTTATCTTTAATAATTGTAGGGTGATTGGTATTCGGTGGAATCGTGCAAGGCGGTTTTAGTCTTCATCGCTATCTTCATCAATTGTCGGTGTTATTTGATCAGTATCAAAAATCTTAGTGAGTATCTCTGCTGGCCGAACTATGTCCGTATCGAATCGAGCATGAGATAAAAAATAAATAATAGCAGCAACATGTGAGCAACTTCCAATAGTGCGATTCCCATTGGCACATTCACAACAATACATTTTTCGGTTTTATACCCGAATAACCAGTTGAGTTTGGTATATAATCTATGTAACATCTATAAGTTTTTCGGCAAAAGAAATTCTTGACTTTCCAGAAATGACGGAAGACGATTTAAAGATCCTTTTTACAGGATCGTGTCAATTATCGCAAGCTATATCATATTTGGCCGAAATAAAGGATGAACATGGTAATCATATTAATGTCCGTTATTTAATAGAAAATAATAATATTGTTAAATTCGAAGTAAAATCGCGACATATTAGCTGAAAAACTTATAGATGTTACATAGATTATATACCAAGCAAATGCTGGTGCAATAAACCTCGAGTTTCTAAAAGGCTACGCTGAACGAGGTCCGGCGGTCTGCAACAGCTGTCTTGCGAGAAAACCATTTGCATAATGTATGATTCATCTTGAGTCAAAGTAACAAAAATCAGATTGAAGCACTATACATATGCCCCCTAGGAACCATGCAACATTTGTTTGAACATTTTTTTTGCATGAGAAATAGCTTGCGAATTATTTGAGATCGTCATATTGTCAGACTCACCCTGCAAACTACAAACAGCTGTTAGATTTGAATTGTTTGTTATTTTGAGTCCATAAAATTGCTGAATATTCTCTAGGCAGGCTGAAATAAGGGTTTACAGCGTCCTATAATTACACTTTTCACGTAGTGAAAAATCATTTTTGATCGGTTTATGTTCAACAAGTAGTCGAATACACTGCCCCGTATGAGCGATTATAACATTACCGCCCATTACTACGCGATTGAAGGGGGTGGCAAGGCGCCATCTCGTATGGGTCCGAACTAGTGTCATTGTGTAACAGACCTGTGCCGTACAGGCCTGTTACTATACAGAACGTAAACCGGATCAATCCGGTCATAACCAAACCGAGATCAACCGTCGTTCATTTCTCGGAACGAGCCACCGTATCCCCGTCGTCGCGCCGAGACGGACCGCGTCGCGCCACCCCCGCGCCTAGAAGCAATCCTCGAATCACCGCACCGCGCTACCACTCCCACCACTTTTCACGAGCTATAAAAGCCGCCACGGCTAGAGCTCGAGACGGCATTCATGATACAGCAACTGACGAGTACCGACCACGTAAGGAACGCTCCAGTTGACATATCCATAGTAAGTATTTGTAATGGACTTACTTAGGTTTTCCACGCTGTCGACAACGAGCTAATTTCGCCTAGCGTACACCTCGAGGCCGGCCGTGAGAATTCACCTCCTAGAGCACGGCGGGTCGCCACTCTTCTAGATATGGTATGTCACCCGTCACATCCTGAATCCTGATCCTGAGAGCACGGCGTGTCGCTACTCTCTTCCTCGGCCACGGTGTGTCACCAGCCAAAATCCTGACTCCAAGAGCACGGCGTGTCGCCACTCTCTTCCGCAGCCACGGTGGGTCACCAGCTGAATCCTGATCCTGAGAGCACGGCGTGTCGCTACTCTCTTCCTCGGCCACGGTGTGTCACCAGCCGAGTCCTGACTCCGAGAGCACGGCGTGTCGCCACTCTCTTCCTCGGCCACGGTGTGTCTCCAGCCAAATCCTGACTCCGAGAGCACGGTGTGTCGCCACCCTCTTCCGCAGCCACGGTGTGTCACCGGCTGAATCCTGTTCACTTCCATACACCACACTATGTATCACTTGCCGCAACCCGTTCACTTGAACCAATAAATGTTCACACCGGTAACAGATTCCGTTTCCGACCGAAGTAATCGATCTCCAAGCACCGCGATCATCGTAAACATATTTGTCGTCCTGCACTCTCGCGATCGCGGTAGAATGAAACTCGCTGGCAGCGAGCGCACGTTAATCTAAAAACTCCACGTGTCTTTATTTCTACGCACCCCGTACTTCCTAAACCCGACTATTCTCTCCGCCGTATAGGGATCCTGGCGCGGCGAGCTAATCAGCAACGGAGGGAATCCAAATCCAGGACCAGATCCAGATCCAGATTAACATCAATCCAAACCGGGAACTAGACCCGTTACAATTGTATGGATGCGAGCCTGAGAAGAAGCTGTTCAGAGCAGGAGTACGGTGACGTGTCTAGGTTTGAATGCGCGGCCGATTGGGTTAGTGTGGAGGAGGCGGGCCCCATTTCACACGCATTTGCGGCTGTTGTCGTCGAAGCATTGGCTACAGCGACCATACATACCATGTAGCGTGCAACGTGGAAGTCAAAACATTGGGACTATGGGCGCGGCTGTGGTGGGGATAGACAGACCTAGCAATGATAGGCTCGATTTGTTTATGTGCCGTTCCCTGGGCTGTTCTCTATGGAGAAGTTTATGACAGGTCTAATGACATTACTATTGAACTGGAAGTCGACACTTGCTAGGACAACGCGTGTTCACTGTAAAGTAATTTTTAAATTGCTTTACAGTAAAAAATTATGAATCGGACGCGCTAAAAACTGCTTTCTGAAAAATAACTTCGCCGTCGATCGCTCAATAATGATCCGTCCATTTGCATGCCCAATGTTTTATTGCTCGTGCCGATAGCCGCTACGCTATCGTACGTCGCATAGTGGTGCTAAATCCCCAAGACGTGGCAATAATTCGTTTATTATGATAATGTCATTTTAAAAAGTCGATGTGTATTGAAATACATTGCAGTATTAATACGTTACAGTAATAATGCATCGATCATAGAGGTTATAATAGAACTTAAGCACAAACACTGACATTGGAAACAACTGCGACATACACTATTGAAGGAAAAAATTTTTTCTCATTTCTTTGTTGCTTTTGTGTATATGCACTCCTTGATTTTCAAGTTGCATATTGTTTGAGATTGGCGCGTGCCGACGCCATGTTAGCCTCGCGACGCCGCACGCTCCCGCCAACTGCCATCGCGGTCCCGCCAAATGAACGACGCGATCGCGCCGCATGATCCACCAATCCGCAGCACACGGAAATTGCGTAGGCACGCCATCGACCATGCAATTGGTCGTAGCCCATTCTCGATCCTTCTGGAATGATCGCGAATGCTCACGCGGAAGCATGACGTGTGACGAATATTCCAGAAGGATCGAGCCAATAAAAGAGAGAGAGAAACCGCCGTTCTCGCTCTTTGTCAGTCTCACGATCAGCTGTTCACATAAACAAATACGCGATTTAAAGGTCTCAGTTCATTTATTCATTGTATCACATTTCCTTCATACATCATTTTCGCCGACAATTTTGTAAACACACAAGTGCTAAAATACAGTTAAATTATTGGAAAATCCGAATATTTCACCTTTCAGTTCCTTCACTCATCCGATTCAAATCCGCACGTTACATTCAGTACTTCCATTCCATCCATCATTTACTTCACATTCCCATGAATTCAATCTCGCTTTCCGTTCACACAAAATTCCGCTCAAGCATTCCTTGGTCACGCAAGACCGCATCCGTTACACATATTGTACATATTATTCAGTGCGGTGAGTACATTACTTTAAATTATAAAAAATGCAAAGGTAATCATTAATTTTTTTGTATACATATTATTGAAACCCTATGAGTGCCACCGATTTTTATTTGGTTATAATCAAAAAATTTGCGACTTTATATTACTTTTCCACAAATAAGGTCACAATGGTTTTAGAAAGTGCGAGATAAACGATATTTTCGAATCCACATTTATTAAGCTTAAGATTTTTAATACTAAGAAAATGAAAACACTATCCGAATACCCAAAGTCACAAGTTTTTCATTAAATTATATTATAGTAAAACGATAAGAGTATTTAATAAAAATGATTTCAGTTGAAAAAATATTTGTTTTCATAGTTGTAACAGGTGTATAAAACACCTATCACTTTAAATAAAGTATCCTTGTATCCTTGTATTATTCAATTGTTTTAAACAAGTGCATTGCTATCATAGCAATTGCAACAATAATTATAACGCACACGAGTGCAAATAATGTACAACCAGCACATAAGTAATTCCTTAATTTTGCACAAGAGTGCGAATACGACCTACTCACGAGAGCCATGCTAACTGCTCACACGAAAGCAGCCTATTATGTGCTTCGGTTAGCCCCGGGGACGCTACATCCCGTATTCACTCACCGCCCCATCTATGAGTGAGCCCCTGAGGGATCTCCGATTCCGATCGGAGGAATACCAATCATAATCAAGAAATATTTTGAAGAAGATTCAATACCGAAAGTCTCGATGGAAATTCGAATTAGAATATTAGACATACTTATCGATGGTATTCGTTGAATGAGCAGTGGAAGGACAGGTTTGACTAAGCTGGGCCAAGGGTACACAAAGGAAGCATTGAATAATATTAGTAATAAAACTTACCGTTGTTCGTTGAATGAACAGTTGAAGGTACGCCAGGGTAGCTGTAGATGACCCCTTGTCCACCTCTGGTAAGCAGTGATGCCAGAATCACGCGTAGTGGGTTTTTTCCCCTCTGCTCGCAGAGCCGACTCGACCCCCCACTCTGAAGCCCGTCGTCGCCACGCACCGTCGTCTACTCTGCCGAGATATTCTGATAGAGATACGTTCGTGTGTGGCGCGTGCGCAGTAGAAGCAACGTGTCGACGACGGTGCGTCAGAATGGGGGGTCGAGACGGCTGAGCGAGCGGAGGGGAAAAACCCACGACCCATGATTCTGGCATCACTGCTGGTAAGTCCCTGGTCCTCCTGGTCCCGGAGCCTGTCCGCTCACGCCGCTCCCCCCTCCTGGCCCGACTGACTAATAGATGGAGGGCTCTCGCCGAGGTCGAGCGACGATCCCCACCCCACCGAATATCGATCGATGTCGATCGCCGTGACAATTATGACAATTAGATAAATTTATTATTTCTAGCTGGTTAATATTTATAACAATTCTATTTTACAGCTATGTCCACAAGCAATCCCTTGGCTATCTGACCACCTAATTTTTTAGTAAGTGGCTAATAGTATTCGAAATACGGAATAACTTTTAAACAATACAATTCACAGATAAATTTATTATTTCTGCCTGTTTAATGTTTATAACAATTCCTTTTGCTAATGATGTTAACGAGCACTCCCTTGACCACCTTCCATCTAATTTTTTCGTAAAAATAGACAACAAAACTCGAGGTACAGAATAACTTTTAAACCATGAACATTCGCACGCATTAATTTATTCAACATAATACTATGAGACATTTATTAATTCCATATACACACAGGGTGAATTCGATGAAGCAGGACACCTAAATGTCTCCGTTACTTTTCGTTGTACAAAAGAGCTTTGTAAGACAAAGTTACACTGTTTGAAGGGCCACATATAACGGTGCAAGGGAAAAAAATTTCTAGGTCATTTTTATGAGATTTCAAGGTTATCGATGTTTTTTTTAAATGGAATGATATATTTTCGTTAACGTAATATTGTAGCTGACAAAATAACGAATTCATGCATGTAACACAATATGACCTTCAAATGACCTTCAACCCAGAAAAATGGTATAAATAAAATTCAACGTGTAAGATTCATTTGACGTATTTCTGTTACGCCAAATGTTCAAAAATATTCCCTTGAGCTGCTATACATTCATTCAGCCGTAAAGTTACAGAACGTACTGCTGCGTAATTCATTTCTGAGGAAATCGACGCACAAGCCTGGACGATTCTTTCTTTCATGTCGTCTATAGTCGTTGGTGGTTCACTATAAACATCGTCTTTCAGTTTTCCCCATAGATAAAAATCAAGGGGTGTAAGCAACTTCCTCGTGCGATTTGCCTCGTACTAGCATGAGGGTTTGTATTCACTGCTGCCAGAACATTAATTGTGTTTGCTTCATTCCTTACAGTCCTCACCTTTGTACGTTTTTTATTTTCGACACTACCAGTTTCACGGAATTTATTTAACAAATTGCAGTAAACGGAAACTGATGGACAATTACGATTAGAAAATCGGTCCTTGTACAACTGCACGGCTTCTCTTAAACACTGTCGACTTTCTCCATAAATGAAAATCATATCAATCTTATCTTCCTTCGAGTAACGCATTGTGAAACGTTCATCGATAATCTGATCGAGAAATTTTAGAAACTGTGGAAATCTGATAGCAAGAAGGTCTTCTGAGTAATTAGTAGTGGATAAACACGATTTTGTACGAACGTATAGGTGAAGGTATATCATAATTGTCCTCCTGTCAACACCGAATTTGTTATTATGTTGTGTATTGCGATACATTTGAATGTATAGCAGCTCAAGGGAATATTTTTGAACATTTGGCGTAACAGAAATACATCAAATGAATCTTACACGTTGAATTTTATTTATACCATTTTTCTGGGTTGAAGGTCATTTGAAGGTCATATTGTGTTACATGCATGAATTCGTTATTTTGTCAACTTCAACATTACGTTAATGAAAATATATAATTCCATTTAAAAAACATAAAATGACCTTGAAAATTTTTTTCCCTTACACCGTTGTATGTGGCCCTTCAAACAGTGTAACTTTATCCTACGAAGTTTTTTTGTACAACGAAAAGTAACAGAGATATTTAGGTGTCCTGCTGTATCGAATTCACCCTGTATAGGGATGGAGCATGTCGTTGCGGAGTGGGCTAATTTTAGGAGGGCACGAGGTAGATTGTCGCACATTTTTCATTGGCTGTGTCCGGCGCAAGCGCTGTACATACGTCATTATGCATGCAGCGCCACGCATTGGCACAGAGTTACATAACCTTCTCGTGCAGCTCAGCGGCCAGAACGGAGAAATCAGAGAAATCGGGAAGAAATAGTGTAACCCTCTCTGATGACCAGAGTAACGTGAGTAACGTGAGCGTATGTGACGTTTTCAAAAATCTTTATTTTTACTGATGTTTTTTAGCGATATGTAGTCTCTTCTGCTTATTAACTTTGCTAATAAACGGCTTCTTTCAAGGAATACGACCATGACAATCATTTTTACGGAGGATTCTCCGACAAAGTACAGGGGTTGTGACATCAGAGTCACGGATAAGACTGGCTTGCGCGCGGCGACAGTTACGGAGAACAGAAAACAAAGTGGTTCTACTGTTGTGGTTAAACACAATTATAAACGACCTGAAAAGTAAGGAATTATTAAACTCCGATCAGGCAATAATGTTGAATATGCTTGGTGGAGCCGGTGGCGAAATTTTTAATTGCTTGTGCAAAAAGAATACTGCATGCGTATCTAACAAGGAGAGTGCAAGGCCTTCGAGTTACCGATTTAGTTGAGATTTTGTATACTTATAGATCTAGATCTCCCTTTTACAAGTATATAGCATTATAGGGGAAAACACTCAATAATTGCTGAGATATTCATAAACAATGTTTTTTCATAAACATTGGTATAAATATGCTATTGTAGAGAGAGTGTACAACGAATAATGTCCTGATAATAATATCCTGATAATTTTCCTCGGATGGGAATCGAACCCTAGCCCATCGGGTTGTAAGTCTAGTACGTTGCCACTACACCAGGATATTATTCGTTGTACAGTCTCTCTACAATAGCATATTTATACTAATGTTTATGAAAAAACTTTGTTTATGAATATCTCAACAATTATTGAGTGTTTGCCCCTATAATGGTACAGTAAATGCTCGTTCGTTGCGACGAATCTACTATGCGCTCGTTTCGACGTGCCTACCCACTCCACTGCCTGTCAACGCCGAGTCGACCGAGTCGCTCCGCAGGACGGCGACGACTGTCCGCGTCTCTTTCTTTCGCATACACTCTTCTTCGTTGCGTTCGAAACTTTCATCGTCGATTAAACCACTAAATATTGGCCAAATTATATCGTGTTTGGTATCATTTTAATCAGAAAAATGCCAGAAATGAGTTAGTGAAAGTCCCATGAAAGCCTAATGGAAAATGAACAATTCCATCACTGCCATTACATACATTGTAAAAACTCGCGGGCCTTTAAATTGTGCCGGCGACGGCGACACGCTTCGGTCACGCGATCCGTATGTCACTCTGTCCTTCTCTACGTTCAGCTCTCTATTGAAGTCTCGCTCGGCGCGGTCGGCGTGTGTCTAGACGCAGTCATAAATAAAAAAAGGCTTCCCTATTTGCTCGTTGCGAACTCAAACCCCAGGCATCGTCGCAACAAACGAACATTTACTGTATATATTCGTAAAAGGGAGATCGAGATCTATAAGTATATAAAATCTCAACTAAATCGGTGACCCGAAGGCCTTGCACTCTCCTTGTAAGACTCATAATGCAAAAATACGTTGCTTCGCGCTTACTGTACACTACCATTCTCCACGTGCATATGAATATGTGCGTGAACAATTTAATAACTGTTTGCCACATCAGAAAACCATGTCGACATGGTATAGAACATTAAATGGAGAACCAGGCATAAGTTTGGAAGCACTGAGATCCATCAGTGAGAGGGTCAAAAATACAAGCTATCAATTAATAGGTTCTTTAATGTTCGATGAAGTAGCAATTAGAGAACATATAGAATATGATGGTTCGAAGTTTAGTGGCTATATTGACTTTGGGAAGGATATTGCTTGCAAACATGAAATTGTAGCAAGAGAAGCATTAGTTTTTATGCTTGTGTGTGTGAACGGACACTGGAAGATACCAGTAGCATATTATTTAGCAAGGGGAGTGTCAGCATGCGACAAAACAAATTTACTTGTGCAATGTTTGAAAGCTTTGCATGAAACAGGCTTGAAAGTTGTTTCAGTCACTTGTGATGGTACATCCACTAATTTTACCACGTCTTTATTAGCTCGCTTTCTTGTTTGTTTGTTTGTCTGTCTGTTCGGTGGCAAATTTTGCAATTGATTTTAAACTAACTTCCCGATGAGCTAGAGGCTTGAAATTTTAAACATAGCTCAGAACTGGATGACAATGCATGATTCAAAAAAAATTTTTTAAAAAGTCTATCCGTTTCGGAGAAATAACAATTAAATATTTACCTGTTCACCTCCCCGCGAAACCTACGTCATCGCCAACCGCGCGACAGCGCTCCCTACTCCACTACGCGTTCCCACTCTACTGACCCGCTTCGCACCGAAGGAGCTCAGTGTGCGTTTGAGCTCCGTGCGGTGTTTACAATGTTACTACGTATTATTATACTGTAATGTTTGTTACCAATCGAAAGGACAGTTACACCCAGATTTTCGGTCGAACCTTATTATCTTTGACATTTTACCACGGCGTTTGTTTTCGATAGGACGCGGTTGGAATACCGTCTGAAATTTACTACATGTCTCTGTTATAATCTCATCAAAATGTTCAAAATCGATTGTAAAATTTCACACATACAAAACTAAAAAGCAGAAAATAATTATTTAAATAAAAATAAAATTTTTTAAAAACACCACGTTTTTAAAGTGGACTAAAAAGTATAAAATAATTTTTCCTAGCCCCCTACAGAATCCTAACCACGTACAGATAATCCTGAAAATTTGTGATTGTGAATTTTTAACAGCTACGCAAATACTTGTAATATTTAAAACGAAAAACGTGGGGCACATGCAATAGATAATTGATGCATAAATAGTTCACCCAAATTACTAAAAATTGTATTGCTTCGCAAATGATATGAACTGTTGTGTGAGATTTCTCAACGGCTGCTACTCTCTACACTCCTTACTATTATCTTGCGCCCCACGTTTTTCGTTTTAAATCTTACAAGTATTTGCGTAGCTGTCAAAAATTCACAACCACAAATTTTCAGGATTATCTGTACGTGGTTAGGAGTCTGTAGGGGGCTAGGAAAAATGATTTTATACTTTTTAGTCCATTTTAAAAACGTGGTGTTTTTAAAAAATTTATTTTTATTTAAATAATTATTTTCAGTGTTTACTCAATTAGGGTGTAACTTTAATAATTTATCTGATCTCCAGACATCATTTCCACATCCGATATCGAATGAAAAAGTTGCAGCATTCTTTGATCCATGCCATATGTTGAAATTAGTTCGGAATACCTTTGGAGACATGGGTGCCTTAATTGATGGAGAAAACCAAATAATACGATGATCTTATTTGAACAAATTGCATGACTTGCAGCAACATGAAGGTATGCACTTAGGAAACAAAGTGAGAAGTACACATATAAATTATATAAAACAAAAAATGAAAGTTCGCTTAGCAGCACAGATTTTTAGTATTTCCACAGCTGATTCTCTGACCTTTTGTTATAATTTGGGACTCAAAGAATTTGAGGATTGCGAAGGAACTGTGAAATTTATGTAGGAATCGAGGTGGCTCATGGCGGCACGCGAGCAGGCGCCATGAGCGACAAGCGAACGTAGAGAACAAACGCCGTACGCGACAAGCGAATGTAGAAAACAAATTGCAAAACGCAACGCAGAGCAACGTTCGAAAGAACGAACGAGACGACAGTCTTTCGCTGATGATCGAACTGCGTGGTTCGAAACCATTGTACGCGCATTCAACCGCTCATTTTAGTACTTAATACATTTATTTTATACGATTAAAAGCTGAGTTAGACCGTTACCCAGTCCCAACCCTACATTTATTAATTATATTATATATATAATATATTATAATTTATATATTATAATTTATTAATGTTTAATGACATTTTTGATAGTTTAAATTCTAACAATATGAATCAGCCAAGGTTTAAACAATCTTTAAATTTAAATAATATTGAACTCATAAGAAATAAGTTTGACGAATTTAAATTATATGTTATGAATTTAAAAAATGAATCTGGGGAACTAGTAATACATTCTCGTCGCGAAACTGGCTATTTAGGATTTCTGATCTGTATTGAAAGTGCCTTATTACTATTCGATGAATTATGTATAAAAAATAACTTCTTGAAGTACATTCCATTTTATAAATTCAGTCAAGACCACATTGAATTGTTGTTCTCCTGCATAAGGCATCATGGAGGCAGTAATAACAATCCTACTGCAAGACAATTCAAAGCTGCAATCAAAAAAATTATGGTCATGCTGATGTACGAGCAGCAAAAACTGCTAACTGCATCTCGTTAGATAAGATTTCCATTTTGCATGTTTCGTCGGCAGCTACACTGAAAAACTCGGAGGCAGAGCCGGAACTAGGGCGTGTCGAAGGTGGTACCTGCCACGGGCGCAACGGTTGTAGGGGCGCAACGGGCGCAAAGCACGCAGGTCTCGTGGGGGCATTATGCCAAATTTTTTATTTACATGCAGCGCAAAGGCGCGAATTTTTATCGAGTCCCGAGCGTCCGAGATTTCAAGGCGCTCGAGACGAGTCGCAACGCCCGCGCGTCGAGCCCGACTCCCGTCCTGACGCCCAAGCCCAAGAAAGCCGCGCGCTGGTCAGTGTTCGGTTGGTCGTTCGGCGGGAAAACACGAACGAGTGCATAATGACACGAGAAAGAAAACAAAAGATGATTTGCACGATACCCACGCATGAAAACGCGAACAAGCGCGTAACGGCGCGAGAAAGAAAACAAAAAATGATTTGCATGATACCGCAGTCGCCACGTGGACGACGACTACCCGGAGCATCGGCGACGCAGGAAAGAAGAAAGTTTTAAGTGAGTATATTATCTGGTTCGAGCAAAATTGTTGTTCAAATTTATTCACGCTGAAATCAAACAACATTGCTTTGTATATATGTATTTGTTTATAGGGATGTCACCAAAGAAGAAATCAGGTGCTCAGTTTAAACAGATCCGCGAGCAGAGAAAGGCTGCAGCTCTAAAGAAACAGCGGTAATATAGAGCAATTCTTCCCAAGAGAACTACCATCGACATCGGAAAACACAAATAACGAACTAAATACAGAACTCAATCAACCTGAAAATATTGTACAAAACGTAGAATCCAACAGCTCAAACGGAATACCTACTGAGAATAATTCCGCAAATCAACAAAGATTAGAACATGATTGCGCAGTAGAAAATTCGATTGACGTTGATTTCAATAATCCTAAATCGTGGACAGTTAATAAGGACACTATCAAACTGTATATTGAACACGGTCCTATTAATGCCGACGATATTGTCATGTACCCGTTAACTAACAATAGACGTTTTAAGAAAAGTGGTTCACAAGAAGAATGACAACTGGAGAACAAGTACACAGGAACTGGTTGATCTATTGTAAACAGCTTGACTCTCTGTTTTGTTTCCCGTGCACACTGTTCAACGACGATCGAAGCAGCATTTGGTTGAACAGTTTTAATGACCGGCAACATCTTAACTACTATTTACCAATACATAAAAGCTCTATGTCTCATAGAGCAAATTATATAAAAATGAAGAAGTTTGAGAAGAAGTTGAAATGTGGCGGCTTCGTAAATGACCATTTACTCGAACAACTCGAAAAAGAAAAGGGAAAGTGGAGACATGTATTGAAAATAATACTTGATGCAATTTTGCACTGCGTCAAAAACAATGAAGCCCTTAGAGGGACATCTGAAATCATTGGGCGACCAGACTGTGGAAAATTTCTGAACACGATCGAATTGATTAGCCATTACGACAGTACTATCAAAAAACATACTGACAGTCACAATAAAGGTGTAATTTCTTATTTTTCACCAAAAATACGAAACGAATTGATTGATTTGGCTGCCAAACAAGTTCAATCGCACATAATTCAAAACACAAAGAAAGGTAAATATTTTTCAATCCTCTTCGATTGTATGACCGACATATCTCATAAAGAACAGATGGTTCAAATAATTCGGTACGTTCACATTGATTCAAATAAGAAATGTAAAATTGAAGAAAGCTTCATCACTTTCATTAACACTGAAGCAAAAACCGGAGAAGGTCTTTCGAGAGAAATTATTGACAAACTAGCAGAAGATGGCTTGGAAATTGCAAATGTACGAGGTCAGTCTTACGATAACGGGGCTAATATGGCGGGCAAATATAAAGGTGTGCAGGCACGAATATTAGTCTTGAATGAGAATGCACGATTCATACCATGCACTGCCCATAGCTTGAATTTGATCGGTGTTAATGTTGCGAATATAGTACCACAAATGCAAACTTTTTTTGGTATTATCCAACAAACTTATAATTTTTTTGTTAGCTCAGCTGCTCGCTGGAAATTACTGCAAACCGAACTAAAAACCACGTTGAAGGGGTCTTCTGACACGCGATGGTCGTCAAAAGAAAATGCCGGGCATTCAGTGAACTGCCAACTGCCGGCAATCGTGAACATGCTTAAAACAATGACAGAGTCTGATTAGAATACAGGGGACACAATAGTACAAGCTAAGTCTATTTAAAAATCGATACAAACCTATGAGTTTATAGGTCGACTAAAGTTTTGGGATTCGCTCTTATCAAAAATCAACCGAATCAACCTAGCATTGCAAGACAAAAACCTCGATATTGCTCGAGCCACAGGAATGATTAAAGGTTTGCTGTCACAATTGACAATATACAGAGAAACTTTCTTCCCAACAATTTCACAATTATCTGCTGTGACAGCTGAAGAATTAGAAGTAACACCAGACTTTCAAGACACTCGAAAACGAAAAAAGAAGATGATGGCAGGTGAAAAGGCGAAAGATGAATCACAACATATAAGTGACCAAACTCAATTTAAAGTAGAACTGATACAAGTTATTGACTCGATGATTACCCAAATTAATACCCGATTCGTCGCTCTGAATGAAGTTGCCGATGATTTCGCATTTCTGAGCGGCCAAGCGATTCTTGACACCGATGTTACTCAACTCACCAAAATGGCAGCCGATCTTGCTCTCAAATATCCAAATGACCTGGATCCGTATGAATTTTCATTAGAAATTGAGAGTTTCAAATTCCAAGCCACGACATTAATGAACGACCTCAAGGACAAGGGTACGAACCATTTCCAAGTATTGGAGAAAATATACGAATTATCGCATGAAAATGTATATCCTAACATAATCACAGCTTTGAGAATATTCTTGTGCATGCCTGTGACGACGGCTACATGCGAACGTTCCTTCAGCAAGCTGAAGCTTATTAAATCATATCTGCGCTTCTCTTTGGGTCAAGAACATTTGGCGAATATGTCTATTTTGTCAATTGAGAAAGAAATAGCAACCCGCCTCAATTACGATGAAATAATCAACCCATTTGCGGAAGCGAGGTCTAGAAAAGTTTTGATATGAATAATTTATTACCAAAAATTTCGTAAAGGCTTATACATTTATACGTATGTTTCATTAATTTGTAATAATTGTACGATATGGAGTTTAATATATTGAGAATGAATATTGATTTCAATATATTTTCCCATTATACTACATAGATGGTATGGGCACATGTCAGGTTGTTGCCACAGGCGCCAAAGCGGCTAGTTCCGGCTCTGCTCGGAGGATATAATAAATTCCACATCTCGTTTATTAAGACTGCACGAGTCAGAGGAAAACGAATTTAATAATACAGATTTAATTGATCATAATTACTTGCCGAATGTACTCGAAATTACAGAGTTTTCGCAAATTATAGTAGATTATATGTATAGCAGGATACACGTTGTAATGAAATTAAAATTAATTTATTATGCGAAATTTGTACAAATGCGTTAAGTGCGAAAAACAATGTTAATCCATTTAGTTTGATAAATATTAAAAACCGCGATAAACTGATTCAACCAGCGGACGATGTTATCATGATCTGCTGCGCATGCGAAACCGAAATTCGTTACGCAAGTCAGACAGACTATATATAGCAGAAACCGTTGATTCAACTTGAAATAATGAATAGAGTACTGCAACGTTTTATCAATGCCAATATATTTAACAAATTAAGAGATCACAATAACGATCAGGGTTTAATGGAAACTCATACGTCACATTTGATACGTTTGATTGCTAAGAGATACATTAAAATAAGAGTGCACTACGTAGCGATTAATAAAATAGATAAAGCAAATAGCCAACGATCATTTTTAAATAAACTGACTCTATTTAGAGGACAATAAATTCTCTGCGTAGCCTGGTGTAAATTATGTTGTAAAAATGAATCAATTTCTTGGCCAAAAGGCTTAAATAAAGATATACATACATATAAACATAAAATAAAATGTGTGAGAACTTATTGTACCCTATTTTTAATTATATTATAAGAAAAAATGACATTTATGATATCTTTATTAATTATTAAATATATAACACCTATTTTTTTCATTTACTAAAAGTAATGATTTTAAAATATAAATAACAAATTATGTAAAATTAGTATCTTCTTTAATTTGTGTTGCACGTTTTAATTTCCTTTCTATATTCTCTAATTTTAGTTTTCTGTAATCCCTCGTTCTAGAATTTTGTCCAGATTACAGATTTATGAATTATTTGAAATTGTACATAAGAACATGAAACATGTAATTACTAATTGCATAAAATCAAAAAATGTAGAAGATTTGCCGTTATCGAAAATTTATACAATTTTCCATTTCCTTCACTTTTAATTATTTAACAACGTTCATTATAATATTTGGAACATAATTCATATCACGAGTGCGATACGTTATTATAGGACAAAGGGTTAACTATCACATTTTTTTTCTAGTTTCAACTTGTCAGATATATGTAAGCAATCTGTAAACATTTTTCATACTTGGCGGGACAGAGTATGCGCAGGAAAATCACCAATCAAATTTGTGTGACTTTGTACCCTGCCTCCTCCGGAAAAGAAAACTCCCCTTGCCATAATGTTAGCTCACGCTCCATCCCTATATTCCTATATCCATGGTAGAATACCGGCTGCTAGACCCTGAATCTACCATTGTTTAAGGACGCGCGGGACCCAACCTAACGCCATCATTTACTACGTGTGTAGGGGCTGTAACTACACTAAACTACACGTGCTGGAAAGTGGCGCCTCTATCAGACTATCGGCGTAGAGGTGAACTATGGATGAAATAGGACAAGGATAGATAAGATAGAGAGACAAAGACAGAGATATAACCAAGCAGCTTGATTTTTGGATGAACTCTTTCCCATTTCCTGAAGTGCAGAAGCAATATCTTTGGATGCTCTTTGCGTTGACATGTTCTCCGCGTTATTCCGGATCGCCGTAAAGAGCCCTTTTTTGGAAAAAATGTTCTGAAAAAATTTTTTTCTATAAAAACGTACGCTATTATTGTTTAAAAAATTCCAAGAAACAAATTGCAAAAAAGGGCTCTTTACGGCGATCCGGAATAACACGGAGAACATTTCAACGCAAAGAGCATGCAAAAATATTGCTTCTTCGCTTCAGGAAATGGGAAAGAGTTCATCGTTATAATACTGAACAATTCGTATTCCAAGATGGCTGGTTCGTTACGCGCTTTCCGACGTCCCGCAATAAATGTAGACAAGTAAAACATGTTTTTGATTAAACTTTTCATTAAAACTCAAAGCAATAAGTATTTAAGGGGCTAGTATAGGCTCGATTTGTAACTAGAAAGGAACTAGAATCTTACTAGAAAAATGGCTCGAAACATGGGTTTGTGCTCTGACGTTGTTTGACCTTATTTGAGCAAATTGTGGGCTGGGTGAGGGCTCATTCTAAAGAGGAAGGTTAGATTAATATCTACTAATATGAGGGCTCAAAGTAGAGTAAAAATCTAGAAAAAAACTCGCAGATTTCAATGTATTTTTGTCTCCAAAAGACTTTTTGACTTACATGATGACCAGAGCGTGGTGTGGTGAACCTTCCTCTTTAAAATGAGCCCTCACCCAACTCAAAATATGCTCGTATAAGGTCAAACAACGCCATGGTGCAGACCCACTTTTTCGATCGAAAATCTAGTAAGATTCTAGTTATTTGCTAGATATTTGCTATTTACTAGAATCTTACTAGATTTTCGATCGAAAAAGTGGGTGTGCGCCATGTCGTTGTTTGACCTTATACGAGTGTATTTTGTGGTAGGTGAGGGCTCATTTTAAAGAGGAATGTTCATCACACCACGCTCTGGTCATCATGTAAGTCAAAAAGTCTTTTAGAGACAGAAAAATTCATTGAAATCTGCGGGTTTTTTCCCTAGATTTTTTCTCTACTTTAAGCCGTCATATTAGTAGATATTAACATAATCTCGTTAAAATCATGAGAAGAGCGGGCTGTATCTAACCTTCCTCTTTAGAATGAGACCTCACCCAGCCCACAATATGCTCGTATAATGGTCAAACAACGTCTGGGCGCAAACCCAGGTCCCGAGCCACTTTTCTAGTAAGATTTTAGGTATTTTCTAGTTACAAATCGAGCCTATAGTATCCCCTTAATGAAAAACAATTATTAGGTGCGGGATTGGATTCGGGGCCAGAAGATTCCCGACCGTATAGTTGTTCTTTTAACGACTATGCAATCTCTAAATAATTATAAAAAAATTAAGAACAATTGCTTCAATAATATCCAAGTACTGAATTTTTATAAAATTGGTGTATCTATTACTTCAATACAAAATATGCGTTTTCTCCGAATGTTCGGAGGTTTTCAATTGTTTAAAACATGTTAACATAATCTGAAAAATCTGAAAAAATACTCATTAATGATCAGGATGAGACACAACTAACGTAATAATATAAATGTGGTCAACTGAAGACTTTTATATAAAATGAATAACGGAATGATTGGAGACCGATTAAATTGTAAAATATGAACTTTAATAGAAAGAAACTGAAAGAATATGCTGGTGACGGCTATACAGGATACTTAATATTAATAACGCAAGATATTAATAATGCAAGACGTAGAAACGCGAGATTGAAAGTGAGGGGATGACTCCAGGTGGAGTCCGGAATGGAACTAAAAGAATGGGATGCTCCATTGAGCTCCTTTGATTTGGGAGGTGTCAATGGAGTGGGTAATTAGGAGCGGGAATGGGCGGCAGGTCAGGGAGCGCTAACGCGAGGAGTAGGGATCGCTGGACGCGATGACGTGCTGCCGAGCGTCGCGTGGCAACAGGGACAGTTGATTGGGATTGGATTTGGAATAAGATTTATGAGTGGAATGGGAAAGGAAAATGAAAGATAGAGCGGAGAATAGGTGGTGCGTGGATCGCTTACGCACGACGGTGAACATGCACTTATAACTATTGTGTTCGTGTTATAATGGGTGTGTACTTATTGCTAGCAATATATATATATATATATATATATATATATATATATATATATATATATATATAATACATGATTATGTAGTCTTATAACTATGCAATATGTCATCAGACTTAACACTATTACCTAGAACTTTTCAGAGTTCGTCGTGCTAATAGGTGGAGAATACGCTGTTAAGGAATTTAACTGTACGGGCCAAACACTCAACTGTGCGCGATGGCTTGTTTAATATTGGACCTTGCGACTTGGATGTTGTTTGAAAAGTTGGAACAATCATTTGCAATTGGTCCGAATTGCAGAGAAAATACTAAAAGTTGTGTTTCGCAACTTTTTTAGATTGACCCATATTGAAAATTTGGAAAGAGCGTTGTGTGGTTCTATATGAATCATATGTATCCTACCTTTAACCTGCCAAAACATTTATGAACATAGGACATTTATGAACATTTCCTTGGGAAATTTTCCTTGAAACTTGGAACGGAGAGAAGTTAACCATGAATATTTCTTTTCACACCCTATAGTCTACTAATTGTTGTAGCTTCCCAAAAAAGTTCATATCGCATAGTCCAATATTAACAGAGTTATTGTTTTTTTGAGACGTCCGAATATTATAATGGTTTTCGCTGTATATTTAGTTATCTTTTTGCACATCAATCTGTGCAAATGTGGGACTAATTCCTTTTGCACTATGATCACAAACCTTTATCAAATCTAATATACGAATATTTACTGTGACAGATACTATTGTAAATCTGTGTCACAGTACATGAGAAATTTGTAAAAAGTGTTCATAATGTGCATGAACAATGTTCATAATTTTTTTTAGAATTCTTGACTGTTACAAATTAACTAATCTTTCTAACGGGGGGTTACCCAATCGCAACACGCCGATTTGAGTGAAATTTTGGTATGATATAGAACACAAAAAATTATTTGACACATATTTCTTTATAGCGGCCGACATTCATGTGAAGGGGGTGAAAATAGCTCTGGAAGGAAGATCCATTTTATTGAATACCTTCGAAAGTATTGGGCCTAGATAAAAATGTGAAAATCCAATTTGTGCGTCTTTGAATGGCGAATTTTTCCGTGTAAGGTGATTAAAAAGATAACTAGAGGGTTATTGTTGCTCGCTCGCTTCGCTCGCTCGCGATTAGCGATTGAGGGTTAGTGATACGCTTGGCTAGTAAGGCCTGCAGCTATTAATGTTTTTTTTATTTGGTGTGTGACTCTCCAAGAGCCACACAAAGAACTTCCCGATTCGTTAGTTGCAGTACATTATTATCGTTATTTTTAATACGTTTTAAGAAGATTATACGTTTTCAGGGAAATTCAATAGTTTTCTACTTATCAAAATGTTTGCTATATGGCGTCGCATTAAACGAACATCGTAGGCTCGTTGCTCGCTTGGTTCCTTGTTATAGCATACTAACTTTGCAAAATAAATTGTCTTAATTAGTTTTTCGCAAACGATACAACTCCTCATTATCCGGGTTTGCAGTATTGATCTTGGTTTTCTTCGACACTGTTAATCTAGGTGCAAGGTAGTGCACCAGCCAAGTTCTTGCACTACCACCTTTTACACGAAACAACTTCGCCGTTTTTTAGAGGCTGATAACTCGGCACTGGAGGCAGATGGAGAGTTGTAATTTCGTACAATTGTTAAATGCTATCATGTCTCAATATTGACGAAACATTAATGTTCCAACATTAGTAGGTTCCGAGATATAGGACCTCAAAAATCGCTAAATTTGTCACTGACTGACTGACTGACCGACTGACCGACTGACCGACTGACCGACTGACCGACTGACCGACTGACAGATCATCAAAACCTTTTGGGTACTTCCCATTGACCTACAAGCTTGAAATTTGGTACATAGGTCCACCATAACAAACACTCAAAGGAATAATTATCAGAGTTTGAAATTTTACACCTTAAAGGGGTTGTATTGAAAAAAACATTACGAAATAGGTACGTAGGATTGAACATAGCAGCATAACATATATATAAGTACATAAGTATACGTTTTATTAGCTTCGAGGTCGCAACAAATACTGATGAAAAAAACAATCGCTCTAACGTAAACAAAAGAAATTGCACCGAGCATCGCCTATAGCGGAGGGGGCAAACGGATCCGGGCGTCGCCGTCAGAGTGTTAATCTTCGATTCAACAAAAAGTAATGAAATCCCAACAAAAACATTCTGTAAACAGGAGCCAAGTTCTTGTGGCCGTAAAAAGTTGTGAGATCAAACAAAATACGGCCAAGTTCGTTAGCTTAGAAATAGCTCTTGCAATACTGAAAAAAGCGCATGTAAAAAATTAGTTTAAAAGAACGCTATTTAATTTTTAAAGAGTTACATGGAGGGCTAAATTATTCAAACTTGGCCGTTACTTTTTAAACCAATGGTCATAAAAGATGTTTGGTAGCGGCCAAGTTTTAATAATTTAGCCCTCTATGTAACTCTTTAGAAATTAAATAGCGTTTTTTTAAACTTATTTTTACAAACGCTTTTTTCAGTATTGCAATATGTATTTCTAAGCTAACGAACTTGGCCGTATTTTGTTTGATCTCACAACTTTTTACGGCCACAAGAACTTGGCTCCTGTTTACAGAATGTTTTTGTTGGGATTATATATTACCCAAAGTACAATTATTTTAAATGAAATAATATAACGTGAAACGACTTGTTGAACAATGCCAGACACTAAAATAAATATTTACCACTGTACTCATCACTGTATTCTTAAATAAAAATTAGAAACCCTCATTGAAGGCTTGTCATTTCGGAGAAAAAACCTGTGCTGTGTATATTTGGTACAATAGAAATTTAGTTCGCTGCTGACATCTGCCACATTAGTGCGAACTACCCTCACCGATGATGCTGCCCTGTAAAACGACATTCGCCAATCACATCATCACATCAGTACGACGCGACGGTGCTGCCCTCTTAAACAAAGGTAGATTCAGGGTCTAGCAGCCGGTATTCTACCCAGTGATGAGATATTCGTGGGCCGTTCCCCAGAGTCGCTGGTTTCTCTTTCCCTGACGTACCGTCGTATCCGTGTCGACCGCGCATGCCCGTGTTGGTGCCTGCTCGATTGCACGCGCGCTACACACACCAGCGTACCTCTACTCTGTCCGTGTGAACTACCTGTTCGACTGATCGACGCTGACGCGTTCCTTCGGTTTTCACGTTACCAAAGTTTCGAAAGCTTGAGGCGGAAAGTCGGAATCACGGTGCATTAGCGTCAATTCATAGCTCACCGGTTTCTGAAACCGGGCCGATATTCTTACATAGGTTTTAAATGACACAGTTTATATCTGAGCGGTTCCGGCGAAACAGCTCCGATACTTTTCTTCGAGCCGGTGAGGCCATATCTCGCGAGCGGGTTGACAGCTTCACAGCAGGGAGCAGGGCTCCTGGCTGTGCGTGGCACAAAAAAACCGTTTTTATGGTCTCCACAACTCCTTAGGTTTAGGTAAACTATCGGTAGCTCTTCTTTACAACATCATGGGAATAGGAAACGTTCCTGCCACTTGGTGAATTCTTATTAATAAATAATGATTTAAAATAATTATTAGGAACAATATTAGACATATCTTTGTTCTGAAAACGTTTCCACCGGTTCAAGTGTGAAAATATGTTAAAAAATATAGTCGTATTCTAAGATTCTTTCTCTTCGAAATTCCGTTTTTTACATTATTTGTAACAACTTGTTGCCATCTTTCAGGTAACCTGTCAGGTAATTCCCGTATCCCAATGACTCATTAGCATTGAAATACGACAGAACTTTTCTTCGAACTTAATATACGATATCAAAAATTATTTCAGATACACCGGAAAATAATGAAATATTCATTTTAGGGAAACCAATAGTGTCATTTCGCCTACTATGTACGTAGTCTGCAACTCTGTACACAGCACCTACAAATTTCATACGGCACACATGAGACGTGAAACACTCCAGTAACTACAAACAGCAGTTAGGTTTGAATTGTATGTTACTTCGGGCCCATAAACTTGCTGAATATTCTTTAGATATTCTGAAATAAGGGTCGACAGCGTTTGTCTTACAATTACACCTTTCACGTAGTGAGAAAATATTTTCCATTTGTTTATGTCCAACGCGAGTAGTTGAATACATTGCCCCGTACGAGCGATAGGGGGAACAGCGTTACCGCCCCCCTACTACGCGATTGTAGGGAGTGGCAAGACGCCATCACGTATGGGTCCGAACTAGTGACATTGTATTGATGCGAGCCTGAAAAGAAGCCTTCCCAGCAGTGATGCCAGAATCATGGGTCGTTGGTTTTTTCCCCTCCGCTCGCTCAGCCGACTCGACCCCCCACTCTGACGCACCGTCGTCGACACGTTGCTTCTACTGCGCACGCGCTACACACGAACGTATGCTGCTTGTGCGCTTGCGCCAGCCACAATCTATTTTTAGCACTCTCCATCCACATCCACGCCTGCTTTACGGAAACGAAACTGATTCTGAAATTCGGCCGTCGAGCCGTCGAGCGTTTCAATCGCAATCTGGAGCTAGCCTTCGAGTCCCCGCGTGCAGCGATTTTTATTTTTATTTTCCATTACATTTTTAATTACATTTTTTAACCTTCCAAAAAATTTAAATATATATTATATGTATATTCGTAAGTTTGAACCCTTTATCTCAACCAGGAGGGTAGTGAAAGGGTAAAAACTAATTATTGGATTTTCCACATTTTCCCTATTTAATGGTATACTTAAAAATTCTAGAAAAATTCTACAAAATTGTAGATATTATTCCTTATGATTGTGAATTTTTTCAGATTTTTTGCAAATAGTAAGTATGAAAAATCGTATAGCCGGATAAGATGGTCAAAAGTGCTCATCCAAATTAATTTTTAATCACACTATGTTCAATAAAAAATTACGAAAAAATTCATGAACATTCTGCCTAATAGCATACACGATTAAGACCATTTTCAAACTTCTTGGTTGTAAAATCGATTTTTAAACAAATCGGAAAGCATAAAATAGCCAATTTTATATCGAAGTTTTCAGTTGATCACGTTTATATTATGATGTTAGTGTTTTTCAGATTTTTCGGATTATGCAAACATATGCAAAAACATTGAAAATCTCCAAACATTCGAAGAAAATGAATACTTCGTATTGAATTTTTTTGTAGAGATACCAGTTTTATAAAAATTCAGTAGTCGGATATCATTGAAATAATTGTCCTTAAATTTTTTTCAGAATTGTTTATAAATTGTATCGATGTTAAAAAAATCAAAATCAATTTTGTCGATGTTTCTATACTTTTTTGTAGATGTATTATGTAATATTGTGTAGTGATTTGTGTGTAGTCAATTCTATACGTTAGGATAGTAACTCTACGTGATATCGGTGGATAAATTATATATATATATCGCTCTCTCTCTCTCTCTCTCTCTCTCTCTCTCTCTCTCTCTCTCTCTCTGTGTGTGTGTGTGTGTGTGTGTGTGTGTGTGTGTGTGTGTGTGTGTGTAAAGATTGCGAGTTGAAATGTTAAGGAAGCGAGCGAGAAACAGTGAGAGCGAATGAGGAACAGATTGTATACTTTAACAATTCTAATATATATAAATAATAATATTTTTATTTTAATTGTTAAAGTATACAATCTGTTGCTCATTCTCTCTCACTGTGTTTCTCGCTCACTCACACTCTTTCTCTTTCTATATAATCTCGACTCGCAGTACTCGCAGTACTCGCTCTGATGCGCGGCCGTGACCTACCTCGCATATATATTGTGAACGCGACAAACTTGTGTATAAATCAGGGATTGAAACGGTTGTGAAAACGAAAATAACTTTTTCAAACTGTTATAAATCGGGTGTGATTGAAACAGTTAATTAGAAGAACCGAAAGGATGTTATAACTGTTACGGGAATATCGGTTCTGGATTATATCGGTTACGGTTCTGTCATTCTGTATCCCGTATTGTTTTCGGCCTTATACATTTATTATTTAAGTAGTTATTTATTGCTATTTATAATTTAAATAATTTCTAAATAAATATAATTTTTTAATTTGTTTTTATATTCATTATTCCAATTATTATTTCAGTAAAAATTTATTGTTAAAAAAATTGTTTAAATAAATAAATTTTTATAATTTATTTCTATATGTATTATTTGAATTATTATTTCCATAATCATGTTTATTTAAACAATTATTTTAACAATAAATTATTATTGAAATAATTAAGATAATATGAATATAGAAACAAATTTCTATACCTTATAAAAATTTATTTATTTAAAAATTGTTTACATTATAAATAACAATAAATAACGAGATAAGAGACACAAGATGCGCGATTAGATGCGCCAATTATCCTATTCATCGCGCCTTTTTCTATGCACCTGCGTATAACAAACCTCCTACGTCAAGAAACAAGTGCATCGGTTGCGTATTGATGATGCGCGTGACTAATATCCCGCGCGATCTTCACACATCAACGGTCAGAACGGTCGCACGTGTTACGAACATTTATGTTATTTTCTGTTTTATGCTAAATATTTGTGTAATATAGTACAAGTGTTTGTGTTTAATAAGTGTTAGTTTCATAAGTGTAGTGTTGTGTTTTAGGTACCTTATTCCAGTAGTTATATTTATATTAGGGTTTTTAAAGGGTTTGGCTGTTAGTATTCAGGTACATAATGACAAATGTACCCATTAAAAGGCACAGGAAGAGGTTTCAGCGTCATTGGTATGACGCTGACGAATCTCTGAAGGTTTGGTTAGAGGAAGTTGCTTCGGACGATTCGAAATGCTTCTGTAAAGCCTGCAACAAGATCTTCGATTGCGGGCTTACAGAAATACGCAGGCATTCGTCCAGGCAGGCTCATGTGCAAAATATGAAGCAATTGCTTCATGATAATGTCACTCAAGACA
>CM052283.1:6557340-6572506 GCA_028455765.1 Lasioglossum oenotherae | reverse complement strand
TTCAAATGGAAGTAATTGATTTACAAAACGACACAGAATTAAAAAATAAATTTCAGAATGTTAGTCTTAGTGAGTTTTATAAGCTTTGCTTTCCAGATACTAAATTTCAATTGCTAGCTACCCACGCCAAGCAAATAATGAGTTTATTTGGCAGTACTTATACGTGTGAGCAGCTATTTTCGAAAATGAAAATTACAAAAAGTGACCATCGTAATTGATTGGATGACGAACGACTGAAAAACTGTATTAGAGTAGGGGTTTAAAATATCACACCCAATATTGCCAAGCTTGTTAATGAGAAAGAAAGTCAAGTATCGCATTGAGTTTCAAAATTTATTTAGTTTCATTTATTTAGTAAAACTATACGTAACGATATATATATATATATATATATATATATATATCGCATTTATTATCTCATAATAAAAAATAATAGATCGAATAAAACAAACATTTTATTGTAAATCTATGTATGATATAACAAATACTTCCCGCAAACTAATAAATTCGTTAAAGAGGCATTAGGAGACCGTAGCGTAAACACAGACTGAAATTGGTGCTGGCGACGTGCAACAAAGTATTTAATATTGCGTTCGTTGCCGGTTGCGGCCCGCGCGTAGTCTTATGTATCCACTTTTGGCCCACAATACGCCGCGGGTTGCTCACCACTGTGCTAGAGCATATGTGTAGTTTGTTCTAGTGTATTAAGTACAGTGTTATGAACAATTATAGTGCAGGATAAGGATTTGTAGATATGTGTGAGAAGAATTAAAAGTGAAAGGGCATGACCCCTTGTAACAGACCTGTACCACACAGGCCTGTTACTAAACATAACATAAACCGGGTCAAACCGGAGGGAACCAAACTAGACCGAGATCAACTGTCGATCACTTCTCGGAACGAACCGCCGTATCCCAGTCGCCGCGCCGAGATGGACCGCGCCGCGCCACCCCCGCACCTAGAAACAATCCGCGAATCACCGCGCCGCGCTACCACCCCCACCACTAATCGAGAGCTATAAAAGCCGCCACGACCAGAGCTCGAAACGTTATTCAATGCACAGATACGCACCGGTAAGGATCGCTCCTGTCATCGTCTCCAGTGTAAGTATATGCACTGACAACCTAGGTTTTCCCAAGCTGTCGATAACGAGCTAACTTCGCCTAGCGAACATCTCGAAGCCGGCCGTGAAAACCTGAACTCGTAGAGCACGGCGTGCCGCCACTTTCTTCCAGCCACGGTATGTCACCTGCTGAATCCTGACTCCTGATCCGAGAGTACGGCGTGTCGCCACTCTCTTCCAGCCACGGTGTGTCACCAGCCGAACCCTGATCCGAGAGCACGGCGTGTCGCTACTCTCCTCCGCAGCCACGGTGTGTCACCAGCTGAATCCTGTTCACTTTCATACACCACTCTATTCCACAGCCACGGTGTGTCACCCGCTGAACCCTGTTCACTCTCACAATCATTCACCACTGTCATGAACACCGAAAACGTTCACACCGTCGAGCACCCTGTTCACGATCGGTTCCGCGACGCGTTCGATTACAAACACCGCGATCTACCTGAACAAAGGAAACCCGCGAACGCCGTAAACATACTTCACGTCCAGCACTCCCGCGACCGCGACATAATGAAACTCGTTGGCAGCGAGCGCACGTTAACATAAATTCCACGTGTCTTTATTTATATTTCAATGCACCCCGTTCTTCCTGAGCCCGATTATTCTCCCCGCCGTATACCAATCCTGGCGCGGCGAGCTAATCAGGAACCGAGGGAATCCAGAACATAAACGACCGATACCGGGAACTAGACTTGCTACACCCTTCTACTCGATAATTCGGTAATTATTTAGAACAGGGGTTTCCTCTCAGATTTTGATCATTTTGAAATATGTTATAGATTTCTACGTTTTGAACAACTTTTTCCTATACATGTTACCGCCGCTCGATTTTAGTTTTCGAGATATTCGCAACTGCACGATCCGCGGCAACGTAAGCCTGTCCCGGCGCGGCGTTTGTTTACTTTTTGTTTCTAAACACACTGTGGAGATGAGAGAGAAAACAGAGTCTCACTCTGTGGTCATACATATACAGGGCTTTCAATTTTGAAAGGATTTTCGTATGCGTGGTCGCATACCGCCTCACCACCTAATCCTAACTAATTCTGATCGCATGGTTTTCATTACCAGTTCAAATTCTGTATGACGGCTATATAGAATGAAAAAATTAAGCGATCAGAATTAGTTAGGATTAGGTGATGGGGGCGGATAATATAATCTGGCCGCTCACATTGCAAAGATAGAGAATTTAGCATATAGATTGTAATTGATGGGGGAAACTGTAACTGATAGTATGATCATGACAAAGATTCTTTTAACGCTACCACCAAGTTACTATCACTTTGTGACTGCGTGGGAGTCAACCTCTGCAAATGAACGCACGAAGGAAAATCTTATTTCAAGATTAGTAACAGAGGATTTCCGTCAATCGAGTCGAGCTAATTGTGAAGACAATACCTTAACGTCTAGGATACAGTTTGACAAGAACAAGAAATTCTTAAGACAGGAACAAAATAGAAAGGGTTCCCAGAGTGAAGAAAAAGAAAAGAGACTCTCAAGGTGAGAATTTGGTAAGCGAAGCACTGGTGTCGCTGCAGAAGCAGAACAATACTGTTGACGTCTGGTACCTGGACTCTGGCGCCACAGATCATATGACCCACAGAAAGGAATGGTTCATAAATTATAGAAAGCTGAGGGAACCTGTATGGGTTAGAATAGGTGATGGCAATTGTCTCCCGGGTTATGGAAGAGGAGATATCAACGTTCAGACCTTCGATGGAGAACAATGGGCCACGAATCATCTTTCAGAGGTATTGTACATACCTGGTTTAAAATATAATCTTTTTTCGGTAAGACTTTAGAAAACCCCCTCCTCCCCTTCCTTTTGACATGTGACATACGTCATTCTATTCGTTTTGACATACCGAACAAAAAATATATGTGTCATTTTTGGCTGAAATGAATAGTTTTCGAGATATGCGCATATTAGCTAATACAGTATTGAATTTTTCGTATTCCTGCACGCTCCGCGGCAAGGTAAGCCTGTCCCCACGCGGCGTTTGTTTATTTTTTGAGAGGAAACAGAGTCTCACTCTGGTCATACATATACAGTGTGCGCTTTCAATTTTAAAAGACTACTCCTACATTTTCGTATGAGTGGTCGGGCCGGCCCACCACCTAACCCTAACTAATTCTGATACCCTGTATATGTATGATTGAAAGACTGCTCCTACATTTTCGTGCACAGCGATCTATCGATGCTTCATCGCAGCGTGTGTGTGTGTGTGTGTGTGTGTTTGCGAGCGTGTGTACCAGCGTGTGTGCATGCATGTGTGTGCGTGATGAGAAAAGCGACGAGCAAAACGAAAATTAAAAACGCTAAGAATGACGATCGAAACGGAAACGGAAAATGCTAAGAAACGACGATCGAAAAAGTCGAAAAACACAAAAGGAAATTGAACGAGAGACGAGGCCGAAACGGCAGTCTTTGACGAATCGTCGACGGACGCGTAACGTAATTTACTAATAAACTCGTTTTAGTGTATGAATAATAGTGTCATATTAGTGTATAAGTAGTGTGTTTGTCTATAATTTAAAAATGGCCAAGTGGAATCGCCGTCGTATAATCTTAGAAATCAAGGATGGTGAAGATGCTATCCGTTGGTCGCAGGAACCACTACTCAGTTGATTTTATATTGTTTAATCTGAGAACCTTCTTCTCAGAAACACAGGGAGGATGTGTGTGGATCAGGTGGTGGGAGCGGAGAGTGCCCAACCTCGCGTACGAAAATCCAGGAGTAATCTATCAAAATTGAAAGTAATGTATGACCAGAGTGAGACCCTGTTTTCTCTCTCATCTCCGCAGCGTGTTTTGAAGCAAAAAGTAAACAAACGCCGCGCTGGGCAGGCTTACGTTGCCGCGGAGCGTGCAGGAATACGAAAAATTCAATACTCTATTAGCTTTAGTTTTTTGCGAATATCTCGAAAACTATTCATTTCAGCCAAAAATGACACATACATTTTTTGTTCGGCATGTCAAAACGAATATAATGACGTATGTCACACGTCGAAAGGAAGCGGGGGTTTCTAAAGTTCAGCCCTTTTTTCTTCAGGAGTGGCAATGGATAAAGGGCTTGAGCAACACTCAGATAGTAAGATGTGCAAATTTACCAAAAAGGGGCGCACCATTGCAGTGGGGGAGCGAGAAGGAAAGCTCTTGACTATGAAATTCCAAATCATAACAGAAGATGTCTCAGCATATGATCCTGAACCATGCGCACAAGTTGTTGAAACAAGTTCTCTTGAGACCTGGCATAAGAGACTGGCGTACCAAAATTTTGAACAAGTGAAAACCATTTTGAAACTATTTATTATTGTTTATTTATTATTGTTATTGTTGCTCGCTCGCTTCGCTCGCTCGGTGTAAGGTTGTTTTTACTCGCTCGCTTCGCTCGCTCACGGGTAAGACTGCTCTTGCGAGAGGGTTAGTGGTACGCATGGCTAGTAGGGCCTGCAGATATTAATGTTTTTTATTTGGTGTGTGATTTTCCAAGAACCACACAAACAACTTCCGGATTCGTTAGTTGCAGTATATTATTATAATTATTTTTAGTACGTTTTAATAAGATTATACGTTTTCAGGGAAATTCAATAGTTTTCTACTTATCAAAATGTTTGCTATATGGCGTCGCATTAAACCAACATCGTAGGCTCGTTGCTCGCTTGGTTCCTTGTTATAGCATACTAATGTTGCAAAATAGATTGTCTTAATTAGTTTTTCGCAAACTATACAACTCCTCATTATCCGGGTTTGCAGTATTGATCTTGGTTTTCTTCGATACTGTTAATTTAAATTGTCCCAAAATATATAAACCGCGCTCAATTTTGAAACTCTGCTCAATGCTACATAAAACATTTGTAAAGTTCATTTTTCCGATGTTTTAAAATTCAAACATACTTTCTCGTATGTTTGTCCCTGACTTTTATGAATCGTAATCGCTTCAGCAGGAACCACTGGAAATTGACTACGTGTGATTTGATATTTTTCCTCACTCGACATATTTCATTGATTCGATATTTTTATTATTGGTGTTAAATTTTGATCAATATTTGCATTTTTCGTATAATCACGATAACGAGTTCTTACTTTCACTCCTACTCTGGCCAATTGAAAATCTAACCACAATATAGACGGAATTTTAGTATTTTCTTGAAAAGTAATAAATTTTAATATTCCGCATGTGTGCTTCATTAACCCATCCGTCTTCAACATCAATGTTATTAATAATTATCATATAGTTTATATTAATTTTCAATTTTATCTCAGTTATTAATTCGTTTTGAACTGATTGTTTTTTTAAAGATTGTAATATAAAGTTTTTTTTTTGTACTTTCATCGATATTCTGTGAAAATGTATTCTTGGGAGTAGAGATGATTAACTCACTCTTGCATTGGGATAATTTTCGATTATTGTAAGCGGAAACATTAGCATAAGGTACAAAAAAAATTTTTTTAAGTAAAAAAATTTTTTTAAATTAAAAAAAATGAAAAAAAAATTTTTTGTGTAATTACGTTTGTTTCTTCGGTGGAAACTTTCCGTTATCTCGTATAAATTGCATTGTTGAATGAACTCCTTTCGAAAAAACTAAAAATGTAAAAAACTACTTGACCAATATGGACCAAAATCTAATCAGCTCTAAGTTACGACGCGGTACATCGATTGCATCATTCATCATTCTGATCGCGTTGTTACTTTTTCAGAAAACGTTAACGAAAAATTTGATACCATAGAAACGGACATACATACGCACACACATACGAACATTTTGCTGAAAATAGTCTAAAATGACTGTAATGACCATGAAACGTGAAGATCTGCTAAAAAATCGATTTTCGATTTTCGGGGTCATTATAATAACTTCCCTATAAAATCGGGAAGTTAACAAAAGGAGCCTTTTTGTGAGGCTTGTGCGGTTGGGAAGATTCATCGCCTACCTTTTCACAGGAGTTATTCAAAAACAAGCAGAATTCGCGAGATTATTCATTCCGATGTCTGCGGCCCTATCCAGACTCAGTCTATTGAGGGTTCAAGGTATTTCCTATTTTTCAAAGATGACTATTCCCATTATCGCTGCATATATTTTTTAGCAAACAAATCCGATGTGTTTGCTTGCCTGGAGGATTTTCTGAAGAAGGCAGAGAAACATTGTCCTAGGGGTGTAAAGGTTGTCAGAACAGACAACAGTTTGGAGTATGTGAACCGTGATGTAGCTGAGCTGTTAAGTAGGTTTGAAATTCAGCATCAGAAAACCGTAAACTATTGCCCGGAACAGAATGGAGCTGCGGAAAGGGAAAATAGAACCCTAATGGAAGCAGTGCGTACCACCTTGCATGCGCAAGGTTTCCCAAACAGGTTTTGGACTGAGGCACTCAAAGCAGCGAATCATGTACTGAACTGCACTGGTACTAGTTCTGTGAGAAATAAAACCCTTCATGAACTTTGGCATGGACAGGAGGCTCAAATAAGAGACCTACACGTTTTTGGCGAAGAAGTTTTTGTTCATTTGCCCAACCAGAAACCAAAACTGGATAGCAGGGGCGAGAAAGGCTATTTTGTTGGTTACGAAGAAAATGTGAAAGGCTACAGAGTGTGGCTTCCCGCCAAAAATCAAATTAAAACGGTTAGAAACGTAATATTCACTGGAAATATAAAGACGTTGAGCAAGGATCAAGAAAAGAGTAGGAAAGAATGTCTGTTATATGTACCTGGAAATGAAGAAAATTATGAGGTTTTTCAGAAAGACCAGAAGAAAATCGGTCTGGGAATAAAGAAAATGATGAGGTTTCTTCAGACAGACCAGAGGAAAATCGGTCTGCAAATGAAGAAAATCACCCAGAGCCAGAAGATATATCCAAGCAGAGAAGGGATCAAAGAGTAGAACAAAATCAAGAATCACATGAGCAACAGCCTGAAAATAGGTGCAGAAGATGCGAAAGGTCCTACAAGTGACAGAACCCTGAGGGATAGGTCAACTCTAAAGAAGAAAGACTATTATGGAGATTACTGTTTTGCAACAGAACAAGCTTTCGTTACAGAACATGGCGAGCCCTTAACATATGCAGATGCCATGAGAAGTGACGAATCCAAAAAATGGGAGTTAGCGATGAAAGAAGAAATGATGTCCTTGGAGAAGAATCAAGTATGGGAACTGGTTGAAGTACCAAAAGGAAAAACCATCATGAAAAATCGATGGGTATTTAAAATTAAAAAGGATGCCAATGGCAATATTCAACGATACAAGGCAAGACTGGTTGTGAAGGGCTACAATCAGAAGGAAGGCCAAGACTACACAGAAACTTTCAGTCCAGTAGTCAGGTTTGATTTCCTGAGAGTATTGCTAACCATAACAGCGAGGGAGAAGCTGATTCTGAAGCAATTCGACGTAAAAACAGCTTTTCTGAATGGAGAAATCCAATAAGAGGTATACATGGAACAGCCGGAAGCGTACCCAGATGGAAGTGCAAGACCTTGCAAGTTGATGAGAAGTCTGTACGGACTCAAACAGTCGTCGAGATGTTGGAATCGACGCTTCACAAAATTCCTGAGAAAATACAGATTAAAAGAACTGTATGCTGATCCGTGCATATTGGCCAGAATAGACAAAGGATGCATAGTGATTTTGGCAATCTACATAGATGACGGGCTGATTGCAGCAAGTTCCCAGGGAGCAATAGATGAATTGCTGTCGGGTATGCAAGAGGAGTTTGAGATTACACATCAGGATGTGGATATGTTCCTGGGTCTTCAAATTCGACGGAACACAAATGGCTCAATTACGGTAAATTAAAAGGCCTATGCACAGAAGGTCTTGGACAGATTTCGTATAGAGGACGCAAACCCAGTAGCCATACTGGCAAGTCCACGTGATCCAGATGGTGACGATGATCTTTTGAGCGAAGAGACAAGGGCTCCGTATAGAGAGGCAGTGAGGAGTCTGCTATATCTATCGTCTACCACGAGACCTGATCTTGCTTTTTCAATAAATAGAGCAGGGAGATTTTTGGATCACCCGAACAAGGCAAATTGGGATGCAGTGAAAAGAATCCTGAAATATATAAAAGGAACTCTGGATGTTGGATTGAGATTTTCACATGATACAAATATACCAAGACTATATATACACCAAGACTAGAAGACCCACAACAGGATACGTAGGAAAGTGGAGACCCAATGTACTCACCTGGTGCTCGCAAAGACAACCAACAGTAGCACTATCGACAACTGAGTCGGAATATATAGCAGCTTGCCAAGCGGTGAAGGAGATTATGTGGCTCAAGAAATTCATGGATGAGTTCTATGGGATGGACAAAGTCAAGATGACTCTCCATGTGGACAATCAAAGTGCAATACAGTTCATTAAGAATCCTGTATTTCATAAAAGGACTAAACACATAAATGTCCAGTATAAATACATACGAGAAAAGTTTTTCGAGAAGAAGTTTGAGGTCCAGTACATCAGCACCGATGACCAAAAGGCGGACATCCTGACCAAGGCTCGTCAACTGTTCGAGCGACACAAGGAAGATTTATGCTATTCGGTGGATAGAGACGAATAATTTTAAAAATTGTTTTGTTTTGAAATCTTGCAAACGAAAGTTCTATATTGTGATATTTTTTTTAACGGAATATTCATATTGAACAAATAGTGGGAGTGTTAGAATAATATTTGTCCTAATATGAATGTGTGATCGCTATTGGTCAGTTTAGTTTTTAATAGAGTCATCACTATGTGGCGCTGTGTGCGTACTGTTCTTTTTGCTCTACACAGTTGCTCCTTCTATATTCTTTTCTTTCTCTGTTCTTCTACACTTACCTGCCATATTGTTATGTACAAAAGAGTTGTGTTCTTACGCTAATAAAATATCTATTGTTCACGAATCCATCCTGGAAGGTTATTCACTGTCTAAGCCTAAATCCATAAAAAATCGTAGTCGTTACAGTAAAATAAGAAGCGATTGTGTAAACAGTGCCAATGCTCGCCACTCGAAAGTAACTGCGCCCAAACCCCGGCAATTCGCAATAACCAAATCACTACAGCGTGTCTTTATAATACACTGATTATTGCCAGAAAACGGAGATCCGTTTCCGGTTGTATGGAGAGAAGGCACGTTCTGTGTGAGTGGTTAATAAAGAGAAGAATTTGAGAAAGTGAAAGGAAGAAAAAGTGGAGAAAGAGGCTCCGTGGCTGGAGGGAGCGTAGAAGAGTAGGTGGAGATAATAAAGGAAGAGAAGAAGGTGAAGAGAGGAGTGGAGACTGAAAAGAAGAAGAAAGTGAGGAAAAAACAAAAAGACAAGAGGTAACAGAAGCAGTGGAAAGAGCGCCATCGTGCAGGAAAAGAAGGTAGCTAGGAAGTAGAAGAAAGGAAAGCAGGTAAAGAAGGTAAAGAAAGCAGACGAGCAGATAAGGAAACGAAATGAACAAAAAGTTAAGCGATGAATAGCGAAGGGAAGCGAGTGAAAATTAATGAAGATAAGAGAGAAGGAAAGGACAAGATGCAACAGCTTAGCGAAAATAGATGGCTTAGAAAAGTGGTTAGATAATAAGAGAAAAAAGAGAGAGAATGAGGAAAAGGAAGAAAAAGAAAAAGATCCGTTTAGAAAGAGCCGAAAGACAGAAAGATCGCCGGAGAAAGAGAAGGGAGAGGCCGGCAAAGAAAGGATAGAGGTGCAAGGCGACATTACGGAGGTAATAAGGGAGGAAATAAAGGGGGCATTAAAAGGAACGGTAAATATGATGAATGAAATGCTAGAAGGATGGAAAGAGATGAAGGGAATGTTGAGGGAGATGAAAGATATGAAAGAAGTCTGGGAGAAAGAAAGAAAAAGAGACAAAAAAGCATGGAGAGAGATAGAAGAGAGAGTAAAAAAGATAGAGCTGGAAGGGAAGATAAAAGACAGAGTAGATAAAAGAGTAGAGAAGTTCGAAAAGAAGAAAAGCAGGGTACAAGACAAAAGTGGAAACGGAGAAATGGAAAGAAGACTGAAAGAAGTAGAGATGAAATGGGAAAAAAAGAAAGAGAGATAAGGAGAAGGAACATAATCATAAAAGGTCTAGAGATAAAAGATGGAGGAGATGGATAAGAAGAAGCGAAGAAGATATTAGAAGTGATAGGTGAAGAGTTTGAAGTAGAAGAAGTAAAGAAGGTGGTAGAAAGGGAGTAGGAAAAGTAGAATGGGCAGTGGTGAAACTCGCGACAGAAGAGCAAAAAAAGAGTAATGACAGAAAAGAAGAGGTTAGCAGGAAGAAAAGAAAGGATAGAAGATGACTTTACTTTGGAAGAGAGAAGCGTGCAATGGAGGATAAAGAAGACAATGGAGAAAGAAAGAGGGGAAGGGAAAATGGTAAAGATGGGATACATGAAACTATGGATAGATGGGAAGATGTGCAAGTGGGATGAGAGGGAGAAAGTACTGAAAAACAGGGAGGGGAACGAGTGGGGAGAAAAAGTGAGGGAGAGAGTGAAGTAATGGAAGGGGGGATAGGGGAGAGAGAAACGCCAGAAGAGAAGAAGACAAAAGAAGAAGAAAGAAAGAAGACAAAAATTGGATTCTGGAATGTGGCAGGAATGTTAGGGAAGGACGAAGGATTCTGGAAATATCTAGAGCAATGGGACGCAATGGTGCTAGTGGAGACGTGGGTAGAAAAGAAGATGTGGGAAAAGATCGAAAGAAGATTGCCAAGAGGATATACATGGAAAAAGCAATGGGCAGTCAGAGACAAAAAAGCAGGAAGAGCCAGCGGAGGAATGATATTAGGAGCAAGAAAAGAAATTATGTGCAAAAAGAAGGAAAGAGGAGAAACAAAAGAAATAGAAAGGATAACACTGTCCAACAACAAATTTGATTTAATATGCTGTTGGGTCCTTCTTATAGAGTTTTTTGCGCTGATTCCGAATCTGTCCTTAATTTTTCTCCTATATGCACAGTTTTTGAAAAACATGGCTTTGAAAAAAAAACATATTTTTCAACTTTAAACAAATATTGTGATGTTATTATAAAAGATATTGAATTGTTCTTTAAAGCAAAAGATTCTGTAGACTTTCCCGAATACAGTGATATCCAATATTAATACATTATGATTGTTTAAACATGTTTAAACAATGATTAAAGACGGAGAGACACCACTTTTGCACCAATTTTTGAGGATATTTTTTAGTTTATCTCAAAAAATAAGGGTCCAGCGCAAAATCGAACTATACCACGCGATAGAGTAGACTTTTATCTTGAAAAACCCCCGTTTGAAGTTTGCGAGATCGACGTTTTTTTCGAACCAGAAAGCAAAATATCTTCGCCCGACATGAGTTTCCGCCAGTGGCGCTCGGGACAGGATACGGCGCAGCGACGGGATACGGAGCGGCGAACGACCGTTCTGGTGGTGAGCGCCACTGGTGACAACTCGTGTCGGGCGAAGATATTTTGCTTTCTGGTTCGAAAAAAACGTCGATGTCGCAAACTTCAAACGGGGGTTTTTCAAGATAAAAGTCTACTCTATCGCGTGGTATAGTTCGATTTTCCGCTGGACCCTTATTTTTTGAGATAAACTAAAAAATATCCTCAAAAATTGGTGCAAAGGTGGTGTCTCTCCGTCTTTAATCATTGTTTAAACATGTTTAAACAATCATAATGTATTAATATTGGATATCACTGTATTCGGGAAAGTCTACAGAATCTTTTACTTTAAAGAACAATTCAATATATTTTATAATAACATCACAATATTTGTTTAAAGTCGAAAAATGTTTTTTTTCAAAGCCATGTTTTTCAAAAACTGTGCGTATAGGAGAAAAATTAAGGACACATTCGGAATCAGCGCAAAAAAACACTATAAGAAGGACCCAACAGTATATTGAAATCATAAAAAAAGTTGAAATTTGTTGGATAGTGTAATAGGAGGAGAAGTAAGGATTGAAGAGGAAGAATGGAAGATAATAGGAGTGTACATAAATAAAGACATTGACAGAAAAATGATAGCTTTGAGGGACTGGTAGGATAAAGGGAGAGAGGATAAAATAATAGTTGGAGGCGATTTTAACGCAAGAATAGGAGTAGAAGGAGGGAAAGTAAGACAGGAGGAGAAAGGAGAAGAAAGTAGGGAATCAAGGGACATGAAAGTAAATAGTGAAGAGAGAAAGCTGATAAGAACGCTAGGAGAGATGAGGTTAGAAATAATGAACGGAGGGATAGAAGAGGATGAAAGAGGAGAGTATACATTCGTAGGGCAGAGGGGAAGAACGGTAATAGATTATGTGATAGGAGACGAAAGAATGAGGGAAGGTATAGAAAGAATGGTGATAGAAGAGAGGGTAGATTCAGAACATCTGCCAATAGTAATAACAATGAAGAAAGGAAGGAAAGGAGCGGACGGAGAGGAAAGAGAAAAGCAAAAGAAGGGCGTCCCAAAAGTGGATTGGAACAGAGAAGTAAAAGAAAAATTCAGAATTAGATCAGAAGGAATAGAAGTAACAGGGGAAAGTATAGGGGAAAGACTAGAGGAGTTAGAAAGGAAGTGCAACGAAATTAAGAAAGAAATAACAAGCGAGGAGGGCAAGAAAGAGAAGAAAAGGAAAGGATGGTAGGACAAAGAGTGTATAGAGAGAAAGAAGGAATTAAGAAAGTCACTAAGGAGATGGAAAAGAGAGGAAGAAGAAGGAGAGGTATATAGAAGAATGAAGAGCGGATACAAGAAACTATGTGAAGAGAAAAAGGAGCAAGAAAGAGAGAAGATATTGCAGGAAGCAGGGAAAGCGAACACAGAAGGAAGAGTATGGGATATTCTAAGGAGAATGAGAGGAGGGAAGGGAAAAGGAACGGAGAGCCAAATAGAAAAAGAAGAATGGAAGGATCACTTTATGGGATTCCTAGGAGGAGTGGAAACAAAAGTGGTAGAAGGTGGCAAAAGGAAGAAGAGAGAAGAGGGAGAGGAAGAGATAAAAATGGAGGAGATAGAGAGAGTGATCAGAAAATTGAAAGGAGGGAAAGCAGCAGAAGAGGACGGGATAGAAAACGAGGTATGGAAATAGAGGAGAGAGTGTGAAAAAGGAAGCATGGCAAATATGCAATGAGATATGGAACGGAGGAGGATGGCCCGAGGAATGGAAAACAGGGATAATAATACCTATAAAGAAGAAAGGAGATGGAAAGAAAGTGGACTGTTACAGAGGGGTGACGTTGTTAAACACGCTGTACAAGATATATACGGTGATATTAGAGGAGAGACTGGAAAGAGGCAAAAATGAAAAAAATGGTGCCGGAAAATCAGACGGGATTCGGGAAAGAGAAGGGGACAATAGACAATATATACAGGGTGTTTACCTACAGGTGGGAGAAAATTTAAGGGGTGGTTCTCGACGATAATATAAGACGAAAATAAAGAATAAAAAAATTGCGATTTCGGCTTCGTTATTAAGTTATTAACAATTAAAAATCCGCCTAAAATGCTGCAACACTTCTAACAAAAGTATACGTTGCGTATGTCACACAGGCGCGCGACAGTCTCGTATCAAGTGACAAACGCATGCATACCTTGGTTCTCATTTGGGGCCCCAGCGAGGTGAAAATGTTTAAAAAATCGGTGGACGACATTGAACCTACCTACTCGTTAAAATCCACAAGGGCATTTCTAATATCCGCCCTATGGAATTATCGAGTAGAAGGGGTCAATGCCCTTTCACTTTTAAATTCTTCTCACACATATCCACAAATCCTTATCCTGCACTATAATTGTTCATAACACTGTACTTAATGCACTGGAATAAACGCTCTAGCACTATTTACAATATCATACACACGCACTACGAGTTAACAGAGAGTACAAGTTTACTGAGGGGAATGAGGAGAATGTAAAGAACTGGTAATACTTTAATGTTGAAACACTGCACTTTATTGAACTTGATTTACGTCGCGAGACTAGCTCACAGACGGAACGGACGTCTTAAGGTCGTGTGTGATTTCTGCGAACGGAAATCTTCAACGCGTGCGAGAAGAATCGTCCGTACAAGCTAGTATCCGTATGCACACTGATTCAAGACAGCTGATGTGGTCAATGCACACATGTGAGATATTTCGCGGTCGCAGACAGAATGAGAAAGAATCACGAAATTCGTGAAAACAGGATAGACAATGTATTGGTATAGCAACGCGCGATGGTTGGGCAGTAGTTTGCTGTAGATCTTCATTTGTTTTATCGATCTGGCATCTGGCATCGACCTCATCAGCTGTCTTGAATCAGTGTGCATACGGATGCTAGCTTGTACGGACGATTCTTCTCGCACGCGTTGAAGATTTCCGTTCGCAGAAATCACACACGACCTCAAGATGTCCGTTCCGTCTGTGAGCGAGTCTCGCGACGTAAATCAAGTTCAATAAAGTACAGTGTTTCAACATTAAAGTATTACCAGTTCTTTACATTCTCCTCATTCCCCTCAGTAAACTTGTACTCTCTGTTAACTCGTAGTGCGTGTGTATGATATTGTAAATAGTGCCAGAGCGTTTATTCCAGTGCATTAAGTACAGTGTTATGAACAATTATAGTGCAGGATAAGGATTTGTGGATATGTGTGAGAAGAATTTAAAAGTGAAAGGGCATTGACCCCTTCTACTCGATAATTCCATAGGGCGGATATTAGAAATGCCCTTGTGGATTTTAACGAGTAGGTAGGTTCAATGTCGTCCACCGATTTTTTAAACATTTTCACCTCGCTGGGGCCCCAAATGAGAACCAAGGTATGCATGCGTTTGTCACTTTATACGAGACTGTCGCGCGCCTGTGTCTTAATTGATTTATAATATATTAATGTAATTTAATATGTGATATATAAATATTAAATTTAATATAATTTTGTAATTTAATATTGTCACGCCGTTCACCGTTTCTCGACAGAATCGGTGACCGGACTCGGGAAATTATGGCTTGGTGACCGGGCCACGCTCGGTCGCGCGAGACGTGGTCCTCCCGGGACAAACAATCACTCGTGAATTCGAAATTGATCCCCTTCGAGTGATCGAGACAAGAACTACGGGCGCCAGGCACGCCGACGTGCCACGC
>CM052283.1:6537559-6557240 GCA_028455765.1 Lasioglossum oenotherae | reverse complement strand
ACGGTTTCAAGCTCGGATCACTTCTGAAGTATGGATGCTGGAAAAAAAGGGAAGAAGGATGTGTTTGGAGTAGGGGAGTTGTAGGAGAGGAAAAGTGAAAATAGTTAAAGTAAGGGATGGTCGCTGGTCAGGATGTCTGGTTTTCGTCTACGTCAAGGACGGCTCAAGGAATACGGTTGTAATAGGAGGACGGAAAGAGAGAGAAAGAACTGGAGAAGATGGTTGAGATTTATGATCGGGGACAACCCTGCGTTTGGGAAACTACTGTCGTACATGTGGCCCTTATTTTAAGGAATACTGCTAGAGCAGGTATAAGAATTAGCAAAGGCATGCAGTATCTGACAGTGGTACCATTAGTTGGAAATTGGAAATTGCCAATCGCCTATTTTTTAATAGACACTATAAACAGCAAAACAAAGACAAATTTGGTGTGCGAAAGTTTGATTCGCTTATACAAGGTGGGCGTAACTGTGTGTAGCCTGACACATTAGATCAGGCGTGGGCACGGGTGGAGCCCCTCAAACGCCTGCTTCCCCCACCGAGCTTCCTTTCGGTGGTGCTCCTCGTGGCTCCGATGCACAAGGCCTGCGCACTGCTTGCGACAAGCGAAACCCGTCTTTCCTACATAGTAACGACGGATGCTGGTGGGGGACAGTGGGCGCTACGGTAGGGACAGTTTTGCCTCAATTGAGGCAAAATTGCCCACGCCTGCATTAGATGGCCCAAGTGACCATTTTTCTATGGTAGAGAAATTAGGAGCAATCATGAATGTGCACGGAAGCGTAGAAAAACAAAATCTGTTTAAAACTTAAAAGTTAATTTTCCGCATCCTGTGTCTGGGGAACCAGACATTAATGTCATATTTGACCCGTGCCACATGTTAAAAAATGTACAAAATTGTTTGGGAGAGTATAACACTCTTATCGATGGCGATGGTCAGAAAATATAATGGCGATACATCCGATCACTCGCATTATTGCAACTGAGTGAGGGTTTGTATCTCCGCATTCGCTTACGTGTTAAACATATTGAATACCGAAAGATGATTATGAAAGTGTCATTAGCGGCGCAGACACTTAGTGCCAGTGTAGCAGATAGTATTGAATTTTGTTCGCAAGTGTTGCATCTACCGGATTTCGAAGGTTGCGAAGCAACCGCACGATTCATAAGATGCATCGATACTACACCTATATTTGATTTTCTGAATGTGCGTAATCCATGGGGAAAACATTTCAAAAGTCCGCTAACGCGGAGTAATGAATATGTTTGGCGCCCAGGACTAATTGCAGAATTGACGTATTTGTCGCAAATAAAACAGAAAGATGGAACGTCCATATTTCAATCCAGACGAAAAGCCGGTTTCATAGGCCTATTTACTACTGAGCAATTCTAAACTTTATCTTTGACATTTTACCACAGCGGCGCGGCGTTTCGATATGATGCGGACGCAACACCGTCTGAAAGTTACTACATGTCTCTGTTATAATCTCAAAATAATGTCTACAAAAAAAAGGAGTTCGTTAATGATGATTTCACAGGGAAGTCGCCAAATCACCAGGTATGTCATTAAATATTTTACCACGTTTTTATTAGGTCGTGTTGGGGTTATGTTTGAAATAACGTGCGTATTTAGACACAGGCCGTGCGATGGACACAAGAAGAATTTATTAAACAGAAAATACATATCCTGCATAAGCACTGCAGTTGCGCAGCAATACAATAATTGAAAAACTAAAATGCATCTTTACACCTTGGATTCATCACCAAAATTATATCGAAACTATCAAACACGAAAGAAGAAGAGAGAGTGACGCATCGCATAAAAGAAAACGGTTCCTTAGAACAAAGAACGGCGACTGAACCCGACAACTTCCGAAAATCGACTATTCGTCTGGAAAGACGCGCCAAATTTGAAACCGTCCTATGATGCAGCAAAACGAATGTAACCTCTCATAAGTCGCTTTCTTGTATGTCTGTTTGTCTGTTCGGTACAAATTTTACAACTGATTTTAAACTAACCTTCCGATGAGCTAGAGACTTGAAATTTTAAACATAGCTCAGAACTGGATGACAATGCAATATTTTTAAAAAAATTTTAAAAGCCTATGCGTTTAGGAGATATAAACTATTAAAAAATTAACCTTGACACCTCCCCGCGCGACGGTCGGTAGTACCCACTCGGTTCCCACTCTGACTCATCCCCACTCCACTGACCCGCTTCGCACCGAAGGAGCTCAGTGTGCGTCAGTGTGCGTTTGAGCTCCGTGCGGTATTTACAAAGTTACTACGTATTATTATACTATAATGTTTGTTTACCAAGCGGAAGGACAATTGCACTGAAATTCTCCGACGAACCTTTATCTTTGACATTTTACCACGGCGTTTGTTTTGGATATGACTCGTCGCAATACCTTCTGAAATTTACTACATGTCTCTGTTATAATCTTATTACAATGTTCAAAATCGATTGTAAAATTCACACATGCAAGACTAAAAAGCAGAAAATAATTATTTAAATAAAAATAAATTTTTTAAAAATACCACGTTTTTAAAACGGACTAAAAAGTGTAAAATAAATTTTTTAAAAATACCACGTTTTTAAAACAGACTAAAAAGTATAAAATAAATTTTTTAAAAACGCCACGTTGAAAAAACGGACTAAAAAGTATAAAATAATTTGGTAATTATACGGAAAAGGTCTGCATACTCCGATTTTGATGAAATTTAAATACGTTATACAGCAACACATTTTGAACAACTTTTTCCTTTTCCAATATAGGCCGGTCGCTTTTAGTTTTCGAGATATTTGCAAAAAACTATCGCTAATACTAATACTGTATTGAATTTTTCGTATTCTTGCACGCTCCGTGGCAACGTAAGCCTGTCCCGGTGCGGCGTTTGTTTACATTTTGACGCTTGGAGGTGAGAGAGAAAACAGGGTCTCACTCTGATCATGTATATATAGGGTGAGCTTTCAATTTTCAAAGAATACTTCTGGATTTCCGTATGCGAGGTCTAGCCAACCTCGTTACGTACGCGCCTCAAACCGAGGAGTCGCGATTGCAAACCGCTTCGTGGCACAGTTCAAACGTAGCACCAACGCGTAATTTCGCCGTCACAGCGTAGTAGTCATTTGCATTGAATAATTAATGTAAAGTAACGTAGCTCCGAGAAAGTGTAACTTGCTACGAGCAAGCGCGGATTAAAGAATTTATTGAAGTTCCGTTTTGTCGCGTTGGACAGCGAGTCCCATCTATTAAATTCACGAAATCGTCGTACGGACACTCCGATATATTGAATGGTTTCCGACAGTAACAATAAATAATTAGATTCGGGAACGTGTGCTATCAAATAGATCAAACAATTGAAGTTCCACGCAGATCCGACTTGTGCCCTGCTGGTACTTCATTATTGTGTCCATCGTCCTTGAGAGACAAGTTCACGAATCATCCGGGTTTCGGTTTGGTATTTGGATCGTCACAGCCAAAGAGATTCTACTGACGCTGGAAGTTGCTCCGAGTCCACAAACTGTGCTGAAGGGCAACTCTTGAGTGTTACGGAATTTCCGAGCTCTAGTGCTCGTTGCTACAAATGCGCATTATCTGATAATTCAGCCGATCGCATGAGTAGTTAAACGTATTCAAAGATCTATGCGGAAGTTGTATCGTTTTAGTAATAAAGAAGCGTGATCGCTGGTACTCATTGACCACGTCCATCCGTATACGGCCGGACTGGATAAATGTTAGCGCTTCGTAATCACGTTTCATTGTTGATAGGATTTTCACAACTTAAGCTCTTCTATCGACACTGGAATCTACTCTAAATCCACGCAAGTGCTGAGGAGTAATTCTTGAGTGTTTCAGAAAGCTGAGGTTTGGTGTTGTTTCCCATTCGTACGAATCATCTGATGTATCAGCCGATCGTACGTGTAGTGAAACGAATCCTACGAGTTTAATACAAGATCAATCTACGCATACACTTCATGTGACCAATTTGCTTTTCTAGTATTGTTAATCGATTTATCTGTCTTTCACTATTGAAAACCATTCTGACTGTATATTTAATCCGAAGTATCATATTCACCGTAACCGATTTGGAACATATTCAATACGTTGCGTCCAGACGTGGATTCTAGGTAGTTGTCCGCCGGTGGACTTGGGTTATATTTGGTAACAGACAAATCCGTGAAAGTCAGAACTCTAAAGACTGATTATATTAACCGTCTTATTACATTTCGAATTGGATATGACAACGATGTCATAATTGTTAACTGTATTTAAGGTTGCTTAATATACCATCCTTTTACCAGATTTCGCTTGTAAACATTTAAATTTCCATCCAAACTATTCCGCTATCCATTGCATGGAGGCTCGAATCTCCACGTTTATCATCAGTTAGTTTAATTTACACAAATAATCAGCCCATCTGGCTATTGCAAATAATCAGAGAGTAAAAGTAAATAAACGGTCACAACCTGAAACCGGGTTTTCAGTAAAATGAAGTCGGGAAAAAGTACACAGCTGATATGGCAAACAAGCCAACGGACTTCACAATCTTGAGGCTGAAAGAGTTGCTGGAGAGTCGCAACCTATCGACGGCGGGCACAAAAGTAGAGTTGATAGCGCGTCTAAGCGACCACGACCCATCAGGGCAGTGGATGAACGTGCCGCCGGAGTTCGATCCGATTAGGATAGACATACCGAACCAGGGAGACGAGGGTGGAGCAAATGGTGGAGGCGCGGGGTACGCCGACTCGATTAACAGTCTCGCGGGAGGACTGAACCATCAATTGCGGGAAGTAGGAAGACTGGCCCAGGAGCTGGAAAACCTGAAGGGCGAGCGTGCAGAGGCGCAGCAACCGAGACGAGAAAACGTGCTGGTAGAAGAACGATCGCAACCACAAACAAGAAGAGTGCACGTAAACGTGAAATCTATCGCAGAATTACTGGGATATTTTGACGGAAAGTCCGAAGATTTTCCGATTTGGTCGCGGCAACTGGGGGTGTTAAAGAATACATACGGTCTGTCGGACGACGAGGCGAAAATATTAAAGGGAATGAGACTACGAGGAAAGGCGCAGGAATGGTTACAGTCGCGCCCCGAATTCGTGGAGATGCCATTCGACGTATTGCTGGTCCAATATAGGAAAATGTTTTTATTCCGCCCGAGCAAAAGCGGGGCACTTAGGCAGTTGCAGGAGCGGACATGGAAAAGGGGCGAGTCGTTCGTGGATTACTACCACGATAAGATGATTAAAGCGAATAGAGTACCGATCGACGACCCATACGAGCTCATAGACCACCTCGTGGAGGGCATTCCGGACTAAACGCTCAGGAACCAGGCGACCATGTATTGCTTCAGCAACCCCGAGGCAATGCTGCGAGCGTTCGAGAAGCTCGCGTTGCCACAACCGATCCAGGGAAGCAACTTCCGAGGGGATCGCAGGAGGGCGACTCCGCCGCTGAGGACGGACGGGGACCGGTGGAGATCGAGCCCGCCGCACAGTGGTCGGAAAGCGTCAAAACGTAGCCAAAATGCCAAAAATGAATTTTCTGTTAGACGGATGGGGTTTGCCGTACTGGATACTCAGGTAATGACTCTATGGGAAACCCAAAGTAAAAAGGTCTTACCATGTATACCTGCCAAATGGTGGGTGTACAAATATCGCGTTCAGTCGTCACTCAGTTTTTGTGCAGTGAACTACGGTGGGAAAAACAAGTGTGAAGCTTGTAATTTTACGAAAAGTGAATTTCTTTTTTGTGTATACGATGGATGCTGTTCCAGGATGTAAGTACTATGCCTAATAATAATATTGGGGCGGCGGTTTAGTATGGTGACAACGCCTGCGGTGGTGGAGATTAGGCGTGTATGGTGAGGGTGGTGGAGGGTAATACGAAACCGAAAGAATTATTGTGCGGAAATGAACGGTTGCCGAGATATTTGCAAAAAACTATAATTATTTAAACATTTTATATCTATATAAGTATTCCTCCGATTTTGATGAAATTTAAATATATTATATATCTACACATTTGGGACAAAGATATTAATAGTTTAGATATTAAATTTAGGAGATATTAATAAAAAACACGGATTAATCAGAAACGCTACGCTAAGCGGGACCTGTAACTAGACTCCGTTCTCTGTAGCCGCGCACTAATTAGTCCGTGTTTTTTGATAATATCTTCTTAAATTAACCCTAACCTAACTTTTCTTTTGTTTTTTTTTAATTGGGGAAACCTAACCTAACCTGACCCTCTTCCAACCTCATCATACGCGCCTAACACCCCCCACTGCAGGCGTTGTCACTATACTAAACTTCTCCCAATAATAAACAATAATTACAATTAAATAATAAATTAATAATAAAATAAAATAATAAATAAATAATAAATAAAATAATAAATAATAACCCACTTTAAAGTACAAAAGGTTGTGTCGGTAAGGTAGAAAATGACACAGTAATGATAGGTAAATTTTTTCTAAACAAATATCTCCTAAACAAAGCCGCGGGCGACGTTTTTGCAAAGGAAAAAGTTGTCCCGAATGTGTAGATATATAACATATTTAAATTTCATAAAAATCGGAGGAATACTTATATAGATATAGAATGTTTAAATAATTATAGTTTTTTGCAAATATCTCGGTAACCGTTCATTTCCGCACAATAATTCTTTCGGTTTCGTATTACCCTCATCCCCCCTCACCATACACGCCTAATCCCCACCACCGCAGGCGTTGTCACCATACCAAACTTCTGCCAATATTGGATTTATATTAATTAGTGTTTATAATGTATAAAGTCAAAGATAAAATTTGGAGCACAGATTTTAAGAATGTAAACTAAAAGTTGTATATAAGACAATATGTTCCAGATCTTGTTGCTGGGTCTTGTAGTAGATACTTTTATCTTACATTATTTTGAAAAAAAAACCTGCGGAGAGTTGCGGATTTGGTCATACGATCACTTTTTGTGACGCAGAGGTAGTCACGGTACTAGTTGCAAGCATGTTTTCTCGAGAAATTTAGAAGATATAATAAAATTTGTTAAATAAGCATTGTATGGTTCCACTTATAGAATTTTTTGATACATGTTTTGAACATCAACAACAATTTTTTTTATTTTTTAAAAAATACAAAAAAATGTTTTTGAAGCATATAAATCAGATAAAATTAAATTTACACAACATTTAAACAAATTTCGGTAAATCATTTTATTAACAAAATCAAATAATTTTTTCACATAGCATATTACTCATCCGCCATTTTGTTTTTTGTAATTTTTTCATCACATTCATATTTGACGGCACGAGAAATATGGGAATACTAATTTTCAAGAGAGTTCAATCATTTTTCTGGTTACACATCCGCCATATTGAATCCGACATTTTGTTTTTCGTAATTTTGACATCAGATTCATATTCGCCGCTACGAGAAATATGTGGGAATACTAATTATTAAGAGACTCCAATAATTTTGTGGGTTACGCTTCCGCCATATTGAATCCACCATTTTATTTTTTATAATTTTAACATCAGATTCATATTCGCCGGCGCAAGAAATATGTGAGAATACTAATTTTCAAGAGACTCCAATAATTTTGTGGGTTACGCTTCCGCCATATTGAATCCACCATTTTGTTTTTTATAATTTTAACATCAGATTCATATTCGCCGGCGCAAGAAATAAGGGAATACTAATTTCTAAGAGAGTCTAATAATTTTTTGGGTTATCCATCCACCATATTGTATCCACCATTTTGTTTTTTGTAATTTTCACATCTGATTTATAATCAGTGACCCGAGAAACCTATGAGTATCAATTTTGAACTAAATTGGAGTACTCCTTCCTATGTTGACCACGTTTTGGCGATTTCCGACCACTGTGCGCCACTAAGAACGGAGGTAGACCGTTGGAGATCAGGCCCGCCGACGAGGATGGAGGAGCACCGGCAGGGGGACTGGAGAGCACCGAAAAGAGATGCAGAAAACTGCTACAACTGCGGTGAAATGGGGCATCTGAGCCGAAGCTGTCCAGTCAAGGTCGCGTCCTGCGATGTTACTGATGTGGAGAGCATGGACACATCGCGCCGAGACGTACGCAACAGGGAGCGCGGGGGCAGCCGGGAACGCGAACGTGGTAGCACAGAACTCAGGACAGAAGACCTGCAAATCGGTGAGAATTAACGACTTCAGGGTAACAACCCTCATCGATACAGGCAGCGACCTGACGCTCATGAGAGACGAATGCTACAGTAGAATCGGTGCATCGGGACTGCAGAACGGCGGGATAACTTTTCGGGGGGAATCGGATCCGGAAATATAAGGACGCGCGGCAGTTTTATAGCAGACATCGCAATCGACGGGGGCTTGTATCCGATCACGGCACATGTCGTATCGAACGCATTGCTAAAGCACGATTTACTTATAGGAGCAGATTTTCTAAGCAAAGTAAATGTCGCGATAAATAAAGGAATCGTGCGAATAGGGGGAGACGAGGAGGACCACACCGCATGTAAAAACATTCCGGATATATGCTGTATCGAATGCATAGAGCACGTCGAAGAGATAGATCTGTCGCATATGAGCGACGCCGCGTTAAAGGGAAAAGTCGAACAAATGGTCGCAAGCTACGTGCCCGAAAAGACACGTGAATCGAACGTAAAAATGCGAATAATAGTAAAGGACGAACAGCCAGTTTACCAAAGAGCGCGACGCCTGGCGCAGACGGAAAGAGTAGTGGTAAACAAACAAATCGAGGAATGGATGCAGAAAGGCATCATACAACCGTCACTGTCGGAATACGCGAGTCCGATCGTATTAGTAAATAAGAAAGACGGGTCAAAACGACTGTGCGTGGACTACCGAAAAATCAACGAGAAAATCGTGAAAGAAAGATATCCGCTACCGATAGTGGAAGAGCAACTCGATGCATTACAAGGCGCGCGAATATTCACCACGTTCGATCTGAAGAACGGGTTTTTCCACGTACCGGTGAGCGAAGACAGCCGTAAATTCACATCGTTTGCCATACCGGACGGCCAATAGGAATTTTTGCGAGTGCCATTTGGTCTATGTAATTCGCCGGCCGTTTTCGCAAGATTTATCGATTCCGTGTTCAGAAACCTAATTAACGAGAAAGTTGTACTGACGTACGTGGATGACTTAATCATACCATCGATAGACCTCGAGACCGGGATGCAAAAATTGGCGCGAGTACTTGCAACGGCAAAGGAAGCCGGCCTCGAGATTAATTGGAAGAAATGTGCGCTATTGTGGAGTAGGGTGGAATTTTTGGGGCACATAGTCGAGAATGGCGGTATTCGACCCTCCGAGCGTAAAACGCACGCTATTGCCAAATTTCCGAAACCAACAACGATGAAACAGGTGCAAAGTTTTCTGGGGCTAACCGGTTATTTCCGGAAATTTATAAAGGGGTACGCGTTTATTTCGAGGCCGCTAAGTAATTTACTGCGGGATGGCGTCAAATTTGATTTTGCGACCAAGGAGACAGCGGCGTTCGAAGAATTAAAGTTGAAATTATGCGAAGCGCCGATGTTAGAATTGTATAGATCGGAAGCACGCACCGAATTACATACAGACGCGTCAATGTACGGATTCGGCGCGATATTAATGCAGCATTACGACGACGATGGCGAGATGCACCCGGTATATTTCGCGAGCGGGAAGACAACACCAGCGGAGGAAAAGTACTCGAGCTACGAGTTGGAGTTGCTCGCGGTCGTAAAGGGCCTCAAAAAATTTAGGACATACCTGATAGACATCGAATTTAAGATTGTGACAGACTGTAAATCCTTCGCGTTGACGACGAGATTTATGCGTGCGCATAGCAAGGTGGGCACTGCTATTAGAGGATTTCAAGTACACGATGGAGCACCGGCCGGGTAGGGCAATGACGCACGTAGTCACGCTAAGCAGAAATCCACTGCCAGTATGTTTAGCAATTAGTGAGGATGGCGGAATCGCGCATAAGATTAGGCGAGCGCAGCAGAAAGACGACGAAACGCGCAAGGTCTGCGAATAGGCTGAGGGAGGGAAGATGGACGGCTACATAGTACGGGGCGGATTGCTGCTCAAAGTCATCGACGATGACGTGCGGCTAGTCCTGCCGAAAGGGTTGCAAAACCAGATAATACAGCAAGCGCATGGGAAGGGACATTTCGCGACGGAAAAAACGGAAAAATTAATTAAAAGGGACTATTGGTTTCCGGGTATAAAAGCGAAGACCGAGAAAGTCATTGCGAATTGTTTCGAATGCATACTGGCGGAGCGGAAACTAGGGAAACAGGACAGGTTTCTAACTCCAATTTATAAGGGCGAAGTACCGTTAGATACGTATCATATCGATCACTTGGGGCCTCTGCCGTCGACAAAGAAAAGTTATCGACATATTCTGGTAGTAGCCGATGCTTTTACCAAATTAATTTGGCTCTACGTGACGAAATCAACGAGCACGCGCGAGGTGCTACAGCGACTAAAGAAACAAGCAATCACGTTCGGAAACCCGCGGCGTATTGTCTCAGATACGGGGACCGCGTTCACATCTGCCGAATTTCGAGAGTACTGCGTTAGAGAGGGGTACAACACTCGCTTATCACGACTGGAGTGCCGAGGGGAAATGGACAGGTTGAGCGAGTGAATCGAACACTTATTCTGCTGCTCACGAAATTAGCGTCGCCAAACCCGGGGGAATGGTATCGGAATTTAGAGGCAGCGCAAAAATACTTTAACGCGACGCCGCACCGTAGTATCAACACGTCACCGTTCCAACTGTTTTTCGGAACGCGTATGCGTGCAAGGGATGACCCACAGGTACGGGAGATGCTAGAAGAAGAGTGGGCCGCCAGCTTCGAGGAAAACCGAAACAAGACGAGAGCCAGGGCGAAGGAGGCAATCGCGAAAATCCAGGCGGAAAATAAAAAGGGGTTCGACAAAAGGCGGAGGGAAGCAACGGATTACCGAGAGGACAGCCTGGTGACCATCAGAAGGATGCAAGAGGGCCCGGGGCTAAAACTGGCGGCGAAATTCCTAGGGCCGTACCGTGTCGTGATGGTGCTGCGACACAACCGATATGTTGTCGAGAAAGTCGGGAGCCACGAGGGGCCGCACAAGACGTCCACCGCGGCGGACCAGATGAAGCCATGGACCCATGATGGCCAAGAAGTCAGCAACGGAGATAGCGACGCGAATGAATTCTAGGCGAGCGACGAATGAATGAACGCGAGAGCATGTACAGCGCGAAAATATGTACGATACACGGGGCGGGTGTCAATGCACGATGGCCGAGTGTGAGATGGATGCATGTGTGCGTAGCGGGCATTGCCCCGGACATCACCTTCGCGGGGTGACGCGCGAGTCAGCTGTGCGTGTGGCAAAAACAGCACACATGAAGCGAGGTGTTTGGCCGATCACGGGGAAAAACACAAGGACTTTCCGTATCTAGGGCAAGCGAACATTGGCCCGGGCAATTAGACAAAGGAACCGACCGCATAAAACGGAGCAAGCGAGCGGCGTAAGAAACAGTCGAAAAGTCGAGTCGAGTCGAAAACAATCGAGATAATAGTTATAAGCTAGGCGGTAATTGTTAAAATTGTTAGTTGATAATCGTTATACATCAGTCGTCGTAGTCAAGTATCTGTAAAATCAACGTATCGTATCGTTCTTTGTAAACTATTCGTGAATAAATACTGTGTACTTAACTATCCGCACTTATTTCCCCCACTAACAATAAGGTGAAGTGCCCTATGCCTGGACAGCATGTTTTTCTATTTTAAATTTCATCACTTTAAATAAACAAAAATAATTTTTTTAGATTTTTAACATACAGTTCAGAGTTTGTAAAGTAATTTAAAATAAAAAAATCATTGTTTAGGTTAATATCTTAATTGTATTAACCAGAATAATTCAAACCTATAGTTGGACATATTAAATCCAATCTAAGCTAGTACCTGAACAGAAGTAAAGCCTATACCGGGACAAATTGAATTTACATATAATCTGCAACAGACACTATAGTGCTCTAAGCACTAGGGCCGCCACGGGGAGCGAGATGCGCGACCGGGAGGAGTGGGGGTATTCCTTGAGAATGCCTCCGATCGAGCAAAAGTTTCTAGTAATGGCCATTATCAAATTTAATTTTTAAAGGAAGTTTACAATCTGAAAAAAAACATTTTTTTAAGAACTATATCGACATGAATAATTAACTTTTGAGGTTAGGTATTAATACTGATAGATTTATGACATAAAAATTAAGTATTATTAACGTCACAGCCGGAACACATTTTCAACATACGTTATACAAGCTAATAGAAGACTACTTATACGTACATTTAGTTAAATAATTTGCAAACAATACGTTGATTTTATTCACAAACGCGTATCCGGCTTCAGGCGTAAGCACACTGCGTATACGCGTAGAGTGGGACAGCTACTGTCATCGCGTCCCAGTATGGAGTACTTATATTTGAAAACAGTCCTAATCTTGGACATCTAATATTTGGATTAATAATTATTATTTACGTTAAGTTTGATTGCCAATTTATTTTAAAATATCAATATTATTATGCGTGATAACTATTTTTTGTCTGAGGGCTTAAATTGTATCTTTTTTTTAAACAAAAGTTCGAACTATAAAGCACATGATTCGCATGTAAATAGACTATTTTGTATACTGTTTTCAGATGAACTTTGAATTCATTTTTAAATTTCAATTGATGTCATAATGAAATAATATTCATACCTACTTGTAGCTAAGGCCTCAGAATATACATATAATATAATTATTAACTTCCCGATTTTATAGAGAAGTTATTGTAATGACCCCGAAAATCGAAAATCGATTTTTTAGCAGTCTTCACGTTTCATGGTCATTGCAGTCATTTTAGACTATTTTCAGCAAAATGTTCGTGTGTGTGTGTGAGTGTGTGTGTGTGCGTATGTCCGTTTCTATGTAATCAAATTTTTCGTTAACGTTTTCAGAAAAAGTAACAACGCGATCAGAATGATGAATGATGCAATCGATGTGCCCCGCTATAACTTAAAGCTGATTAGATTTTGGTCCACTTTCGTCCAGTAGTTTTTTAGTTTTTTTAGTTTTTTTTTTTAAAGTTCATTCAACAATGCAATTTATACGAGAGAACGGAAAGTTTCCACCGAAGAAACAAACGTAATTACACAAAAAATTTAAAAAAAAATTTTTTTTAATTTAAAAAAAAAATTGTTAAAATAAATTTTTTTTTGTACCTTGCGCTAATGTTTCCGCTTACAATAATCGAAAATTATCCCAATGCAAGAGTGAGTTAATCATCTCTACTCCCGAGAATACAATTTCAAAGAATATCGATGAAAGTACAAAAACAAATTTATATTACAATCTTTAAAAAAACAATCAGTTCAAAACGAATTATTAACTGAGATTAAATTGAAAATTAATATAAACTATATGATAATTATTAATAACATTGATGTTGAAAATGGATTGGTTAATGGAGCACACATGCGGAATATTAAAATTTATTACTTTTCAAGAAAATACTAAAATTCCGTCTATATTGTGGTTAGGTTTTCAATTGGCCAGAGCAGGAGTGAAAGTATGAACTGGTTATCGTGATTATATGAAAAATGCAAATATTCATCAAAATTTAACACCAATAATAAAAATATCGAATCATGTAAATATGTCGAGTGAGGAAAAATATCAAATCACACGTAAATATCAAATCACACATCGCTTCCAGTGGTTCCTGCTGAAGCGATTGCGATTCATAAAAGTCAGGGACAAACATACGAGAAAGTATGTTTGGATTTTAAAAAATCAGAAAGGCGAACTTTACAAATGTTGTATGTAGCACTGAGCAGAGTTTCAAAATTGAGCGCGGTTTATATATTTTGGGACAATTTAAATTAACAGTATCGAAGAAAACCAAGATCAATACTGCAAACCCGGATAATGAGGAGTTGTATCGTTTTCGAAAAACTAATTAAGACAATTTATTTTGCAACATTAGTATGCTATAACAAGGAACCAAGCGAGCAACGAGCCTACGATGTTCGTTTAATGCGACGCCATATAGCAAACATTTTGATAAGTAGAAAACTATTGAATTTCCCTGAAAACGTATAATCTTATTAAAACGTACACTTAATAATGATAATAATATACTGCAACTAACGAATCGGGAAGTTCTTTGTGTGGCTCTTGGAGAGTCACACACCAAATAAAAAAAAAAACATTAATAGCTATAGGTACTACTAGCCATGCGTACCACTAACCCTTTCGCAAGAGCAGTCCTATTCGCGAGCTCGCGAAGCGAGCGAGCAAAAACAACTCTACTCGCGAGCGAGCGAAGCGAGCGAGCAACAACAATCCTCTAGTTTAAATAATGTTTTCGTCTATTCTTAAGGTATAGCCGGATAAGATGCTCAAAAGTATCGATCCAAATTGATTTTTAGTCACGTCATGTTCAGCAGAAAATTATGAAAAAATTCATGAATATTCTACCTAATAGCATACGCGACTGAGATTTTTTTCAAAATTTTTGGTTGCAAAATGGATTTTTAAATAACTCGAAGAACATAAAATTGCCAATTTTATATAAAAGTCTTCAGTTGACCATATTTATAATATTACGTTAGTTGTGTCTCATCCTGATTATTAATGTGTATTTTTTTCAGATTTTTCAGATTATGGAAACATGTTTTAAAAAATTAAAAACCTCCAAACATTCGGCGAAAATGCATATTTTGTATTGAAATTTTAGATACACAAGTTTTATAAAAATTCAGTACTTGAATATTATTGAAGCTGTTGAGAAACGAATTTGTAATTCGCGCCCGAGTGATTGTATACAGAACCATCTGGTGTGAGTGAATGATGTGAAGTGTGTTCACTGCTGGAGTGACTTGTTCACTTGTTTCTAATATGGCGAGATAGCGGGATGTAACGCTGTGCAGAGACAGATCACGTTTTTGTATTCCAATTAATATAATAGTAATAAACACAATCTGCTGTTAATATATATTCACGCATCAACTCTTACAGGTTATGGGCCCAGGAACATATATATTTTCCTGGCAGTTTGTGGAATAAGTGAAAAGTTTGTGGTAGCACGTGTTCGCAAAAAATTCAGGAAAGTATGGCTTTCGTAACAGGAAAAGCAGCTAGAATTGAGGTCCTAAATAAGGATAATTATGACACATGGTGCATGCAAGCAGAAGCGCTATTAGTAAAAAACGACGGATGGGAATATGCAGCCGGGACGATGAAACGATCCGTAGTCGTCGAAGCAGATCCGACGACAGCAGCAGCGGCAAAGGCATGGGACAAAGGTGACCAAAAGGCCAAAGCTGATATCATATTATTCGTAAGTCCATCTGAATTAAATCAATTGAAAGGGTGTCGGACGGCACACGATGTCTGGCAAAAGTTGCGAGCGACGTATGCGTCGCAAGGGCCAGCGAAGATAGCCACGTTGCTGAGACAGCTCACGACCCATCGCATGGCGAGTGGCGATGATGTCCGACAACATATAAATTCTTTCATTGAGATTGTAGGAAAACTCGCTGAGATGGATATTGAAATCCATAAGGATTTGCAGAGCGCTATGTTGCTGAACAGTTTACCAGGAAGCTTCGAGAACTTCAGATGTGCTATAGAGTCTCGAGATAAACTTCCAGATTTAGATAGTCTCAAGATAAAAATATTGGAAGAATATGAAACAAGACTGCAGAAAAGATATGAGGAACATGGAGCGATGGCAGTCAAACATAATAATTGGAAGAGCAACAAACAAGTAAAGCGAGACAAAGGGGGCAATAAAACACATGCTCCTTGGAAACCGCAGATTAAATGCTACGAGTGTGGAAAATTGGGTCATCGTGGAGCTGATTGTTGGAGCAAAAGGAGTAAGCAAAAATCTACAGCGGGTATGGCAAATGAATCATATTACGTAAATGTACACGATGCATATAATATCAGCGGAGGCCCTCAGCACAGATATTGGTGTCTCGATAGTGGGTGTACAACCCACCTTTGTAAAGACAAATCCAAGTTCAATGAAATGAATCATTCTAGATATAACAAATTAAATCTAGCTAATGATGACTTCAGCCGCAGTAGAAGCACAAGGAAATGTCTGCATTAGAACAATTTTAGATAGCAACGCTAAGCAGATAGAGTTGAAAGACACATTATATGTGCTTGATCTGAAGACGAATTTGTTATCTGTAACAAAAATAACGGACAAGAATCATGAAGTTATTTTTAGGAAAAATGATGCCATCGTAGTCGATCCAGAAGGAAGAATTAGATTAAAAGCAAATCGTATAGGAAATTTGTACTACCTACGTGAGAAAGCAGAAGATGGAAAATTATAACCTATAAAGAAAATTCTAACCTACAAGGAAACTCAAAAATTCAATTATGGCACAACAGGTTAGGTCACCTGAACGCAAAGGATTTATTGTATTTGGCCAGAAAGGAAAATGCTATTGGAATAAATTTGAATGGAGAAAAAACGCTGCCCACGTGTGAAACGTGTATTCGAGGAAAGCTAACCTCAACACCTTTTCCAAGGGACAGCCAAAGGAGTTCTAAATTTTTAGAAATTGTGCATTCGGACGTGTGTGGTCCGATGACTAAAGAATCCATGGGAGGATATAGGTATATAGTATCCTTTATTGACGATTATTCCAGGTGGTGCAAGCTTTATTTCCTGAAAGGAAAAGATGAGGTATTCCGTACGTTTAAAGATTTTAAGAACTACGCGGAAACACACACAGGGTGTAAATTGAAATGTTTACAAACTGACAACGGACGGGAGTACTGTAATGGACAGTTTGAAGAATTTTTGCGACAAAATGGAATATCAAGAAGATTGACTGTGCCACATACACCCGAGCAAAACGGAGTGGCAGAAAGAAAGAATCGTACTCTCGTCGAAATGACTCGATGCTTATTGCTGCACGCTGGATTATCGGAAGGGTTTTGGGCAGCTGCAATGGACACCACAAATTATGTAAGAAATAGATGTCCTACGAAGACTCTGAATGGAAAGACACCATTCGAATTGTGGAACAGGAGGCTGCCAGGATTAGTGCATTTGAGGACATTTGGCGCAAAAACATATTTATTAAACAAAGATCCTCGAAAAAAGAAATTTGATCAAAGGACAAAAATGGGAATATTTATCGGCTACTCGGAAATATCAAAGGCGTACAAGGTATGGTTACCAAATGAAAGAAAATTGGTTGTTTCCAGAGATATAAGGGTTATCGAAAACGACTATAACCATGAAAATAAAAGGTATAGTCAAGAAGAAGACAAAAGTTTGAGGTCGGGAACGATACCATTGATTTGTTTGCCAAATAATACCGAAAGTCAGGTAAGGACAGATGAATCAGTTATAGAGATTCCTGAAACACCGAATACAGAACAGGTAGATCGAGAAGAACCAACACAAGAACCAATACATCAAAACCAGTGCCGAGCTCCGGGAAGACCAAAAATTATTCAAACAGGAAAAAGAGGCCATCCCAGAAAATTATACCAAACCCAAATAGTGGAACCCAACGAAGAAGAAGCGGGTACCGCAGAAAGGGGCAGAAATGAAAATGGGCCTGTGCATACCGGAGAAACCGAGGCCGATGTCAGATGGAATGGAAGACCAGGAAGAAAATTTAGTTATACAGCAAGCTGCAGGAATAGCCGAAATATCGGTAAAAGACACCCTAGGAGGGGAAAATGAATCAGAATGGAAACATGCCATAAAATCCGAGATAACTAATTTAATAAAGAATAATACATTTAAAATTGTGGAAAGGCCAGAAAATAAAAGGGTTATAGGTTCGAGAACAGTACTTACAAATAAGTACAAAGCGGATGGGTCCTTGGAAAACGCAAGGTTGTGGCGAGAGGATTCGCCCAACGTCCAGGAATAGATTTTGATGAAATGTTTGCTGCTGTAGCTAGGTTGGAGACAGTTCAACTATTGTTGGCCTTGGCGGTCAGGATGGATATGACCGTAGAACAAGTTGATGTAACAGGGGCATACTTAAACGGGAACCTTCGAGAAGAAATATTCATGGAAATGCCCGACCAACTGGAAAATTGCTTACAAGAAATTGTAAAAGATAAAAAGGAAACTACAAGAATAAGAGAGACTGCTCAAAATTTATTGAAAGAAATGGATCGCAGCAATGATGGACTGTGCCGATTGACGAAAGCAATATACGGATTACGTCAAGCAGGAAGACAATGGCACGAAAAACTTAGTCAAAAACTAAGTAGTTTGGGACTGCAAGCGACAGTGGCAGATCCCTGTCTATACCACGGAAAGCACGAGAATTATAGGTTGCATATTGTTATATACGTGGATGACATGCTGATTGTATCCAATAAAAAAGGGTGGATAAAGAATGTTAAAGAAGAGTTGGCAAAAGAATTTGATATCAAGGATCTTGGTCGAGTAAATTATTGCTTAGGAATTGAAATTCGGCAGGATGCACAAGAGATAAGTATGTCTCAAAGAAGATATATAATGGATCTCCTCGAGAGATACGGTTTGGCTGACTGTAATCCTGTGGCCACACCCATGGACAAAAATGCAATTTTGAATAAAGCAAAGGGTGATGGAAATCAGAGGAGGCCGTATCGTGAATTAGTCAGGGCCCTTATGTATTTGGCGGTCGCTACCAGACCGGATATAGCGCATGCCGTCAGCGCCCTTGCCCAGTTTAACGACTGTTATGGAGACGAGCATTGGGTAGCAGCGAAGTGGGTCCTCCGATATTTAAAAGATACAATTAATCATGGCATTATTTTTAGGAATTCAGATGAGGGTGCATCCGTATATGTATATGCCGATTGGGGAAGGTGCCAGGTGGATAGAAAACCGTACACTGGGTACATGATACGATTTTCACAAGGCCCTGTAACGTGGAAATCACAGAAACAACGCACGGTGGCGTTATCTTCCACGGAAGCAGAGTACATGGCGATGACCGAGGCCGTGAAAGGAGGACTTTATCTACAGGAGATTCTAAAAGAAATCGGATTGGAGGAATTCGCAAAGATGTCCATTTATGGCGACAACATTAGAGCACAGTTGCTGGCGAAAAATCCAATAGTTCATCCGCGAACCAAACATACACAAAGTGCGGCACATAAAACAGGTCACCTGAATAACTCGCTTGCTTTTGAAGATAGAAAAAAAGGATCAGTCCAAACTTACTTGATATCGAGGGGCTCGTAATCTGATGTCATTAATCTTTTTATAGGTGGAGACGTCAAGAAGATATGAAGATCAACTCTGTTTTTTTAAATGGAACGGTATGGTTTTTTATTTACATTCTGATAGTGTATTTCAAGACGAATACAATGATCTATTATGAAGGTCATTCAAGGTCACGCAAGGTCAACTGCAATAGAAAACTAGAGGGTTATTGTTGCTTGCTCGCTTCGCTCGCTCGCGAGTAAGGTTGTTTTTGCTCACTCGCTTCGCTCGCTCGAGAGTAGGGTTATTTTTGCTCGCTCGCTTCGCTCGCTCGAGAGTAGGGTTGTTTTTGCTCGCTCGCTTCGCGAGCTCGCGAATAGGACTGCTCTTGCGAAAGGGTTAGTGGTACGCATGGCTAGTAGTACCTATAGCTATTAATGTTTTTTTTTT
>CM052283.1:6512338-6537059 GCA_028455765.1 Lasioglossum oenotherae | reverse complement strand
TCCTGGAAAATACACCCTTGAACATTCGTGAAAATATGTGGTATCAATATGACGGATGTCCGGCTCATTCTTCCCGTGTCGTAACACAATTCTTAAATAACAAGTTTAATCGTTGGATTGGACGTAACGGACCCGTATTATGGCCAGCTCGCTCACCAGACCTTACACCCCTTGATTTTTATCTATGGGGAAAACTGAAAGACGATGTTTATAGTGAACCACCAATGACTATAGACGACATGAAAGAATCGTCCAGGCTTGTGCATCGATTTCCTCAGAAATGAATTACGTAGCAGTACGTTCTGTAACTTCACGGCTGAATGAATGTATAGCAGCTCAAGAGAATATTTTTGAACATTTGGCGTAACAGAAATACATCAAATGAATCTTACACGTTGAATTTTATTTATACCATTTCTCTGGGTTGAAGGTCATTTGAAGGTCATATTGTGTTACATGCATGAATTCGTTATTTTGTCAGCTACAACATTACGTTAACGAAAATATATCATTCCATTTAAAAAACATTGATAACCTTGAAATCTCATAAAAATGACCTTGAAATTTTTTTCCTTACACCGTTATATGTGGCCCTTCAAACAGTGTAACTTTGTCCTACGATGTTTTTTTGTACAACGTATAGTAACGGAGATATTTAGGTGTCCTGCTTTATCGAATTCACCCTGTCTAAGAACTTTGTCTTTAAAAAGTTATCACAATTTAAGTAATATGTATGGTTTTAGGCTTGTGGAATTATCAACTAGTAGATAAAAAGGTTTTAAATATATATTATAGCAGTTTATTTTACATAATGCTGAAGAAAGAGAAATTGGTAATTTTATCATTTATATTTGGTTGGAAAGAAAGTTCTTGCAGTTTTTAACTATTAAATTCAAATGCACATATCTCAGCTCAAACAAAACTTTATTAATCAAAATAAAAACAATTGCAATCAATGCACTTTTGCCAGCGAGAAACAAGTTTATTTTGATTAATAAAGTTTTGTTTGAGCTGAGATATGTGCATTTGAATTTAATAGTGAAAAACCGCAAGAACTTTCTTTCCAACCTAATATTTTATATAATTTTATTTCAGGAAAAACATATAGCACATCTTATTTATATTTTAACGAACCCTGAAGATATAACACGTAGAGATGTGACAAGACTGATCAAGTTGTGTAAAAAATATTCTAAACCCCAAAAGCATATCATTGTATTACTATCGTAAGTAATTATTATTATCGATCAAGTAATATTCTCTTCGTCCCGTACAACGGTATACATATCGCTTTTATTTTTGTTTGAAATTAGATTTATTAAAAAATTTGTAGCACTATTAATATAATTTTACATAATTTCAAATATGTACAATGTACACTACATTAAGTGCTATATTTTAACGATACGGATAACTGCTCTCGATACTTGATACTCGATACTCGAACTTGATTCTTTATTCGTATGCCCCAATTTGCAATGGATTTTGTTCTGTAATAGGAACTGCAGCATACCATTTCATTAATCAGCAGTCAATTGCTTATTTTGCAATATTTTTGAAGAAAACTTTTTTGCAATACAAAAGTTTTGCATTGGTTGATGTTCTAATTTTTTTGCATTTTATTTTGTTTCTTTTGTTTGAAACAATGTCTGCTTAGACAAATGATTACACTATTTATTCAGTTAGGTTAATACTATAAGATAATTAAAGTTATACTTTACTAAATGTAGATTGTAGTATAGAACAGGTATGCTATAGATTTTAACAAAAGAATTACCTAAACTGCATTTTAGATTATTCAAATCCTATAAACCTGAACTTGTTCCTGAGAATGTTGAGTCTGTAAATATAGAAAGTGTATGGAAACCAATTCCAGAGGGACTGCAAGTAATGCTACAAAGTGCTAAAGCTCGTTTAGAAATTCAGGAAACACAATCTGTACACACTATATTATTTAATTGGAATACATTCGAGGTATTTATTTGATATGTATAGAGTACATATGAATCGTATCGTCTTATATAGTATACAGGGTGATGCACCTAAGATTATTTATTATACATATACAGTAATTCTTCAATCGAAGTCCCAACACCCCCGTGTTTTGAACGGATTTCAATAGCGTAGAGAGGCTATTTTTTTATGACTGCGTCTACCGCGCCGAGACTTCAATCGACGCGCCGAACATAGAGAAGGACAGAATGAAATAGGACTGCACAGTTTAAAGGCTAAAAGTATCTTCTTTATTTTCCATTATTTTTTAATGGAACTTTCACCAACACATTCGTGGCATTTTTCTAATGCAAAATGATACCAAATGCGATATAATTTCAATTGTATTTAGTGGGTTAATGGACGATGAAAGTTTCGAATGCAACAAAAAAGAGCGTGTGGGAAAGAAAGAGACGCGGACAGGTCCGCGTTGTCGCTGTCCTTCCTTGCTCCTGAAACTTTCACCGTCAATTAAACCACTAAATACAGTTGAAATTATATCGTGTTTGGTGTCATTTTAATAAGAGAAATGCCAGGATTAAGCTAGTAAAAGTCCCATAAAATAATAATGAAAATTAAGCAGTTCGAGAATTCGATTCACTCGAGTCAATGTGTGGTGTTCACACCGATATACCCTAGCCGAGATCAATCATCGCCGCCCTACGGCGCACAGTGGGTCAAATCTACGTTCTAGCTGTTCACGGGCTAAAAACTCAAAGTCCTCATATCGATTTTTAACGAATGCACAATGTTTCTTAAATGTCTATTACATTCGAAAACGATAATATTAATTAAAGCTACTAAACACTCTCGTTACAATAAACGTTCAAAGATCAAACTTTTTCAGATACGATTTATCACCGAAAAAATTCCTTTTCTTCATAATGATGTCCTGGGAAACCTACTGAAGATTAAGTGAACAATTTTTTTTATATGAAGAATGTATATCTATGTTGAGAACGCACCAGGAACTAAACATTATTGTTCATAATTTATTATAAAAAAGAATATTTAGTCAATTAAGGAAAATCGTTAAAGTTTTTCACCTGTGACAAGGAATAAAGTTGTCATTCCCGGTGATTCCCATGTTCTGACAAAGTGGAACATTTTCGGCAAGATCTCCTCTAAAAGATCGTGCAAAATTTAGATCCGAACTAAAATCCGAACCCCGAAGTTATGATAGTTTAAAGCGTCGCGTGACACGCAATTCCGCGACGAGTCGCGTTGCACGAGTCGCATTGACGACCGCTCAGCGACTCTTAAGAGTGTAAAGACCTAACCCAGACCAATCTTATGAAATTTTTAGATTATACAACCATTGATAAACATTCGAACTTCTTGCTAGCTTAGTTGAATCATTTGTATTTGAGAGATCATAGTAATAGCATCGTAGTATAGCATCACAGCAGTTTTTCCATATTGAAGACCTGTATTTTATTTTTGTTAAGAGGAACTATAGTATAGATTTTTGTTTATTCATAGATAAATACAGTTATAAGCAGAAAATCCATATGATCAATTGAATATAGTCAGTAACTTTGTAAAATATAATACTTGATCTTGTTTGAATTTTTGTAATTCTTTAAATGAGGCAGTAATAACACATTTTTGTTATTTCATTAAATGTAATAACCTTCATTCATTCAATAATTATGGATTACTATTGTTTGAATGCCTGAATAACTAGTTTTCAATTATTCTTCATTATTCACACAAGTTTTCAGACATTTCCGGTGGTGTGACAAAAAAATGTTTCCTACAAAAAGTAATCAGTACGTCGTACGTCGTCAGTACGTAGGTCGTTGGATTCGTTTTGGCGTCAGCTATAACATTATTAAATAAAAAATATATAGTTATAAATAAATATTGAAGGTGACCAGAATTTTTTATTTAAAAAAAGAAATTATTCAAATTTTTTGTATTGAGATTTGTAGAAGACTGACTACTGATTACTTTTTGTACGAAACATTTTTTTGTCACACCACCGGAAATGTCTGAAAAATCGTGTGAATGATGAATAATAATGCAAAATTGGCTGTTCAGACTTTCAAACAAGAGTAATCCATAATTTTTGAAACAATGAATTTTATTAAAATTAGTGAGAAAACAAAAACATGTTATTACTGTCTTATTTAAAAAATTACAAATATTCAAACAAACATAAGTATTATATTTTAAAAAGTTACCGATTATAATCAATTACCAATATTGATTTGCAGCTAATAATTATATTTACCTATTAATAATAAAAAATCTATACAATAATTCTTATTGACAAACATAATGAACTTTTTATTTTAATTTTACAATAATTTAATACAATATACAACACACGCACACACCACACAATACGCAACACACTATACACTATAGACTATACACTATACACTAGATAGAGTTAGATAGGGTTAGATCTTTACACTCTTAAGAGCTGCTGAGAGTGGTCGTCAATGCGTCTCGTGCAACGCGAGTCGCCGCGGAATTGCGTGTTACGCGACGCTTTAAGCCAACATAATTTCCATGTTTGGATCGATTTGGGTGTGAAATTTGCAGGATCTTTTAGAGGAGACGTTGCTGCAAATGTTCCACTTTGTTAGAGCACGATACTATGTAACACTTTTAACTTATCCCTTGTCAAAAAACTTGGTGAAAAACTTTGACAGTATTCCTTAGTTGACTAAGTATTTTTTTTTATAACAAATTATGAACATTAATGTTTAGTTCCTGGTGCGTTTTCAACATAGATATATATATTCTTCATACAAAAAAAAATTGAGCACTTAATCTTCAGTAGGTTTTCCAGGACAGCGTTATGAAGAAAAGGAATTTTTTCGGTGATAAACTGTATCTGAATAAGTTTGATCTTTGAACGCTTATTGTAACGAGAGTTTTTAATAACTTTAATTAATATTATCGGTTTCGAATGTAATGGACATTTAAGAAACGTTGTACATTCGTCAAAAATCGATATGAGGACTTTGATTTTTTAGCTCATGAACAGCTAGCGCGTCGATCTGGCCCACTGTGCGGCGCGGCGCAGTGCAGCGTTGGCCGGCAGTGGAGTGAGTAGGCACTGGACTTGGATTAGATAGGCGACCCAGGACTTCGATTGAAGAATTAGTGTACATTTATTTATATCCTATACATATAATTGATTATATACAGGGTGAGTCACCTAACGTTATCACCTGAAATATCTTTGTTGTATTTTCAAAGATACATTAAATGTCTTGTGGACAAAGTTGAATGGTAAAATGGGCCTCATATCCCAGCAAGCAAAAATGCTAGATTCGGTCCATGGCACATAAGCTCGTGTGGGCTCTCGTATTCTTGCCGAGGGCTGCTTGTGCCGAGGCAAGAATACGAGCCTACGCGATCTTTTGTGGCATGGCCAGAATCGAGCCATCGTGTGCTTTGTTTGAGCAGCTTCGAGCGACGTTCGGCCAGTATAATACCCGTTAGGTGATCTCTGCACGCCGCGCCGCGCTAAATTTCTGCTACGACAGGCCTGGGTGACTGGGATCCGATACCAAAAAAATTTTTGTTTTCATATAATTCTTTTTAAAGATATCAAGGTCACCTTCATTTTTTAAAATGGGACCACCACCCTGTTTTAAACATCTACCATGATAGTCCCTTTCATTACGAATTCAGTGACTATAATTACTCAAGGTCATTCAAGGTGTCACGGACGGAAAGAACGTATAAAACTAAAATATGGAAGCAGAATACGTTTATCACCAGTGAGACTTGTAGTAAACATGAACAAAGGTCCTTTAATGCTACGGAATGTTTTCAAATATCTAGCCCTAGCCGATTACGCTGCGATAGCCTGCGATTGATTTAGTAACAGCATGTTTCCAAACGCGATATTCTGCTATGTCTTACTCAATTATTGTAAGGTGTGTCATGATAACGGTTTACTGCGGATGTAGGCAAAATGCATTGCAGGCCCGATTGCTTGATGAAGAAAGGTACCCTGAGCGAAATACTCCTTCTGGGCTGACTTTTACTAATATCTACAAGTTATTTAGAAATACTGGAAGTGTAGATGTAAGGATGTTCTTGCATATTGTAATTGAGCTTGCACTGCGTTTTATCTACATTCGCAGTAGACGATTACAATACCACATTTCTCACCGATCGAATACGACATTTCGAAACTGAGACTGAAATCATACTGATGTGATATGACAAGATTTGTCTTTCGACAATGTTTCTGTGTTTACGGCAACCGTAGTAGAGTACGGTAAACATAAACACGGTCTTCGTATGTTAACTTATCCTTTTTAAAGAATAACTCTGAGGTCGTTTGAAGGCCAACATATTATACATGGTTGAATTTGTCTTTTCATTAGCTATAATGTTACGCTAATCAAAATCAAGGACCCTAACTGTTATAACAAAAAAGAAAAAAAGTTATGGAATAACAAGTATATCATCGACTAAAATCGTATCGGTTACAAATAAAGATTATAAGTAACCGAAAATTTTTCCTCTTGTTGGCAAATGTTATTGTTCAGAGAAATTAATTTCGATCACTTATAACAGTTATCAATGAGAGAATGATTTCGATCACTCATAGCAATTATCGATGAGAGAAATTTATTTTAATCGCTCATAACTAGACTGCGGATCTTTATGCATTTATAGCAGAATTGAGTAGATGAAATCCAAAATTATTGGAAAATTAAAAAAATTGAAAATGTCAATACATGATTTCTCTTCTATTAAAATCATTAAGGGACGAAATAACATTCAATTTGATTTCTACTTCCTGAAATCGATACAGACAATTTTTATTTTGCATAAAGATCCGCAGTCTACTCATAACAGTTATCAATGAGAGAAGTTTATTTCAGTCGCTCATAACAGTTGTCGATGAGAGGAATTTATTCTGATTGTTTATAACAGTTATCGATACAAGAAATCTATTTCGATCGCTCACAACAATTATTTTTCGATCAGTTACACGGTGCAATAAAATAAAAATGTAGTTCTGTATCAAAAAACATCGATGACCTTGATAACTCCGAAAAAAATATTCGTGCCAGATATTCGGTCCATTGACACCATGCACATTACGTAACAAATATTTTTTGCATCACAATAACCTGAAGAGATATTTAGGTGTCCTGTTTTAGACGAAACACCCTGTAGAACTTTGCAAGAAAATCCATGTACGAGTGGAATAGAGTCGTTCGTGAACAAAGACAGTCAACAAACAGATTTTGTGTTATTCTTATGGTCTGTTGACTCGTCTTGTACGAAACCTTCTCAATGAATTTCACGTGCTTGCTCCATCCGAAATCATCTTTCTCATCAATAATTATTGTGAACAAGAATTATCGTGAAAAGAAATTCAATCATCGATAACTGTTATGAGCGATCGAAATAAATTTCTCTCGTTGAAACTTAAACTTGAAACCTAAACTCTCGTTAAACTTCTCTCATCGATAACTGCTTTGAGCGATTGAAACAGTTTTTCTTCATCAATAACAGTTATCGAGGAGGATCCAATTTTTTCGACATTAATAATAAACAATTTGGTTACTTGTAACAAAAAAATATAAAAATCGATATTTTTTAATCATTTTGTTCTTCGAATTTTTTCTCTATTTTTGGTCTCTGATCAAAATACGTTGTTTCATTTTTAAAAAATGACGATGACCTTGAAATATCAGAAAATATTACCTAGAGAAAATAGTAGACTTCTCCGTCACGATAATTGCCTCTGTCAACCAAACATTTTCTGCCTGAAACATTCTCTTGTATTACCAAAAACAACGGAAATATTTGTTGGTGTAACTTTTAGGTGCCTCACACTCACACGGTATATATCATCTTTCTCATATACAGTGGGTGTACAAAGTATTCGTACACCTGTTAAAAACTGATAACTTTTTTATAATTCTACCGAACGACAAGATTTTGTATAATCAATTAGAAGCATTGGTTTACGAAATGATATATAAAAAAGATTTTCCAAAAATTATAGTTTACAAGGTTACATGCAAAAATAAAAAAGGGATTTTTTAAAACTTTTTTATTCGGACCCTTAATGAAAATTTTAAAAACTTGGTTTGTAGATCTGTGTTAGTTATACGCATGCTGAAAATTTCATCGAAATCGGTTGACGCAGGAAAAAACGATATACGATTCTGTGGATTTGTAAAACTTCGATTTTCACAATTTTCATTGAGGGCCCAAATAAAAACGTTTAAAAAATCCCTTTTTTATTTTTGCATGTAACCTTGTAAATTATAATTTTTGGAAAATCTTTTTTGCATATCATTTCGTAAACCACTGCTTCTAATTGATTATAAAAAATCAGGTCGTTTGGTACAATTATAAAAAAGTTATTCTATTTTAAAGGGCGTGTTACGAGCCAGGGCCGCGAGCAGCACGAGTGACCGGCGAAGGGTTATTACCCTAGGAATATGATATAAATTTGTTAGTTAAGGAACGCGGACGAACCCAATGCGAAATTGGGGAGCCGCTAGGATTATAGACAGCGAGGACGAACCTGACGCGAAGTCAGGGAGCCTCTAGGAATGGAGTCAAACGCAGACGAACCCGATGCGAAACCGGGGAGCTGCTAGGAGGTTGTATAATAGCACAGACGAACCTGATGCGAAATCAGGGAGCTGTTAGGACGCGGACGAACTCAATGCGAAACTGGGGAGCCGCTAGGTTGGATAAATCTCTGTTCGGACAATTGGAATGTCGCGAAAGAACCTGATGCTGGATCAGGGAATTGCTAGGATAATTAGCAAGCCTCGAAACTAGTATAATTTAATTGATACAATCCGAGCGGTAAGATTGTATCATGTGGGGACGTTTAATTACTTGGTTAGGATATTGGACGATAATTATGGGTTTAATGAATTTGAACTAATTATCAAAGAAGACAAATATATTCGTACTGTAGAATTTCGTGTTACAAGTGTGTATGTGTCGCGAATGGACTGAATTTAGAATATAAAGAAATTGAAAGGTGATATTACCTAAGCTGAGGTGCACGGTGTTGACGCACTGGCAATGCGGGGGACTCGGAGCAACCTTGTTGGTGCCTAATAGATTTTACACCGAACTCGCGGAATCCGTACGGTTAAACTTTGATTCGAAAGGAACGAACGTCCGATCTCACTGGTAGTTGACTTCCGAGATGCAGCACGACGCGACACTATTCGTGATTACGACAGTACTAACCCACGAGAGTAGAAATGTAAGGGCTTATATAGCCCTGCAATGACGGGTGGTACTTGTCAGTACCCTTCAAGAGAACATTCGTATTTTGTCAACGACCAGTTGGTCGTACGTACGTTTGGGCCCTAAACTAACCTAAACAGTTATGTAGATTTATCTAGGGTAGCTCTGTTCGTTTATCTAGGACGGTTCCTGCCAGAGATGATATTGAACACCTGTTCGTCATCCGTAACAGGCGTACAAATACTTTGTACACCCACTGTATATACACTGTATATGTATGTAATATATTTTTGACATACTTCTAGCAAGGTAAAACAAAGAAATCTGTGATACCACTGTTACCATCTGTACGATACTTCCAAATTGGTTCTAAAATTTTCAAAGAAAAGGATACAAAATCGATTTTTGATATATCCAAGTGAGTAAAATCAAATTAGATGTTTTAAATTATATGTATGTTATTCCTATATAATGAAATATTTTAGTATAGAAGAATTGGGAAAGTCACATTTTAGGATGGAATTGCCATGTAATGCGATATCTCTTTTAACTAATACGGCTGGATATCATCTTCTTACATTTGCCGATTTCCATTATCAAAGTAGATTTGCCTATAATCTTTATAATACGTTAATAAGAGGTATTTATTACAGTTCCAGTTTTCTTTGTATTCTACAAATGTATTCATTACGATAGTTTACGATTTTAGCATTTATCGTGGAAAGCGAGAAATTTTCTGAAGAAGAAAAGAATAAATTACTCGATATGACTGTTGAATTTTCACGTTACATGCAGCAGGGTATGCTTGTTGTTGGTCGTTTTCTCGATGAATATCTTTATTTGAATACAGGAGAACATCAATCAAAGCTACTAGCCTTATTACAATGGATGACATCGGTATCTGTTAGCGGTATGTTATTCTAAAAGTTATAAATATACTATTTAATAGGGGTGTGAGGGTACCCGAGCCTCGAGTCGGGTCGGGAGATGATCGAGTCGGGTCGGGATCCCGAAAGTTCATAAACTTCGGGTACCCGAAATGACAGTCTGGTCGGGTTGGGTCGGGATCCCGAAAGTTTATAAATTTAAGTTTTAAGTTTATAAACTTCGGCTACCCGATGGTGTTTTAGAGTTATTTAAATCGAAATATCTCGTGAACTACTAATTTTTCGACATACATAGGTTAGTACTTTTTTTATAGCGAATGGATTGATGTATTAAAAAATACCTCATTCCATTAAAAGAAATATCGATGACCTTGAAATCTTGTATAAAAATGACCTTGAAAATTTTTTCCCTTACACCGTTACATGTGGCCCTTCAAACAGTCTAACTTTGTCCTAAGAAGTTTTTTTGTACAACGAAAAGTAACGAAGATATTTRGGTGTTCTGTTTCTTCGGAYTCCAMSKTGMSGWCSKCAMSKTGRAGTCCGAAGAAACAGAACACCYAAATATCTTCGTTACTTTTCGTTGTACAAAAAAACTTCTTAGGACAAAGTTAGACTGTTTGAAGGGCCACATGTAACGGTGTAAGGGAAAAAATTTTCAAGGTCATTTTTATACAAGATTTCAAGGTCATCGATATTTCTTTTAATGGAATGAGGTATTTTTTAATACATCAATCCATTCGCTATAAAAAAAGTACTAACCTATGTATGTCGAAAAATTAGTAGTTCACGAGATATTTCGATTTAAATAACTCTAAAACACCATCGGGTAGCCGAAGTTTATAAACTTTCGGGATCCCGACCCGAACCCGAACAAATTTCCCGACCCGATCCGAACCCGAAATTTCGAGTACCCGCACACCCCTAACTATTTAATATATCACATAAAAGTGTAAAGGTATATTATGAAAGTGCAATTGTTCACAGATTTACAAAACAAAGTATTGATACACGTGCAAAACATGTATTATGAATCCTCGCTAGAAGCAAAATGTGAAATCATCAGAACATTGAGGATATTGATCACGAACTTGGTAGATGAAATAGTAAACTATATTCTTGTCTCGTTATTTAATCAAACACTATTCTATATAATTTTTAAAACTATTTACTGTAGTTTGTTCATCAAGGATTTGAAGAATGCCGTCAAAAAAGTCAGGCCCCATTTCTGAGGCAAGCCTCGGCGGATAACTTGAAAGACATTGTTGCTATTCTGACAGAGTTCACTAAAGATCTTATCGTGTCTGGTTTGAATATTTACGTTTATGATATTTTATTACTGTCCGAGGCTTTGACATTTTACGAGGAGGTATGCAATAAAATTAAGTAATAGTGTAGTTAAAAATAGATTCGTGTTCAAACAGAGCATTTCTCACTTTAATATAAAATCCTCAGGTTTGTAATTTTGAAAACCGGAGTACTGTATCCTCGTTCACATTAGCACCCTTATCAGTAATATATGGAGGTTTCCTTACACCAAATTGTACAATTTTGTCAAGAATCTGTAAATTATTATTGAGGTATATAATTGAGGTCTAGAAATATCAGTTTTTTTTATACTTCAAATATATTTCATTAATGTGAATTGAATTAACACAGGTACTACGAAATGAGTGTAAAATTAAAAAAGCATAAACGACAATATAAACCAAACTTGTTAAAACAAAAGGTTAATATTATATCTACGTATACTCATGATATTATGACCGCACTGTGGTACGATGAGGTATGTACGAACAGCGATAATTAAATTCTTTAAATGATTTGATGAATACATGTAAAATCTTGTGAGTTTCAGGCATTTACAAAACAAAAAGATAAACACTTTTTAAGCTCTGTTTCACAGAAAGTATTAGATGATCTGGAATATTGTGACTTAAATTATCAATTAAGTATTAGCAATCATTGTGCCATTTTACCTTATAAACACGTATTGAGCAAAGCTGGACTTGGGATTAGCACAAAAGCGGTGAGAATTCATTTTTATGAACGTGTATATGATTAATATAGTTCTCAAAAAAATGTATTAAATTTTCTAATGTTTATGGTTAATCTTCAAACTTCTTTTTCAGGATTTCAAAAGTATATCATTACATTATTATTCAACTATATATGAATTCATTAATACATTCGAAACTTGATGAAAAGATATAAATCTGGTAAGTGTAATGGGGCAATTATATAGCAACAAGTTATAATGCGTGATCATTTACAATTCGACATTAAATGATCTGCAATATTATATTTTTGTAAACTGATACCACTTTGAACGCTTTTTATAACCTTAGAAATAAAAACATATTACTGGTACATGTTATAATTCTCTTATTGTTAGTACCAAATGCAACTGCTATGAATAAAGTTAGTTTATATTTGCGAACATGAAATATATAAGTAAAATGATCAAAGTTCGTACCCTATACCTTGTATAGTAATTAAGTAATATAATATATTTTAATTTATAATGTTTATGATGAATAAAATCTATATACATAAGATTTAAATATTCAGATTAATTGTTACATTTTATTCTTTTTTTTCGATTTACATACAAATTTCCATTTACAATTCATTTAACAGTCTTTAATACATATTTACCTAACAAAAAGTTATATATAAATTATTATGAATACTTTGACTCGTACCTTACAAACTATGTAGCTTTTTTTACAAGTTTTTCCGTTTATGTTTAATGTGATACATTGAGAAATTTAATTCATTGGACACATTGCAGTAGATTGACTATGATCAATTGCTTTTTTAGTTTTCTATATATTTCTTAAAAGTAATGATTCGCGAGTATACATACATTTTATTGTAAGATTGTTTCATGATAGCGAGTGTGAACATCTCCTGGTTTTCAAATTTCTAGTGCTACATCAAAAGAGGCCACATATTAATGCAATGTTTTTAAATGCTAAGCACATCGTACAGCTACTTTAATTTGCCATTACGTAACATATACAATATTTATTATTCTATTACTATTATTAATATGTGTGAAGAATAAAATGAATTAGTAATAAATAAAGCGTTTGTTTGTTTAAAAAGTTAAATAAGAACTGGAAACTGTAATTTTATTGAATATTTCTCGAAATTCTTCAAATAAAGTTCCATTATGTCAAGAGTTCAATGATTCAATTATTCTACGCATAGAAAACGAATAAGGAGATTAGAGATCTCGATTTCACGTGTACCTGAAATACACGTGTACACGTGTAGTTCGGACGTTCGTGTTGAAATTCGTGTATTGTTTACTACACAGGTACACGTGCACTTAGATACTCGTTTAGGTACACGGATACACGTATATTTTACCCAGATAGCACACGACGTCTATTAGACGTCGTTTTTACGTCTGTTTGCCTTACGTCACAAAAGACGTCTTTTTGGAGACGTCGTTTTATGGCCGAAATTAGAGATGTCTTTCTTCAGCCGTAAAAACGACATATTCCACAAGACATCTTTTTGGAGACGTCGTGTTATGGCAGAAATGAGATGTCTAAAAGGCGAATTCCTTCAGCCGTAAAAACGACATTACGTAAAAGACGTCGTTTTTACGTCTGCACGTCTTACGTCAAAAAAGACGCCTCTTCGGAAGCGTCGTTTTATGGCAGAAACGAGACGTCTAAAAGGCGTCTTCCTTCAGCCGTAAAAACGTCATCTCCAAAAAGACGTATTTTAAACGTCGTCTTTGCGTCGTGTTTACGTCTGTACGTCTTACATCACAAAAGACTCCTTTTAAATGTCTAAAAGATACCTCTTTGGAGACTTCGTTACAAAGCAGAAATGAGACGCGTTCCTTCAGCCGTAAATACATCTCCAAAAGGCGTCTTTTACAAACGTAAAAATGACGTAAAAATGACGTAAAAATGACGTCTAGAAGACGTCGTGTGCTATCTGGGTAAAATATACGTGTATCCATGTATCGAAATACACGCTCATCCGTGTAACTAAATACACGTGTATCCGCGTATCTAAATTCACGTGTATTAAACATTACACGAACTCAAACACGTACATATATATTCGTTATACACGTGACACGTAAATTTTGAATACACGTTCAAACTCGTGATCTGTAAAGAAGATTATGTTGAATTACCAAACTAAAGAAACATAATTTCTTAGAAATACCGACATAAACAAAATATATATAAACATATATATATATATATATATATATATATTATAATATATAATTATATAAGTATAAGCATATAATATTATATAAGATATAATATATATATAAACATATATAAATATATATAAATATATATAAATATTATATAAACAAAATATGTTATAATAATGCATTCTTCTTAAGATTGAAAGAAGTTTTCGAATGTAAACTTACAACATCGGATCAATAAAAATGAACAATTTCTCTTTTTTGTTTAGTAAAACAGAGCATACAAATATCTGAATGATACAGATTATACGAATCTATAAAATTTTCTTTCACATATTGTATTACTTAAAGATTTTTACAGATATAAGAAAATACACTTATACTATTTACATACATAAAAATGCGTCTATCGATAAAGTACACTATGAAATTGTATTTTACTGCTCATCCGTTATTCATTTATTAATATTATGACTATAAACTGTAAAGTACATGATAGAATTGAAAGAGAATGTTCACTTCTCTCCTAAAATTACCAACAAATGTATTTTGTCTACCATTTTTCCGAAGAAATCTAGGTACATGCTTTCTTTTACTGTACAAGCACTGTCTAGAATCGCATCTAAAATTTTATCAATCTTGAGCAATGTATTAATGTTACCTATACTATTTGAAATCGTAAAATGGTTTTATAAACTGTCTTTGGTGTATAGATATTTTCAGACTAGAGAGTAGTAATTACAAGGCCTGGAATGTGAAATTGAAATTCTATTTAGAGAAGCACATAAACACCTTCGTTTCTCTGTTATTCTCGGTAATTTTCGAAATTCGGTCAAAATAAATAGTATACTCGACAGAAAAATAAAACTATTGATTCTAGGCAATTTCAAAGATACACAAAGGAATATTGAAAGTTTTTGGTGAAGTTCTGTGGAGACGTTTGCTGCATTGCTTGATGCTTACGTTGTATCCATGAGGTATAGATATTATAAGGATTAGCATTAATTATAAGGACAGTGGATAAATTATGACATGTTGTTAAGAAAAATCCATTTGATAGACAGAAGATGTTACATTAAGAAACTAATATAGAATGGTACTATTTTATTGTCATGAATTTGAAAAATCATTGAAATCAATGAGTTTAATTAAACTATTGAAGAAATGTACAAAATAGATAGCATTAGTCATAGTCTGTGATTGGCAGTTATACATACAATCATAATAAACAGTGGCATTGTTAAAACTTATTCTAAATTACGTATAATACTACTAAGATCACCGCAGTTCCACGTTGACACTAAGTTCAATTTGAATAGAAATTCATCTGTGTAATTTCTTCCTAGACCTTTCATTTATAACATTTACAGGTAAATAAGACGTGGTTCGCATAAACATATTTAAAGACAATAATAATAATAATAATAGTTGAAGAATTTCCATTTTTCAAGTTATTCTCATTATTGCATTTAAGAGAATAACTAGTAACACTGGCAATTATGATGATAGAAAAACCTGTAAAGAAATTATACATATATGTGTACCTGAAAGCTATCAAAGAAGGCAGATTTTAGTTCAAGGTGTCTATACATGAAAATAATATGATTCCTAATCGTGATAACAGTATTCTTTATTCCATATAAAAAGTAAATATTCCTGTACTTCATGCATACAATCGTACAGCGACACTAATTGTAAGTAATTCATTCATTGAATTAACAGCTATCACGCTGTTCGTGTTTCGTGACACGGCAACGTAATCAAGAAACATTTTTCACAGTCTGTGAAATGAACAATTAGTGCGTTATTATTAGATAGGATTTCTATGATATGGTCTACATAAAACTAGTTGATTCACAAAAACAGTTTTTTGTAATTCAGGCCTAGGCGATGCTGGCTCGCGGAACAGATGTTGCTGCCGTTGCTGCTACTCCTCGGCACTCGGGAGGGTGGGAGGGAGAGAAGCAGCCACGTCTGTTCCGCGAGCCAGTGTAGCCCAGGCCTGCTCTAATTTATTCTCCCACTGGAATCTGAAATTCTGCAATTAGTTCAATAAAATACTACGATAACCCATTTATTTCAAAAGTGTCACTTTAAACATTTAATTTATGCTTTCTTAATCAAGTGTAGACAGGAAGCATGAAAGGGGTGCTTTCGTTGAGGCAAGTCTGCGGTCAAATGAGCGTTTAGTAAACGGCCCGGTGTTTACTACAAATCGAAATGATCATTGGACACCTTAACCCTTAACACTCCAGCCTGGTAATTCATATCTCAAAAATAAAGCATTTTAGAGAAAAATGGTTCAGACATATATTTTATGGTTTCGCAAGGGCTATAAGAGATGTAAATCCGACCGTGCAACCTCCACGTGGTACATCTCGGTTAACGCTAATGCCGGCGGTATTGTACCTTTGAAGCCTTATAACTCGAAAAGTAATTCATGAAAAACATTTGATTCGAGTGTTTTGGAAAGCTCTCGAGATTAGCTACAAGAATATGTAATAAAAAATAGGGGGTGCCATTTTAAAAAATTAAGGTAACCTTCACGTGACCTTCAAATGATTCTTCAAGGTCAAACCAATGGTCAAACCATCTTATAGCCCTTGCGAAACCATAAAATATATGTCTGAACCATTTTTCTCTAAAATGCTTTATTTTTGAGATATTCGACCGTTTCCAAACTTTTCGAACACCCTGTATGTAGTACACCAACAACTCCAGCACTATATTAGTAAGCTACTAATAGTCGTGTCGCCGTATCAGCGAGAGTGGTTTTAAAGCTCATATTTCAAATATCGCATTATCAGCGAAACAGTTAATATGTACAAAGTTATTTATCGCTGCTTTAATCACTGACTTGCCCCAACTTTAACTTCGAGTACCCGAGAATATTGCAAACTTTCGACCCGACTGCCATTCGGGTACCCGAACCCGGGGAATTCGCACACCCTTAATGAATAGTCTTTCTCATCGATGAATAATTTAAAAGACATAATTTCTATTCGAAAATTGTACATTTGACATTTGCTTAAAGAAAATATATAAGTATCAAATACAGAAAATTAATGAAAAAGAAATCGTCACGTTGCTACACCATAAATTAAACATAATTCATATCTAATATAATTAATTGGAATAATCTTTTCTTTAATATACCTGAAATTGATAATATTTTGTTCTAAAGTGTATGGTAGCAAGTATGTAACTATAATTATACATGTTGTATATAATTTCGAACTATTTCCAAAAAGTCATAGAAAATCAAACTTGATCGAACACAACTGAGTAAACTTTAAGCGATTAGTCAATCATTCTCGCATTATTTCAATTCCCAATACCAACGTGATTTTCATTTCTATATTAAATTTGCTATATTTTAGACTTAATGTCACGTGTTTTTTCAAACTGAAATCTTTTCAATTTTTCCATTGTATAGGTATATTATAGGCAGTGACTATAGCTTCTTTATAAAAAAGGTTGTGTAGTATAATATATAAATAATAAGTTACGGAAACTTATGAAAAAATTCAATTAAGCTCAGTGTACGAATATTATCTTGTATGGCACGAGGTACAGATTAATCTTTATTGTATTATATTGAAAAGTATTGCCAATACGTCTTCATACACCCACACACACACGCGCACGCACACGCTCACATACATACTTTTAATTTAATACGAAAAGGAATCATAAATGATGTTTACGTGAGTAGCAAGTATAACGTACGCGTTTTGTTTATCAATTTTTAAGAAATATACAACTGACTGCATACCAGTTAGGATGTTTGAATCGTTTCATTCTTACGTAAATCCATACTATTGTCCTTAAATAATTAAAAAATGATTCTCTCTTAGATTATACCAATTTCGCTTCACATATATCCGCAATTTATATCATTAAACACAACTTAAGAATAATTCTACGTCAGTCAAGCTTCTCGTATTTAAAAGATATTAAATTTGAATCATTGAATACTTCAATAAAGTCAATAAGAACAGAAAAGGAATACATACGTAGCATAATAGTGTTTCGCGATCTATAATGTAAAATGATATCGAAGATGATACGATTCAAATGCACTTATCGTCATGAGGATACTGCAAGTGACAAATAAATAAGAGCTTACGTGTAAATGATTAACATAGGAAACGATAGCTAATATATCACTTTATTCTATTTTATTTTCGAAACTTCTGTTGCGATTCTCAAAACATAAGTAGAATGAAAAATGGTTTTGACTAAAACTTGTATAGCTAGACTGCGGATCTTTATGCAAAATAAAAAGCGTTTGCAAATAAGAATTTCATACTACCACTGTTTTTGTCGTAAATTCATAAAATCCGCAGTCTACTTATAACTCGTTTCAAGAAGTTTTTCTTTCGTCGAGATAAAGGAGAGATTGAACAGATAAAATATTTCTATAATGAGACCAAACTCTTAGGACACTGTATTCAGGCCAGCGTAATTTCCAGATGATTACTAGATCAATTCAATATCAATTTGATGTATCTTGGTATGGTGTCTTGTGAAAACAATAAAAAGATCAAGCGTTAAATTATTCGCATTGTTTCCAATATAACGTAACTTAAAGTAATGACCGTAAAATATTCTCACATCCACTGAAACATGTTGTTGTAGTAGAAAAGTTAATAATTATAATGAACAAAATTTTCAGCTTCTTAGATGCCACTTTGATCACTTTGCCTCAAATTTTGAACATCCATCTTTGGCACAGTATTGTTAATTAAGCAAAAATAGATTACATCTACGAGTAGAAAGAAGTAACACAAAAGACAGCAAGAATGTACACGCTTTTGATTACCGCCACAATACTTGGGTATATAATCGTATAATTGTATCGATTATATACGATGAAAAACTTTAGCAGCGTGCACTCTTTTCTTTCACCTAAATTATAAAGGAGTATGCTTAGAAACAAGTCCGTTGTAGAACTGTTTTGAATCGCTTAAACGTACCAAGTTTTGTCACAGAAAAAAGATTAGGAAAAGAAAACATTTGAAACAAATCATTCGAAAATTGTTTGCTAAACAAAACGATTATGTGTATAACGATTGTATATAACATTTCATATTTATATGTACATAGATGCATATATATGCATAGATAAATGTATCTGTGTACATATAGATACTGTACTCGAGAAAGTATATTACGACGGTATTGTTTCGACAATGGTATTCAGTTCGATTCGATACTAACGTAACCATAATTAAATCACGCGTGCGTTGATATTTGTTTCTGGCACTCACACATTGTCTTTTCACTAAGAGAAAACGAATGCTTCACTTCACTCTTTACGATCTTCAACACTTTTGTACACAGAGAAGTGCGTATGTATTTTTCAAAGAACAAGATATAACAGTTCCACGATTAACAAAAGAGCAGCGAAAGGAAACAGATCAGTCCCAACTGGCATCGCTCTCAGCCTCTTCGCCTTCGTCTTCTTCATCCGAAAATATCGTGTCATATACATAATCTGGGTCGTGTAGGAACTCGTCATGATTTCTTTTGTTTAGACCAGCTCTACGCTTCTTTGTTGCCACTGCGAGTTCATCTTCTGCTGTCCTTTCCTTACGAAATTCGTAGACTAGTGGATAGATGTATTCGATCGCTGCTTGAACAGCAGCAACGTTAGGTGCTGTAATATCCATTAATACGTAATATATCCGTAGTAGAAGGGGATTTAAGGAAGAGCAAATTTCAAATTCTAAGCGAATCGAATATATTGAAATTTAGGAAGGGACAAAGGAAAGGGAAGAAGAGGAGATGAAAATCACGAAGGGGGAGATAGAAACGCAATTAAGAAAGCTGAAAAAGAAAAAGGCAGCAGGGGGATAATATAGAAAGCAAAGTGTGGATGTACAGTGGGGGGAATACGAGGGCAAAACTAGTAGAATTAATTAGAAAGGTATGGGAAGGGAAAGGGTTCCCAGAAGATTGGAGGAAAGCCTGCATTATGACAATATACAAAAAAGGAGACCAAGAAAAATCATCGAATTACAGAGGTATAAGCCTTCTGTGCACGGTATATAAAGTATACGCAGCAGTACCGAATAAGAGGCTAAAGGAAGAAGTGGAACATGGAAAAATTCTGCCCGAATCACAGGCAGGCTTCAGGAAGAAGCATATGTATCGCAGCATATAGTTGAAAGGGAAGCGCAGAAGAAGAAAGGAAAAATGTTCACCTTCTTCGTGGACCCAAAGACAGCCTTTACGGCAGTCAACGAATTTACATATTTAGGAGTAATCGTACAGAGAGATGGGGGATTAACGAAACATGTTAGGGAAAGGGCGAGAAAGGCAAACGTGGTGCTTAACCAGACGTGGGGCATAGGAGAAAGCAAGTTTAAAGATAATTTCAAACCAAGAATATACTTGTTTGACTGATTACTTTTAGGAGTGTTAATGCATGGAGTGGAAATTTAGGGTTACAAAGAAAGAAAAGAGGTAGAGAGGGTACAAACTAGGTATATAAAGTGGGTCCTAGGGTTAAGCATGGAAACGCTAGAATACATAGTATTAGAAGAGGCGAAAAGAGACAAAATCAGGATAATAACTGGAGTAAGAGCATAGAGATTCGAAGAAGGGGTGAGGAAAGGGAGCGAGAGAACATTGGTAAAAGAATGTCTGAAAGGGAAAGAAAACAGAGGGTGGAAAACTACAATCGTAAAAGTGAGGGAAGTATACCTGATGTATATAGACTGTGGATTTTATGCATTTATGACGAAATTAGCAGATTATGGACGAATTAAGAAGATTTATGGACATCGGTGTATTAATTTCAACTTGATTGATCGAAGAATACAATTTTTATTCGGCTCCTGTGTCCCGCAGTGAATGCAAACATTTTGTTATTTTGCATAAAGATCCGCAGTCCACCTACCGATGAGGAATGGACTAAGTCAATTAGGAGTACAACAAAGGAGGGGAAGAGGAGCTGAGGAGAGGGACAGGGAAGTGCAACAGCAAGTGCAATACACGAAGATACAGAGTGCAAGGTTTAACCAAAGATATAGATACTTGAGAACATTAGAGCTACCACAATACCTGATAACGAGAAAAGAGGCGAAGGATGGGATCCAAAACGACTACTAGCACAAGCAAGAGGGGGTCACCAGAAATGTGGAATAGATATTGGGAGAAAGAGGAAAGTCGGAAATGTGAGTTATGCGGGGATAGCTTTGGAAATAGTGCTAAGGGAATGTGGAGAACTTGAAAGGGGTCCGTGCATAGAGAAAATAGTGAGCGAGAGGAGTCAAAAGAAGCGTCAGACTGGCTGAGGAAGCTAGGGGAAAAAAGGAAAGAAAAAAGTAGAAAGAAAGATAGCGCAGAGCAAAGCGATGAGTGGGTCCGGGGATGTACAGAAGGATGATAGAGTTAAGGTAGAATTGTAAACCGAGTCCCATTTTATGGGCAGAAGGATAAAAATTAAGTATTTCTATCTATTGAAATTGAATTGAATTTGGAATAAAGAATAATACAAACCAGTTACGGTAACACTGCCTGTAGAAAATATTTTCAGGGTAGCTTTTGGTTCTTTTAATTTGTATGTGACACCAGGATGCAATTCTGGTTCGTAACTGTACAGAATAAAGATTATTAATAAATACTTGTAAAGAAAGTACAGTACTATGAGCAACTATGAACGATAATCATTTCTTTTCGGATGTTGCTGTATAAATGAACCTCACTTACTCTGCATTTTCCTTGTGGTACAATGAAAACGATGTTATCTTGATTGCAAATGGCATACAACATGTACCTAACACATTAACCACCCTGTAATTATTAAATCGCACTTTGAATCCAAGTTTTTGTAACGAACGAGCAAATCTTCTTGCCGCTATCTTCGCTTGAACTTCACTGGTTGCGCCAGTGCACGTTACTTTACCAGAAGACCATATAGAAGCGGTAGTATAAGGTCTTCTTAATTTCATTGTTATCATCTATAACAGTGCATACATATGCAAAGAATATAACTACTACTAAATATCACAGAAATAAACAAATTAAATGTAAATTCTTTCATCACATTTGATAAATAATATCGTTTTTAGATTTTAGTTAACCTACGAATCGAAACATTCAACTGAAAATCAACATTACTATGTACTCGACGTAATAATTATATTTAAACTATTTAAATGATTGTACAACATCGAAAAGAGTTTTATGATTTAATAATGAAAACAAACTCAATGGCAACCGATTTTATTCATTTTAAAAAAATCACAATTTAACTTATTATTAATTATAAAAAATGAAGAATGTTATACTAACAGTTATTTTGAACCTTGTTTAGGATTTCTAATGAAACATTGTCAATCGACTTGGTTACTAGTGTTACATATTATTTTTCATAAAAAAATCTTGAATCTTGAAATGTAGACTAACGATAAGAATACATTGAACTTATAGTACTGCTAAAACCCATGTATGGTAATATACAATTGTATAATTGACACAGTCACATTACTAAACATATTACATAAATTCTTTGTTACAAGGAAGTAAGATTACTTTGGAACATACCCCATTTTCCCTTCTATACTCCACATTAGATCCGTTAAGCGCAATTTCTCGTAAATTTAAATGACACCTAACACTGAAGCTGCAGACTACATTATTAATAACGATATCCAGTTCGCGAGGCTCTTGTTCAGGAGTATCCATGTAAGGTTGGATTTGCCCATCAAACAGTCTTTCATCTTTCTCTTCTTTACGTATGCCTGTATTATCTAAATTATTTACACCTTCTACATGATTTATCGTGTTCGTTAGAGGTTTCATGCCATTCTTTTGAATAGCAGTTGCCATAATATATACCTGAAAACATAAAAGTGTTGCTTCTATCATTTTTATAATATTACAGAAGTACATTCTATACAACTTATTATATTTCTTAGACACGAAATCATATATTATTTCTCTTATTTTTCAAACACTTGTTCATTCTTATACGTGTATTTCTTTTTATTTCAATGAAATAACTGAAATTTTCAATTTCATTTAAGCAACACTTCTTTATCAGAAGTAAGTACTATTATTAATTATGAATCATTTCATATATTTGATATAAATAAATCTATTATTACTATTCCTACATAATAGACATAAATAAATAATATTCATTGCCCTTGATAATTAATTAATCTAAATAATAAATAATAATCAAATTTAAAAGTTTTTTTAAACTGCTATCAGCAGTTGTTGTAATATTGGAAATACATAGATAAACGATAAATTTGAACAACTATGTAGAAAATGAAGTTTGAAAAAATATTATCAATGAAAAGTAATAACGAGTAAATAGAAACTAAAACTTTTTGTTTCGCCAAATAACAAAAAAATTCACGAAAATTCTTTTAATTACATGATCGTAACAAAATCATTGAAACTATTCGATTCGATTCGAGTAATTCAATCGATATTATTAGTTTAAAGAAATAATGAGCTTTCGTGCTAAATCAAAAAACTAATATATACAAAACTAGTTTTGAAGCTAATGCATCGTGGAAATAAGAAAACATATTCCAAGTAATTATGATTTATAAATACACCCTCCTATACAATGGAAATGACGAGGAAACATTTGTTGTACAGATTACAATAAATCCGGAACGTTCTCTGTAATACGAGGTGAGATGACAGTAGTAAAAGAGATGAAAAGCACGATTGCTGTATCGTTCAGTCTTAAATGCCAGAGATATTAAATGAAAAGGTTAAGATTTGAAGGAATGTCGGTAAAAAGAAGGGAAGGTGTACTCACGTGTGACTATGATGTGTGCTTCAGTTATGTTTTAATTAATGATAACTTCTTTGTTGACAAGTATTAGGAGAACACAAAGTTAGCTCAATAACCAGTGCCATTGTTTTCGGCCATCTTCACTAGACTGGCTACTAATCCGAGTCACGGACGTGACAATGATACATAAATGGGAATACTCATTGATAAAACGAGAATACGAATCATTTCACTTCTCATTTACAATTTCATTCAATCATATATATATTTCACATATAATTTTATGTGAATTTATATATATATACATGAACATGTATGTTGTATAAAATACGCATCTATATAAATTATATTTTGTAATGATTTAAATTTTTCTAACTGTTTACGATTGTTCTGATGGAAGTAACAATAAAAATATTTTAAACGTTTTGTTTGCATCGCAAAACTCCTCTATAGAGAAAAAGATTTATTTTCATTATACCCACGTGTGCAGGAAGTTATGTTATTTAGCGATAGAGTTCAACTATACTTGAGTCCAAATAAGAATGTACTTGTTCTGCACATGTTGTTGCGCGTCAGCCAATGATCGCGTGATCGACGAAGTACGAGTAGGGCGATTAGCCAATGAACAAGTTCCGTGCATAGTGACATGCGCAGTAGAGTCTTAAGGGG